>CM062805.1:1141933832-1142278905 GCA_031772625.1 Pinus tabuliformis | reverse complement strand
CATAGTAATACTCTGAAGATTTTGCTTTCTTATTTATGGCAGAAACTTTTGTGATTCAAACTTAGAAGACAAGATCTCAAAACCTTTTCAACTACAATAACTTCTTTTATCTCTTCACCCAAGTTTTTCATGCGATCAACAATCTCATCTATACGTAAGAAGTAATTAGCTATACTTTCATCATTGTGCATTTTTAGAGTTTCATATTGAATTCTGAGAGATTGTAGTTTTGCATGTTTTACCTGATTGTCTCCTTCATAGCTTAGAACGATCTTGTCCCATATTTCTTTGGCAATTTTGAGCTACATAACCTTGACAAATTCTGATTGTGACAGACTCCCCAATAATGAATTGACAGCCTTGGCATTTGTTTCATATTGCTTTTTACCTGTAGTATCTATAGGAATTGCTGATGGAAATGTGTATCCTCCTTCCACAATTTCCCAAACATCTATTCCAAGAGATTGAAGATAGGTTGTGGTTCTTACCTTCCAATAGACGAAGTTGCTCCCATCGAAGATTGGTGGTCTAATGGATCCTTCTCTTTTGTAGGTACTCATGATGATAGATCTTCCTTCAAGCGATCAAGCTTCTTCTGAAGAACTTGCTCTGATACCGATTGCTGGAAATAATACTCAGGGGGGGGGGGTGAATCAGTATTAGCAAGTCAATTATATTTCTTTTCACAATATTTTCATATGCTACTTCAATTAATGAAACTTGGGTATATATGCAACTGTAGTAAAGGAAACTAGAGTATATCCTGCAGACTCATAATTTAGTTATTTCATCAGATGTTGATCTTTAATCTATGCATCAAAGCCATAGAACAGTAACCAGGTATAGTAAAAATAGAGCAGAAAATCACACAAAATAACACAAGATATAAGGTGGAAACCCAATGTGGGTGAAAACCACCTGCTGCAATTTGTCCCTATCTTCATTTTAATAAGAAACTTCTTTTTACAATATTTGTGTACTGGTGTAGTCTTATACTAGTACGCAGGCTTCTACCTATATAAAGATACAACCTTCTATCATTTTCCAACTTCTTCTGGAAGGGAGCTACAACCCCCTTAGCTCTTGTACTAGCTGATGTACTAGTACATAGGTGCTGACCTACAGAAGGATACAACCTTCTCTTTTCTTCCAGGGACCACATTTCATAAATTTTTAGACTGGATCCATCAATAACATCAATCAAACATCAAATATATCTGCATCAACCAATCTCCTTTGTACCAACCAAAATTGAATCAAACAATCACTTTTTTGAAAGCTGTAACCAGAACATAGTAACAGTAACCAGAACCCAAGCCAGAATCCAGAACATTGCAACAACAAACAAAAGTAGCTAAAACATATTTTATGAGGTGTACACTACTTCAATGTGTCAAACCTGCGTATACACTATTTTGAAATGCTTAACCAGCGTGTATACGCGCCCTTGCTGTAATGAACCTGCGTACAGATCTGTAAAAGATTATTTAACCTTTACAACTATTCAGACATCAGTTATACCCAGATCATTAGATTTATAGATTACGACATGTGCCAACTATTTAGATAAAAGATCAAAACCACATAAAGATACTTCTCTTCAAGCCTTAATATCTTGACCCATCAATAGAACTTATCGTTCTTCAAGCGCTCAGGTTCCTCCTTCATTTAGATCCAGCTATGCACCATAACTCAATGACCAGTATTCTAGATCTTGTTCTTCATTAGATATTCAATACTTAAGTGCCTTTTCCTAATGATCTCCTCCTCCTTTTATAGTCTTAGGCCTTACTCAATACCATGGTACAAAACCACTTAGAATCAATACCTTGGACCAAATACCTAGGGTCAATACTTCGGACAAGATACCTTGGACCAATACCATGGGTCAAAATACCATGGTCCAAATACCATGGACCAAAACCAAATTCTCCAACATGTATGCTCCTTTCCTTGCGTGAAAGTGTGTGTATATGCATATGCGCCTTTTGGTAGGTGAACTTGTGTGTATAGGCTTGGTTAAGTGGAACCTACATATATCTCTTTTTCCTTCATTTTGAGAACCTGAACTGTGATCTGTCATCTAAGTGATTTTCCATCAAGGACAAAACCTATGTCATAGTGCCAAACCTGTGTCATAATGCCAACAATCAGGACTCTTGAACAACCATGCATAGGAAGTCTCAATTCTAGTGATGAGTGGAGAGAGATGCTCATAGTTCCGAATCAACATCTGAATTGTTATTTGTCTAGGTCAACCTAGCTTCTTCATCCTCTTGTGCAAGTAAAGTGGGGATCCCTTGTAGTTCATTGTCCATTCTTGCATGTGTGTAATAACAGTGTGAATGTCTTTGAGAGTTCGGGTTGTCTTTGCGCACTACTACTGAAAACCGTATAGATGGAAAAATGCTTTGTGCATGGTGACAAATCTTCTATACACTATCTACATGGTGGCCTCCAAAGTTCATATCTCCACCACTATTGCTTTCTTCATCTCTCTAATGGAGGATCCACAAAACTACTCTATTCTCTTCCTAGCCTCTTGTAAGTCATTCGTCATTCAATCAATTTCTGTTATCAATAACTTGACAGTTGAACTCGTGGCTTTTTCATAAGCCTTAGAAGCCTTGACCATGGCAATTGGATGTCTTCTAACATCTGGTACAACCACCCTTTCTTCTATGTGCACAAGTGATGTATGATCATTCGAGAGTTGCTTTATTTGTTCTTGTACAATCCTCTGTTGTAACTCGTCAAATGCCAAATTTTATACACATTCATCTCTGGATCATCATCAAGGAGAACAACTTCTCCGTGCTTGCTCACCACTGGTTGTGATTTTGGAGGTGGCGAAGACTGTGGTGTGACCTCAGATTTCCTTGGCATGAGATCAATGTCTTGGTCGTATAGCTCCTTTTTTGTCTCCATGTTTGTTGCCTCAACCAAATGCTCAGCCTGCTAAGCAAGTTCCCAAACCTACACCTACTCACCCTCTTCTTCATCTGTTGGCTACTCTGCTTCTTGAACCTATATCTGTGCATTTTTCTCTGTTAGTGCACCTTGTCCTTCTTCCTATTCATGTTTCTAAATTTCTTCCCTTTCTCTCCTCTTGAGCTCTTGTTTTTCTTTCAAATTCTTCTCCCTCTCCTGCAATCTCATCTTTGTATCTTCCAACCTTTGCTTCTCTCTCTTCTTCTTCTCCACTCTCCTTTCATGATGTCACCTCTTCACATCTATCTCCAAAGCTATTCTCTCAAAATTGGATATTCTTTGAACTTGTAGCTTTGCTCAGCCTCTCTGCTCTCAAAAATCTTCCTGTTTCCTTTAACTTGCACTAGTTTGTTGCTCACTGCTACTGTTGTTGTTGTTGCTTCCTGTGGCACTGCTGCCTGTAGTGTTACTTTCCATTCTATAGCCATGATGACTAGTTCATCGAGCCTACAGGATTTGTAGCAAATACCTCCAAGGATCTTCCTCTGGCCAATGACATGCCCCATGGATCCATGGGTAGTACACCTTCACACAAATTTCTTGCATATGTAGTGGGGATCATATGGATTGAAGCTCTTGGTGCTGAACTCAAACTTCTTCAAGTCCTCAGCCTCAGCATTAGCATCCTTCAAGGTACGGATATCGTACAACCCAATATGCAAAGGAAGAGTAGGCCATGGTGCCTTCTTCCTCATGTGTAGTCCCACTGATAACCCTGTGGAGATGTGGTATGTAGTCTCTTGCATTACCAGCTTGTCCATGTCAAACCTTGGTAGCTCATGTAGAGGCTTCTTCGCATAAAACATCTTGATGAAGGTGCCACTGGGTGAGGCATACCAATCTGCAATGTTAATCAATGTCTCAATCACTTCTTGGGACATGCAAGGTGGATCTTGTTTGAATATCATCCTATAAAATGGGGTGATAAAGTGATCAGACGACCTTGCCATGACTCCTTAGTAGCTGCACTCAGAGAGAAAATTGCAATAGATGTTCACAACAGCCTCTAATGGTGTCCATGTCCAACCATGCTAGGGAACTTCTCCTGGGCACAGATTTAATCAAGCATGTACCTAGACTTAAAGAATATTTCTTTTCCATCCTTAGGAGGATTTCGGGCATTAGACACATGCACTTTTAGTTGAAGAGCCAACATGTCTGACTAGTTGAAAGACCTTCCTTCATTACCCAACTGATGTAACATAATAACCCAATTCTGTGGGAAGGTCTCTGTGCTCTCTTGACCATACAAGCAACATGCGTAGATGACCAAGAGTTGGTAAGCTTTCCTAAGTGACTTCATCTTGTATACTTGGTTGGGTGTCATCCTGAAATTTGATGGCTCTTTTACCCAACACTTCATTATGTGTCTAGAGTTTACATTATTATTAGGAGTGAAGAACAATGCATCCATGTAGTTCACTCGCTATGACAAGTGATACATCCGATGGTAGTTTTCCAACCTAAAGGTGGAAATATATGTTCCATTGGTATTGCTCAATGTCATCATCTCAGGATTGATATGTGAGACAATCTAGTGAATTATGTTTATGCATCGGAAGGCGGGGTACCTGCATGCAACCCTGTACAAGCCTGACATGTGAATTTTAACATAGACTTGTCGATCTTCAAGATATTCCTTGAAACTACCTGCAAATATGTCCTTTATTTCTTGCCATGTGATCTTCATGTCCTTCTTTACAAACAAATGCATGTCTGTGTAGGTGGGCGAGTTCATTGGAACCTATTCAACCACATCTCCAATGTTGCTCTCTATAATGTCTTTTGATCCAAATCTCTTGGAAGCTATGATGCCTGTACTTTTGGGAGACTGCTCAACAAATGATGTACCTGGAGACGAGCGGACACTCATGGTAGGAAAATGTCAATTTAAAAACACAAAGCACTTCAAGGATTGATCATGCAACAAGTTGGGTGACTGCTGGGCAAGATGGTGAAGTAGTGACTCTTAGAGTCAGGGGGACTGTCAGTTGGAACTGCACATTGCGTAGCCCCAACTACCAGTGAGATGTGCTACTAACTCAAACTAGACAAAGTGCAATCCAATGAGGTTGGTTGTGGACTGGAACTAAGAAATTGCAATTCAGTCTAGCTTGATTATTGGTTGGGACTGTGTATTGCTCAATCCCAGTGGGGAATATTGGGCATTGTCTTCCAGAAATGCACAGAGCACAACTAGAGGCTAGTGACAGGAAACTTATGTCCAATTCTTGGATCCAAGGTAGAGCCTTGAGGTCCAGGAATGCGCAATGCATGCCGTGCAAAGATAGATCTAAGCCAAGATAGCCTAGATCTACCCAAGGGCAACTTGAAAACAAGTAGATCTGAATGCATGAGAAAAGGATGGTACTGATAGGAGTGAATGATCATGCATGCAATAAAAATCAATGCAGGAATCAGTGAAATGGACGATCAACGAAGCTAGTGGAGAGGGTTGCCGCAATGACAACCGTTAGTGCAAAAATAGTGTTATGCATGTGACACTTAAGAAAGACAATGCAAAACTTGAAAAAACGATTCTACAAGTTAAAATAAACTAAAGCGCCAGTGGTCATTTAGTAAAACATGAAAAATAGTACTCACATAAGCCAGGGAAATAAAAGTGATAAAAAAATTAGCAAAAGACATGAAAAGAAAAACTTACCTGGACAAGTTGTGGCGACTGTGCTGAAGGTTCCTAGATGCCTCAGTAATGCCAGAGATCCATGATCGAATGTGTAGAATGAGCTCTAGGGCATACATTAAATATATTTGGTAGATTCAAGGTTTAAGATGCACATGCCAAAAATCTAGGAAAAAGTGACAAATGGCGGGAAGTTTCTAAAAATGATTTGAGTGTAACTCCTAGTGCTAAAAATAGATCCCTATTTTTTAGGATGCTTTTTTAATTTTTAATTTTTTCTTTTTTCTTTCTCAGGAAAGGATGCCATGCATGCATGGAGAAATTGTGCAGTTCTGGAGGGCACCATGCAACTTGTCGGCACATGCATCGGACAACAGTTGAAGGAATGCTTCTGCGCAATTTCTGGACTGAGTAGCTCTGGTTGCCTCTCATGCTCTATGCAATTTCCCAACTGAAGACAAGTTGTCAGCTAGATATGTGTAATTTCTGAGCTGAAGCTCACTACCAAGATCCTTTATGCAATTCTAGAGAGAAAGGCTGACTGTCGGGCTGCTTTATGCAATTCCTGAGAGTAAGGAAGGCTTCTCGGTTGGTCTATGCAATTCCTAGAGAAAGGCAGTCAGCCCTCTAGGACTGTGTAATTTTCCAATACAACACAAGAACCAGATGTAAACCAAGTCACGGGGTCAGGTTGTGGTTAGTCAATAAATCAAGTAAAAGAACAAAGGTTGCAAAGTGAAAGATAAACTTGAATGAACAAAAGTACTTGAGTAGTGCAAGACAGGTTGCTAAGATTTTGAGGGACATTCCAAAACAAAGCGAAGGAAATATTTTGGAGGGTGGTTGTAGCTGCTACAAAATTGGCAATACACTATTAGAACTCCAGCTCTCTATATGGACCTTGTTTCATGTAAAGTGAGTCTAACCCCTCCAGAAGTATTTTTTTATTCTTCGATCGTCATAGCTTCTACACTAGCTTGTGTTAAGGATATAGTCCCTCCCATTCTCTTGATCGGTCAGCACACATACCAAGCCAAGTCAACTAATTTTTCTGGATTGGGGAAGAGGGGTATATTAATGCACAAGTAATATAACTGTCAGAGTTTTAGTTTCATCTCTAGTGTTGTTCCACTGCCAGCAAGCCTGGATAGTACCTTAGCGGGGTCACGTAGGAACACAAGCATTGCTTTGCTGCTAGCGAGCTTGGTCAGTAACCCGGCGGAGTTTCTTGCTTCATCTCTCTAAGCAAGAAGCCTTTCTCTTCTTTCGCCCTAATTTTATTTTTCATTTTTCATTTTTTTCATTTTCAAAGAATTGTGCATAGGAACTTATTTATTTTCATGAGGCGGAAGAGGGATCCCACTTATTTAGAGTAGAATAGGTTTTCCCTTCAGAGAAGTATGCTATATATACCACTAACATACTTGTTAAGGTTTTCCCTTCAGAGAGCTATGTTATATATACCTCTAACATACTTGTTAAGGTTTTCTCCCTCACCTTACTCTACTTGACTAAGCTGACAAGGGTTAACTGAATATAGAAAAACCGATTAGTGTAGGTAGTACTAGTTAAAAGTACAAGCGTTGTGTTTGTACCAAGACTCACTTTGAACAGAATGTATTTTCCATCAGGGTATCATCGACTAAAGACAACAATAGCTTCATAGAGAGAGAGAGGACAACAAATAACCAATTGTTGATAGTTGTACAAGTCCTCTTGTACTTCACCCCGCTTGCCTCAAGAACCAAGCACGGTTTCATGTGAAGCTAAACCTATGGGTGCATAACAAGAAAGGAAACAAACAAGGATAAGGTAGAAGTAAACAAAAGCACAAAAACTAAGCAAAGAAAACAATAATGAAAACACTAGTCCTACTCTTACACTAAATAGTGCATGGGCCTACTCATGTGAAGTGATACTTCCAATACAACCACCAACGCATTGGTTGGCCCATGTTGGTGAAAGAATGGTTGACAAGAAATATATAAAAGTAAACCAACACACAAGAAATATATATCAATGAAGACCAACACGCTTGAAGTTTAAAAGCATCCATAGAAAAGAAAAGAGTAAAATCGCAAGACAAACATTCTACAGACATACCATGGTGTTGCAACACATTGTGCATAGATGATGAGAATATACACTCTTTTGACTACGAAAAAAAAGAAAACATGAAAAAGGAAGACAAATTTCACTTAACAAGAGTGCTCGTTGTGTATGATTCCTCCAATGCATGAGTGAAAGGATCGTTTGAGTCATGTGGAGGATGTGAAAATTTTCAACTAGATTGATCTTCAATGCAAACATGAGAGTGATGAGGAGCCTGGGGTGCTTCAATAGATTTCTGATCAGAAGTGGAACCAACCTCAAGACAATGAGGACTTAACATAACCATCAGCTCGGGTTGAAGTGCCTCGACATCTTGAGGGGTTTCCACTTCATCATAAGGTAGATCATCAAAGACCAGTGGCTTAGAAAGATCACCTGCAAGTGAATCGTCATCATGATCGAATGAAGGAGTAAAGATATCATGATAGCCACAATCAGAAAATTTGAGATGCTCATCGGCATCCTCATGATCTGAAGAATCATATAGAGGGGTTAATGAGAAACAAGAATGTTCACCCTCTAAGTTTTCAGAAAGAAAATATGATAGGTTGTCTAAATTCATAAATAAATATGTGTCCTCTCCACAATCAAATGACGTACTAACATCTGGTGTGTTCTATGAATGATTAGAAGTAAAAACATTCGAGGATGGATTTTCACAATTCAAATAAAAAATGGCAGAATCACAAAATATGTCAGGAAACAATGGATGAGGTGCGGACAGAAGGAGGTCATCCTTCACCACATGTTCTTCTTCATATTCCCACACATACTCTTCATAAATGACAAAGCACATTGGTTTCTCAACACCAACTCCATAGACAACTTGATCCTCATGAACAACAAATGTGGCGTCCAGAATGGGAGAACACAACACAGTACATCTGGAGGATCAATAGAAAGAGAGCATGGAGGCTAAGAGAGCACATTCACGTGACAACCAATAAGGTTGCAAGCCAAATTTGCATAGATATCTAGATTAGGTGGGGTGAGAGGATGTGACAGTTCAATAGATGGGTTCGAAACTTCTCCCACCTTGCACTGCAGAGCTAGAGTTGTTTGATGAGAAGTAGGCGAAGGGTCACTTGTAACAGCAACCTTGTCCATCTTGGGTTTGGCATCTCTAACACCAAGCTACGTTGAGAGGGGTTCGAATGATTCTAACACATGAGGATTTTCAGATATGTGAATAAGATATTGGAATCTTTCATTGAGAAATTTCCAATCAACTTCATCTTCTGGGATTTGAAAAGCAAGATTTTGGAAGTGCTCCCAAAAATGCAAAAGGGATTCATCAAGTGCTTTCTGTAATTACAAAATTATTTTATTGAGTTCTTTATGATCATAGTGATAGAAAGCACAGACCAAATCTCTGATCATTTGATCATAAGAGTGAATGGAGGTTGCAGGCAATGTGACACACCATTGCATTGTATGCCCTCTGAGCGCGAATGTGAACAACACGCAATCAATGTCATCCTCGAGCACTTCATTCCATTCACATAAACCCATGAAGGAAACTCCATCACTAAGAAATTTTTCTCTGCCTTCACTATCATATGTGTTGTTAGTGTTAGTCTTTCTAGCCTTCCTCCAGTGATCAAACGTGCTCTTACAAAGTGATTTTAAGGTGTCAAGGTCAAATTTTGTCATTTCAGTGAGTCTTCAAGCAAAATTTGGTCACTAGGCATTAGGTCTAAGGTTTGCTTTTACTCCTATCAAAGTTGTCCAAATGTCGGTCCATGTCACCATTCGGCTGGGTGTACCATCATTCAGAGGGTTGTTATCATCATGTCAAGTTCCAATGGGTCATTTTACACCTTGCTCATGCTTCAGTTGTGCCTAGGTAAGGTTCATTCCCCTTTCCTAGGGTTTTGAAGGCAATTTCTCTTGGATGGTCATATCATCAGCAAAACTTGTATCCTGATGTTCATATACCTTCCCCTATCCTTAATGTACCTTGTTAAATACTTCCCATCACTGAGATCCCCTGAATTCCCCATTTTCGCACAAACCCTAGTTTCTTGCTACAAACTCTATTTTCTAGGCTAGGCCTATGTTTTGCCCTTTTGGACCCCTTCCCCTCACTAATTTCTGATATTCCACTTTCCCCTGCTTCCTAACATCCCTCCCTACTTCCCAAAATTTTCTCACCAATTTAGAAGCCCCTTATCCCCTTCATTTCGCTTCATTTCGACAAATCCCCTGTTCCACACATCGGCGTAGGTTTTTCTCAAATGATGTTTCTGAGCAAGAAAGGATGAATTTGGAAAAACTGAGAGAGGTTTTTGTCCAAAACATGCCAAGGAAGAAAAACCGCATTCAATTTTTACACAGGCGTCATGGCTTTAGAGAAATGTCAAAAATACAGTTGCCTCTAGAGAATTGATGCACCTTTGAAGTGACCTTGGGAAAATCAAGCTTTCTCCTATCTTGGTTGGCCAAATGACTTGCTTGATGATTCAAATGATAACTAGACACAAAGATCTATCATGAGCTCAATTTGGAGTTGAGGAAGGCATTCAAAAATTGACTGCAACAGCACCCTGCCTTGAGGCAGCCTCATTTGGCACATTTTGACCAGTCTTGGGAGATTTTATTTTTGACAGGGAAAATGAACTCCAAATTGAAAATTTCTAGTTTTATTGGAAATTAGACTCAAATACCTTTCCAACGAGATATCCTGCGCCCAATTTTGACACTAGGAAGGCCTCCAAAGGTCTCTTGGAAAAAGCGCCACGCATAGGGAAGGCGCGGCGCATTTGGCTGCATTTCTCAGTGCAAAAATACATTGGCACGGCGCATAGGGAAGGCGCGGCACATTGGGCTAAAAAAAGCCTGAAATTCATTGAAATCTTCCTCCAAATTACAAATTCTTCATTCCACATGTAGGTAGAGCCTCCATTTTTGTGTTTCATCCAAGTTTGTGCTAGGGTATGATGGTTGATGGGTGGTGAATGCCTAAACAAAAACTCAAACCCTACCATGTCAAAATCCTCACATGAATATTGTTGTTTAGGGTTTCAAATTTATTTTTTGTCACCAAATTCATTCCCTCATCCCATCTCTCCCTTATTTTCATCATTCCTAAGTTTCCCTACTCCCTAAAATCATCAAACCCTTATCCCAAATTCTCTATCCCAAATTCTCAAATTCCAAACCCCAAACCCTAACCCTACAAAAACTCTCCTAACCCTATACATAAAACCCCTCAAACCCTCCTACATTTCCCTAACAAAATTTGTCCCAATAGTCCCTAATCCCTTACTATTTTTTCCCCTTCCTAACACTCCATGTTGCACTGTTTTCCCCTTGGTGACGGAGGTCAAGCACATCACTAAAGAGTAGTCCAACACAGTTTCATACACCAGCATCTATTTCTCTAAGGAAATTTGTATAACAGCAGTTATGTCATCCAGTCATTCATCTAATTATGGAGTGTAGAGCCAAAGTGACTCACCCATGGAGGAACATGCACCTCGGAGGCCTCATAGAGGTGGCAAAACATCCGTGAAGTCCAGCAGGTTGCCCAAAGAAGCCTAAATGAGATGACACCCATTCAGCAGGAGATAGAGGCTGATCGAGAGATTTAGCTCGAGAGATTCAACATCCACTTGGAGGGACTACTGGACAAGGCTGGCAGAGACAAAGCATTGCTGAGACACATGGTTTTCCACTACATGGCACGGAACAAGGTTTGTAAGGTACGAATAAGGAATTTAAAGGCAAAATTAAAGAAGGCAATAAGGAAGCAAAAGAGGGAAAGGGAGCTTGATCGTCTTTAGATATTGGTCGAAGCCTCTTTAGCCCAACATGAAACTTAATGAAGAAGCTCCAGCCCAAATTTCAATAAATTTGGGGCATTTTTGGCATTTTTGGCATTTTGACAAATTTTGGCACAAAAAACAGGCTTTTTCTCCTTATGCGTCGCGCCACGTGGCGCGCGCTTTTTCTAAGGAGCTTCAAATTGCAAAAACTTTACATCATTGGATTTGGCATGAAAAATCATGACTTCTGGTGCATGAGCAAGAAATTTGGGCAAGTTTTGAGTCCCCAGGAGGTCAAAAACACTCAAAAAATGACCTCACTGCCCTTATTTTGACACACAGGAAGCAGTCTTGGGCGTTTGAAGTTTTGGAGGGGCAAATGGGCACCAAATTTAGAAATTCCAGTTGGGTTGGAAAGTAGACAGATAGGGCTTTCCAAAACGCACACTTGTGCTTAATTTGGACTTCAGGAAGTGCCTCAAAATCAGATCCAAAGTGGCACAACGCATACAGATTTTGGCACGGCGCATAGAGAATTTTGGCTTGTTCTTCACTGTTCAGCTCAGCAATTCACCCAGTTTTGACCAGTTTTGCTTCTTGAAGTTATTCTTGACTTTTCATGATGTATTTTGACAACCATCATGTAATATTGGCACATTTTTACTTGTTCTAGAAGATTCATTCACCAAAAGGTGAAATGTGAGTGAATGAATCAGTTTCCTAACATATAGAGGCAAGTTGTTTTGATTGCCTAGATTTTAGTGCTTTGTTTAGAATTGGTTGAAACAACTCCTAGAATGATGAGCTCGATCCCTAGAGGCAAGATAATGGGTTGGGCTAGTCTATATCATGTAATTCCTAAGTCATTTTCAGGGTTGGACACTAAGGATTGCTTTGGCATATCATTGTACATTCTCTCTCTGCATTTTTGGCTAAGGAAAGACCAGGGTTTTGCAGCACTATTTGGAATCCATATGGCTTTATGTTTTGATGGTGTTCTTCTCTAAGTAATTTAAGTTTATTAGTGTTATGTGTATCATTTCCTGTCTCTTCTTCTGAATTTGAAAAAATGAGTCATTAAGGTAGAATCCATTAACTGCTATGCTCTGCCTTTGAATTTGTTTAAATTTCCATGTTTTCATCTGTTTAAGGAGAATTATTGAGACTCTCTTTCTCTCCTTAGCTCCTCACCAGTCTGATCTATCCATTCACTCACTTCAAAGCATCAAAATGATTGCCTTCCTTGCCCCAATCAGAACTCTGCAGAAACTATGCCTCATCCCCAGACCCAAAATTTGCCTCTCCCTTTTTCCAACAAAACCCTCAAAAAACTCAAAACAAATCCTTGTAATTCATACCTAGCCTAATATTAGTTTATATTTCAGTCATCTCAAGCCCCATAGATCATCTTTCGCTGAGATTGACCCAAAGAGAGCCCTCTCCTGTCCTCGTAGGGCTAGCTACGAGGCTGAGCGTGGTTTGATGTGGACCTAGAACCTTGTCTTTTCAGCTTGAGGCAAATCAAGGCTTTAACATAGTGGTGACCATACTGGGGACGAAAATCGTTTGCTGGTTGATGTCATTTGTTTTATAAGCTATAGACGGAGCCTGAAGTTATGCCAAGTAGCCTTCGAAACGCTTTTTCTTTGCATTAGCGCAAGTAGATAAACGTTGCTTCAGTCAATCTCCGGTCTAGCTTGTGAACGTGACACATGACTAGTGAATTACCCCCCAGTACATCAGATCGTTCTAGACTTTGGGTGATGAGTCTAGAATTCAATAGGCTGAAATCATGCACCTAGCAACTCCATTCACTAAAAAATCCAGAAATCAATGCTTCATGGTGACTCCACTGCAGGAAGATCAGTAGCTTTAAGATTTTCAAGATGGAATGGGTTGCAAGAAGATATGCTCCCATGAGCCGAGATCACATTCCAAGTTTTCCAAATAAAATTCCGAAGGTAGATTGGTCAAGGAATTTGCCTACGTTTAAAGATGATGATAGGAAGCATGCTGCTTTACATCTGGTTAGATTTCACATGCATATTCACAAGTTGAAGGTTGATTTTCCCGAAGATTGCTTGATGAAGATATTCCTGGCCACTCTGGAAGGTGAAGCCCAATCTTGGTATGAAAGTTTTCCGCCTGCTTGTATTTACTGTTTAAATGATTTTCATGCCATGTTCTTTGAAAGGTATAAAGAATCTTATCCATCATTAAATTTAATTTAGGACTGTTGCAAACATGTTTATAGTTTTATTGAACATCTTGAGAAAGTTTATGAAGATGATGACTTCATGGATGATGAGATCATGGAAGCCCTGTATGAAAATCCATTTCAGCAGCATAAAGAGGATACTTATCAAGATGCGCAGGAAAATTTGTAGCAGGATCAAGATCTAAGTATGGTGGAAGATGATGAAAGAGAAGGTTTTATTTTAGATCTGTCCATAGAAGAAGACAACATGCAGGAAAGTCAAGTTTCAATCTTAGAATGTGATAAAGTCAAGTCGGCTATTTTAGATATAGCTTCAGAGCGTGATGATCAAGACTACCTTATTTTGAATCCCGTGAAGGAGAGCTCTGATGTTGAGATCATCTGGAATGAAGAAGTCAAAGTTATTGACCAAAGCCTTCATGAGGAGATAATCCAGTCAATTCATGAAAAACAAGATGAGATCTTTGTTCAAGTAAGTGAAAAATCGTCTTTCAATAACTCAGTGATAAATGATAATTTGATTGCCATGTCATATGAATATGATCAACAATGTTTTCAAATTTCAGAAGATCAGGATTATCATTCAGGTTTGTCATGTTTTGAAATGTTATTTCAAGAAGGTAGTAATCACTTGAGAAAAACAAAATAGAAAGTATTATCTCCTTTGTCTGAAGATGAGATAGATCAACTCCTGAAAGGTCATGTTACAACCCAAGCTAACGCAGATCTGCAGTGTGCACATGGTCAAGAAAGTGTTGGTGAAATTTTTTCCACTTTTGAAAATAATGATAGTCTTGAAATTAGCTTTATTGATCAGCAAATAGATAATATTTTCTTTCATGAAGATGATAAGGCTGTCATGTTTGATGATCTTGAAGATTGCTTTCTGTTCAAGAATGACGTTGACCATGAAATTGAGGAATATGAGCCTGAGCGAGACAATATGCCAGAATTTCTCCCGGTCAAGGAATTTACAACTAACACTCAGATGGCAGAAGCTTATACCTCTCTATGCCTTCCTATCACTCAGCAACCAGTGGTTCTTTCAGATCAGAATGAAGGGAGTACTTGTATTTTTGCTGTTGGATCTCAAGATAAGCCAGTGCTTCAGGATTTTCAAGATCCCTTCGGCATTCTTCTGCAAGCATTAGAAAAGATAAATATTGCCTGGTTCATTATCATAAGCTTTGGTTTTAGTGGTTATTTTGAGTTGCCTACAGGTTCATCATTCCGCCTGCTCGAGAAAAGTGAGAGTAGAAAATTGGTATGTAGCCATCTACTGGATTGGTTACATTGGAAAGTTCATTACACATGATTGTACATATTTCATTAGTATGTAGGTGGTTGTCATCGTGATTTGAAATCTTGATGGACTGCTACCCTTTAATAAGTTTTGTAAGTTCTTGTTTTAGTTAAGTCAATCATGAGTCATTTTTGAGTCAGTTTTCAGTGTTGTTGTTATGTTAGTTTGTGTCAGTTTTCAGTCATGCATTTTAGCTTGAGTTTTGACTCCATTTCCCAATGGATGAAGGCACTGTCTGCTCTCCCAAAGATCTGTCGTTCTTGGCACCTCCAAGGAGCTACCATCCCCATTGGAGCCAATGTTAGTGTCAGTCTTTCCAGCCTTCCTCCAGTGATCAAACATGCTCTTACAAAGTGATTTTAAGGTATCGAGGTCAAATTTTGTCATTTCAGTGAGTCTTCAAGCAAAATTTGGTCACTAGGCATTAGATCTAAGGTTTGCTTTTACTCCTATCAAAGTTGTCCAAATGTCGGTCCATGTCACCATTTGGCTGGGTGTACCATCATTCAGAGGGTTGTTATCATCATGTCAAGTTCCAATGGGTCATTTTACACCTTTCTCATGCTTCAGTTGCGTCTAGGTAAGGTTCATTTCCCTTTCCTAGGGTTTTGAAGGAAATTTCTCTTGGATGGTCATATCATCAGCAAAACTTGTATCCTGATGTTCATATACCTTCCCCTATCCTTTATGTACCTTGTTAAATACTTCCCATCACTGAGATCCCCCAAATTTCCCATTTTCGCACAAACCCTAGTTTCTTGCTACAAACCCTATTTTCTAGGCTAGGCCTATGTTTTTCCCTTTTGGACCCCTTCCCATCACTCAATTTCTAAGATTCCACTTTCCCTTGCTTCCTAACATCCCTCCCTACTTCCCAAAATTTTCTCAACAATTTAGAAGCCCCTTATCCCCTTCATTTCGCTTCATTTCGAAAAATCCCCTGTTCCACACATCGGGGTAGGTTTTGCTCAAATGACATTTCTGAGCAAGAAAATATGAATTTGGAAAAACTGAGAGAATTTTTGTCCACAACAGGCCAAGGAAGAAAAACCTCCTTCACTTTTTACACAGGTGTCATGGTTTTAGAGAAATGTCAAAAATACAGTTGCCTTTAGAGAATTGATGCACCTCTGAAGTGACCTTGGGAAAATCAAGTTTTCTCCTATCTTGGTTGGCAAATGACTTGCTTGATGAGACAAATGATAACTAGATACAAATATCTATCATGAGCTCAATTTGGAGTTGAGGAAGGCATTCAAAAGTTGACTGCAACAGCACCCTGCCTTGAGGCAGCCTCATTTGGAACATTTTGACCAGTCTTGGGAGATTTGATTTTTGACAGGGAAAATGAACTCCAAATTGGAAAATTCTAGTTTTATTGGAAATCAGACTCAAATACCTTTCCAATGAGCTATCCTACGCCCAATTTTGACACCGGGAAGGCCTCCAAAAGTCTCTTGGAAAAAGTGCTACACATAGGGAAGGCGCGGCGCATTGGGCTGCATTTCTCAGTGCAAAAATACACTGGCGCGACACATAGGGAAGGCGCAGCGCATTGGGCTAAAAAAAGCCTGAAATTCATTGAAATATTCCTCCAAATTTCAAATTCTTCATTCCACAAGTAGGTAGAGCCTCCATTTTTGTGTTTCATCCAAGTTTGTGCTAGGGTATGATGGTTGATGGGTGGTGAATGCCTAAACAAAAACTCAAACCCTACCATGTCAAAATCCTCACATGAAGATTGTTGTTTAGGGTTTCAAATTTATTTTTTGTCACCAAATTCATTCCCCCATCCCATCTCTCCCTTATTTTCATCATTCTTAAGTTTCCCTACTCCCTAAAATCATCAAACCCCTATCCCAAATTCTCTATCCCAAATTCTCAAATTCCAAACCCCAAACCCTAACCCTACAAAAACTCTCCTAACCCTATACATAAAACCCCTCAAACCCTCCTACATTTCCCTAAAAGGAAAATTCCCAATAGTCCCTAATCCCTTACTATTTTTTCCCCTTCCTAACACTCCCTGTTGCACTATTTTCCCCTTGGTGACGGAGGTCAAGCACATCACTAAAGAGTAGTCCAACACAGTTTCATACACCAACATCTATTTCTCTAAGGAAATTTGTATAACAGCAGTTATGTCATCCGGTCATTCATCTGATTATGGAGTGTAGAGACAAAGTGACTCACCCATGGAGGAACATGCACCCCGGAGGCCTCATAGAGGTGGCAAAACATCCGTGAAGACCAGCAGGCTGCCCAAAGAAGCCTAAATGAGATGACACCCATTCAGCAGGAGATAGAGGCTGATCGAGAGATTTGGCTCGAGAGAGTCAACATCCAGTTGGAGGGACTGCTGGACAAGGCTGACAGAGACAAAGCATTGCTGAGACACATGGCTTTCCACTACATGGCGCAGAACAAGGTTTGCAAGGTACGAATAAGGAATTTAAAGGCAAAAGTAAAGAAGGCAATAAGGAAGCAAAAGAGGCAAAGGGAGCTTGATCATCCTCAAATATTGGCCAAAGCCTCTTTAGCCCAGCATGACACTTAATGAAGAAGCTCTAGCCCAAATTTCAAGAAATTTGGGGCATTTTTGGCATTTTGACAAATTTTGGCACAAAAAACAGGGTTTTTCTCCCTATGCGCCGCGCCACGTGGCACGCACTTTTGCTAGGGAGCTCCAAATTGCAAAAAGTTTACATCATTGGATTTGACATGAAAAATCATGACTTTTGGTGCATGGCCAAGAAATTTGGGCAAGTTTTGAGTCCCCAAGAGGTCAAAAACACTCAAAAAATGACCTCACTGCCCTTATTTTGACACACAGGAAGCAGTCTTGGGAGATTGATGTTTTGGAGGGGAAAATCGGCACAAAATTCAGAAATTCGACTTGGGTTGGAAGGTAGACAAGTAGGGCTTTCCAACAAGCAGACTTGGGCTCAATTTTGATTTCAGGAAGCGCCTCAAAATCAGCTCCAAATGGCGCGATGCATACAGATTTTGGCACAGCGCATAGAGAATTTTCGCTTGTTTTTCACTGTTCAGCTCAGTAATTCGCCCAGTTTTGACCAATTTTTCTTCTTGAAGTTATTCTTGACTTTTCATGATGTAATTTGACAACCATGATGTAATATTGGCACATTTTTACTTGTTCTAGAAGATTCATTCACCAAAAGGTGAAATGTGAGTGAATGAATTAGTTTCCTAACATATAGAGGAAAGTAGTTTTGATTGCCTAGATTTTAGTGCTTTGTTTAGAATTGGTTGAAACATCTCCTAGAATGATGAGCTCGACCCCTAGAGGCAAGGGAATGGGTTGGGCTAGTCTATATCATGTAATTACTAAGTAATTTTCAGGTTGGACACTAGGGATTGCTTTGGCATATCATTGTACATTCTATCTCTGCATTTTTGGCTAAGGAAAGACCAGGGTTTTGCAGCACTGTTTGGGATCCATGTGGCTTTATGTTTTGATGGTGTTATTCTCTAAGTAATTGTGAGTTTATTAGTGTTATGTGTATCATTTCCTGTCTCTTCTTCTGAATTTGAACAAATGAGTGATTAAGGTAGAATCCATTAACTGCTATGCTCTGCCTTTGAATTTATTTAAATTTCCATGTTTTCATCTGTTTAAGGAGAATTCTTGAGACTCTCATGCTCTCCTTAGCTCCTCACTAGTCTGATCTATCCATTTACTCACTTTAAAACATCAAAATGATTGCCTTCCTTGCCCCAATCTGAACTCCGTAGAAACTGTGCCTCATCCTCGGATCCAAAATTTGCCTTTCCCTTTTTCCAACAAAACCCCAAAAAAACTCAAAACAAATCCTTGTACTTAATACCTAGCCTAAAATTAGTTTATATTTCAGTCATCTCAAGCCCCATAGATCATCTTTCGCTAAGATTGACCTGTAGAGAGCCCTCTCCTGTCCTCGTAGGGCTAGCTACAAGGTTGAGCGTGGTTTGATGTGGACCTAGAACCTTGTCTTTTCATCCTGAGGAAAATCTAGGCTTTAACATGTGTTACGTGACAAGTCATCAAAGAGATCCTCTAACACTTGAAAATATCGTCCATGAGATAGACATGTCGAAGGTTTAATTATAATGTAAGTCATGAAAGATGTGAAAAGGTTCAAAACAGACTTCGAGGACTCAGCTTGTCATCTGGCCCTCCTTCTAGCACCAGAAATGTTGATGGTAATGGACTTGCCAACATATCAGGGGATCTTCCCGGTAAGAAGTCCCAACTAGACCTCAGATCGTTTGAAGTAGGAGTTTGAGAATTGGGTAGTAAATTAATGCCTTGACTGCAATAGTGTGTACAGGTAAGTGTGATATCTTTGTCGGAAGCAAGTGTGGGACCTTGCAGTGAGTCAAGTGACATGCATGGGGGTTCTATCACACTGAGGGGAAAAGGAAGTGTGTCCCTTAGAATCCTATAATAGTATGCAACCTGAAAGGAACACACAAGTTGAATGAAATCACAAGTAGGAAAGTAGAATAGTCCACAATCCAAAGTGGCGAGTTAAAACAAAGAAACATTTGCAACAAGATTCATACAATTGCATTCAAAATAGTTCATACACAAATGTGAAGTTAAATAGGATACATTGCTAAAGCAACCAGAATAGTCCAACTACAATAACAACATATGCATGGAAACGTGTTGGCTATGTTATATTTATATTAAGTGAAATTTCCATCCATACATACACCATTGACAGCCACTAGCCCTAGTAGTGGAACATTACAGTCAACACCACCTGCTGCTCCAAAGAGATGTACTCGCTCTACGTTTTGGAGAAGCCAAGGCTCATCACAATACTCTCCAAGCCTTCTCTAAGTAATTATTAGACAAAATCTTGGCTCCAAAAATCATGTACTATGGGTTATGAAGTTCTATATATAGCAAAGGGTGGGGTGACCCTTGACATTACCCTTTGACTCTTGGACTATCCTCATGACCCTTCACATTACATAGTGATTGTTCACATTCCACTAATGACACTTGGAATTTCACTTACAATATGTTTACAATAATACAATTTCCACATATACCCATGTGGGACAAAAATAAGCTTGAGTCAGCCTGACAAGACAAACAACATCACTCAAGGTCTTTGGGAAAGACCAACTCAGTAGCCTCCTCCTGAAGGTCTTCAGTGATGAACTGATACCAAGCTTGGTACTGCATTATTGTGTCCCCATACTATTTGGTGACATATTTGTTGAAGCGGACTCTTGCCTCCATGGCTTTCGAGTATATGGTTCTAAAACCTCTATCCAACTCATCCTGAAGCATGTGCAACATTGTCCTGAGTGTGGTTGGACCACCAATATACTTCTGCATGTTCTCTGTGCTGAGCTACAAGTCATCATTGGTGGCTTTGCACATCAAATGCTTTATGTACTTTTCGACATCCAACATGACTTGGTTATTCCTCATGGCCTGGGTGAGGGTTTTGATGGAAGGGATTTTGTGTGTTCACACTGTGACATCTAGACTCTTGAACAACCATGCATAGGAAGTCTCAATGCTAGTGATGAGCAGATGGAGTTGCTCATAGTTTCGGATGAACATATGAATCTGTGCTTTGTCTTGCTCAACCTATAGCTTCATCTTCTTGTGCAAGTAAAGTGGGGCTCCTTCGTACCTAATTTTCCATTGTTGCATGTGTGCAATGACAGTGTGAATGTCTTCAAGAGTTTGGATTGTCCATGCTGACAAATATTCTATACACTGTCTTCATGGTGGTTTCCAAAGTTGATATCTCCGCCACTATTTCTTTCTTCATCTCTATCATGGCGGATCCTACAAACTGCTTTGTTCTCTTCTTGGCCTCTTGCAAGTCCTTCACCATTTGATCATTCTTTGCTATAAGGAACTTGATCGTTGAATTCGTGGCTTCTACATAAGCCTTAGAATCCTCAACCATGGAAACTAGATGTCTTCTAACATCTGGTACAACCACCCTTTCTTCTGTGTGCATAGGTGATGTATGATCATCTGGGAGTTTCTTTCTTCGTGCCTGTACAATCCTTTGTTGTGACTCGTCATATGCGAGATTGTACACACCCATCTCTGGATCATCATCAAGGAGAACAACTTCTCTTTTCTCGCTCAGGACTGGTTGTGATTATGGAGGTGGTGGAGAGTGTGGTGCAACCTCGGATGCCCTCGGCATGAGACCGATGTCTTCATCCTATAGCTCCTATTCTATCTCCATGTCTGTTTCCTCAACTAATTGCTCCACCTACTGAGAAATTTCTGAAACCTGCACCTGCTCACACTCTTCTTCATCTGCTAGTTTCTCTACTTCTTAATCTGTTGGCTGCTCTGCTTCTTTAACCTATATCTGCGTAGTTTTCTCTGTCAATGTACATTTTCCTTCTTCTTGTTCTTGTTTCTACCTTTCTTCCATTTCTCTCCTCCTAAGCTCTTGTTCTACATTCAACTTCTTCTCCATCTCCTGAAATATCCTCTGTATCTTCGAACCTTTGATTCTTTCTCTTCTTCTGCTCCACTCTCCTTTCGTACTATCACCTCTTCGCATCTATCTCAAAAGCGACTCTCTCAACAAGTGCATCTTCTTTGAACTTGTGGCTTTGTTCAGCCTCTGCACTCTCGAAAATCTTCCTCTTGCCTTTGGATTTTCTTCTCGCAGTTGTTGTTGTTGTTGCTTCCTGTGGTGCTGATGCCTACAATGCTTCTTTCCATTCTACAACCATGTTGAATGGTTCATTGAGCCTAGAGGAGTTGTAGCAATACCTCCAAGGATATTCCTCTAGCCAATGACATGCCCCATGGATCCATGGGTAATACACCTTTGAACAGTGGTTCTTGCATATGCAACATTGATCATACGGATTGAAGCTCTTGGTGCCGAACCCAAACTTCTTCAAGTCTTCCACCTCGACATTGACATCCTTCAAGGTATGGATATCGTACAAACCAATCTGCAAAGGAAGAGTAGGCCATGGTGCCTTCTTCCTCCTGTGCAGTCTCACTGATACCCCTATGGAGACATGGTATGCAATATCTTGCATGACCAACTTGTCCATGGAAAACATGAGTAGCTCATGCGGAGGCTTCTTAACACCAAACATCCTGATGAAGGTGCCACCAGGTGAGGCATACCAATATGCAATGTTAAGAAATCCCTGCATCACTTCTTGGGACATGCAAGGTGGATCTTGTTCAAATATCATCCTATACATTAGGGTGATAAAGTGGTCAGACAGCCTCGTGATGACTCCTCAGTAGCTGAACTCAAATAGAAAATTGCAATAGATGTTCATAGCATCCTATGATGTTGTCCATGTCCAACCCATGCCAGGGAATTGCTATTGGGCACAAATTGCATCAAGCATGTACGCAGACATAAAGAATCTTTCTTTTCCATCCTTAGGAGGATTTCGAGCATTAGACACATGCACTTTTAGCTGAAGAGACAACATGTCTGACCGGTTGAAAGGCCTTCCTTCTTTTTCCAACTAATATAACATAACAACCCAACTCTGCGGGAAGGTCTCTGTGCTCTCTTAACCATACAAGCGACATGAAGATGACCAAGAGTTGGTAAGCCTTCCTGAGTGACTTCATCTTGTAGACCTGGTTGGGTGTCATCTTGAACTTTGATGGATCTTTTACCCAATGCTTCATGATGTCTCTAGTGTTTACATTGTTGTTGGGAGTGAAGAAAAGTGCATCCATGTAGTTCACCGACTACAGAAAGTGGTACATTTGATGGTATTTTTCCTACCTAAAGATGTCAAATTGTGTTCCAGTGGTATTGCTCATTGTCATCCTCTCGGGATCGGTATGTGAGACAATCCAGTGAATTATGTCTGCACATGGGAAGGCAGGGTACCTGCATGCAAACACGTACAAGCTTGACTTATGGATGTTGACATAGACTTGTCGATCTTCTAAATCTTCCTTGAAACTACCTGCAAATATGTTCTTTATTTATTGCCATGCCATCTTAGTGTCCTTGTCTACGAACAATTATGTGTCTGCATAAATGTTCAAGTTCATTGGCACTTGTTCAAGCATGTCTCCAGTGCTGCTCTCTACAGTGTCCTTTGATCTAGCTCTCTTAGAAAACATGATGCTTGTACTGCTGAGAGACTGCTCAACAAAGGATGCACCTGGAGATAGAGTGGACACTAACGACAAGAAAATGTTAGTTTAAAAACACAAAGAACTTCAAGGATTGATCATGCAACAAGTTGGGTGATTATTGGGCAAGACTGCGTAGTAGTGACTCTCAGAGGCAGATGGACTGTCAGCTGGAACTGTGCACTGCAAAGTCCCAACTCCCAGTGAGATGTGCTACTAACTGGAACTGCACAGAGTGTAGTCCAATGAGGTTGGCTATGGACTGGAACTACACAATGTGTAGTTCAATCTAGCATGATTATTGGTCAGCACTGTGCATTGCGTAATCCAAGTGGGAAAGACAAGGAATTGTCTCCCAAAACTGCATAGAGCACAACTGGAGGCTAGTGAATGGAAGTTTCTACCCAATTCTTGGACCCAAGGCAGAGCCTTGAGGTCCATGAATGCGCAGTGCATGCCAGGAAAAGCTAGATCTGAGCCAAGGCAGCCCAAATCTACCCAAGGGCAACTTGAAAATGAGTAGATCTAAATGCATGAACATGATCATGCATGCAATCAAAACCAATGCATGAATTAGTCAAATAGACAAACAACGAAGATGGTGGAGAGGGTCACCGCAACGGTGATTGTTAGTGCAAAAATAGTGTTATGCATGCGACCCTTAAGAAAGACAATGAAAAACTTGAAACAACACTTCTACAAGTTAAAACAAACTAAAACACCAGTGGTCATTTAGTAAAAAACACAAAACAATACTCACACAAGCCAAAGAAATAAAAGCAACAAAAACTTGAAAAAAAAAAAAAAAAAAAAAAAACTTACCCGGAAAACTTGTGCCGACTGTGTCGAAAGTTCCTTGATGCCTCGAGAATGAGTTATGGGGCATCCATTAAATAGATTTGGTAGATTTAGGGTTTATGACGCACATGCCAAAAATCTAGGAAAAAGCAACAAGTGGCGGGAAGTTTCTGAAAATGACTTGAGTGTAACTCTCAGTGCTAAAAATAGGTCCCTATTTTTTAGGGATGTTTTTTTCTTTTTTATTTTTTAGGAAAGGATGACATGCATGCATTGGGAAATTGTGTAGTTATGGAGGGAACCGGGCAACTTGTCGTCACATGCATTGGACAACAGCTGATGGAATGCTTCATCGCAATTCCTGGGTTGAGTGGCGCTCGCTGCCTCTCATGCTCTACACAATTTCCCAACTGAAGACAATTTTTAGCTGGGTATGCGCAATTTCTAAGCTGAAGCTCATTGTCGGGATGCTCTGCACAATTCTGGAGAGCAAGGCTGACTGTTGGGGTTCTCTGCGCAATTCCTAAGATCAAGGCAGGTTGTTGGGCTACTCTACGCGATTCCTGAGAGCAAGGCCGATTGTCCTCTAGGACTGCGCAGTTTTCCAAGACATCGCAAGAACCGAATGTAAACCAAGACACAGGGTAAGCTTGTGGTTAGTCAACAAAGCAAGCGAGCGAACACAAGCTGCAAAGTGAAATATAAACTTGAATGAACACAATTATTTGACCGATGCAAGACAAGCTGCTCAGATTTTGAGGAGGGAGGCTCCAAAACAAAGTGAAGGAAAAATTTTGGAGGGTGGTTGTAGCCGCTAAAACAGGAACTAAAGGTGATAGGGATGATAATGAAGAGGAGTCCAACAATGTATTTGACCACCTGAGAGTGAAGAAGAAGAAAACCGAATTGCGAGGGGAGTTTTAAAAAATCAAACCTCCAACATTTGATGGTGAAGTGGAGAAGGCTGCATAAGATTAAGTTATTAACATGAATAAATATTTTCAAATCTATGAGTATGATAGTAACCTTAAAGATAGTTTGTCCATTTACCAACTTCAAGGGAAAGCTACTTTATGGTGGGAGGAGGTAAAGGCAATACAAGGGATAGAGGAGGAAGAGGTGACTTGGGCCGAGTTTTAGAAGCATTTCAAAAACAAGTATCTAATAGAATGGTATGATGATAAGGCCAAGGAGTTTCATGACTTGAAATTGGGACAGCTAACTATGGACGAATTTGTGACCAAATTTACATCCTTATTGAGATATGTTTGTACATTTGGGAGGAAAAGACCCAATTTCAATGTTTTATTAGTAGTCTACCTGCATACATGAAAGAGCCAATAGAATTTCATAATCCCAAGACCATGGATGAAGCAATTCGAAAGGCCCAAATTTTCTATCAACAAATGAGACAAAAAGGGGATGGGGGTAAAGTTTGGTCACAGAAAAAGGGGCAGAAGAATTACCAAAATACTAGAAACACAAAAACTGCAAATTTTAAGAATGCATAGAAAAGTCCACCAAATAAATAGTTTGGGAGGATCCAATAAAAAATAAAATGGTAGACTGAATCCAAAAAAATAGAGGTATCGAGTAAGCTAGAACCTGGTTCATCACAGAAACCCCCTATGCAGTGTTGGGGCTGTGGTGAGACTCATTACTATAAAAATTTCCCTCATCGTGCTAGGTCTGAACAAGCTGCTAATGTACAGGAATCTTCTACATTCAATGAAGTGGCATGAAGTATGCCAAGGATCAATGCCATGCTAGAATATAATCAAGCAAATCATCAACCTACAATGATAGAGCTGGAAGGTAATTTATTGAACTAGACTGTGTCTATTTTAGTAGATCCAGTCGCAAGTCTAATTTATGTCAATCCCAAAGTAGTGGAAAAATGTTAATTGAAAATTCATACATTTAAGAACCCCTGGATGGTACAATTATCTATTGGAGCCAAGAGAAGAGGGAATTCTAAGGTACCAAATTTCTCTATTGAATTAGGGATTCAACAGATAAGATCAATTTGAATATATTTCCATTAGGATCATATGAAATGTTGATTAGAATGGATTGGATAGAGGGGCATTGGTCTATAGTGAACTGTAATGAAAAGTCCATTAGCTACCTTGCTGGAAATGGTTCTTGACAAGAGATTCGAGGGGTTAAAAAACCAATGAGGTTACATCCCATTACTTCCTCTCAATTAGGTAAATGTGTTAGGAAAGGATGTAAGATTTATGTTGTCTAGGTTGGGTATTCCAATACTAAGGATAAGACCGCTAACTTAGAAAACATACCAATAATCTAAGATTTCGTTGATGTGTTCCTTGAGGATATACCATGACTGCCCCCGAAATGGAACAATAACTTTACCATTGAGCTAATTCCTAGAGAAACAATGTTGTCCAAAGATCCATACTTCATGACTGTACTTGATTTAACCAAGCTCAAAATGCAGTTACAGGAATTTCTCGATAAAGGATACATATCCCCGAGTGTGTCACCCTAGGCAGCCTCGGTGCTATTTGTAAGGAAAAAGGATGACACCCTGAGACTTTGCATTGATTATAGACAACTTAACAAGCTAACAATCAAGAATAAGTACTCATTGCTTCAAATTGATTATCTGTTTGATAAGGTGGAAGGAGCAACAATTTTCTCTAAGATATATTTACAGCTAGGATACCATCAAATTCGGTTAAAGGAGGAGTACATTTGTAAGGTAGTGTTTAGAACTCATTATGGTCATTACGAGTTTTTGGTCCTACCTCTTTGATTGACCAACACACCAGTGACATTCATGAGTTTAATGCATAGTATTTTCCATCCTTTTTGGATAAATTTATTTTGATATGCATAGATGATATTCTGATTTATTTCAGAATTCTAGAGGAACATAAGGAACACTTGCATGTATTGTTGCAAGTCTTACGAGACCACCAATTGTATGTTAAATTTAGGAAATGTGATTTTTATAAAAACAAAATCCATTATCTGGGACATGTCATTCCAACTGAAGGTATAGTCGTTGATCCTAAAAATATTAGAACTATTATGGAGTGGCATGTACCCAAAAATGTAGTTGATATACAGTATTTCATGGGTCTAGTAGGGTACTACTGCAATTTTATTGAGGGATTCTCTCAAATTGCATACCCTGTTACCTCCTTGCAAAAAAGGGAAAGCTTTTAAGTGGACCAATGAGTGCCCACAAAGTTTTGAGCAATTAAAGAAGCTATTAACCACTGCCCCTGTATTAAATATTACTGACATGAACAAGGAATTTGTGGTCTGCACGGATGCCTGTCAAGAAGGGCTAGGGGAAGTATTGATACAAGATGGAAAAGTGATAGCGTATGAGTCATGGAAATTGAAGGGATGTGAGAAGAAATATTCTGCATATGATTTGGAATTGATTCTTGTGGTACATGTATTGAAATTTTGGAGGCATTACTTTTAAGAAAAAATATTTTTATTGATGGCAGACCATAATAGCCTAATGAGTAACTTCAAACATCCTAATTTGAATGCCCATCAAACGAGATGAATGCATTTCTTAGTGAATTTGAATTTGATATTAAACATCTAAAGGGAAAGGAAAATCATGTTGCATATGCATTAAGCAAGAGAATGCATTGTGTATATGAAATTCATTATAATTAAATATAGTTTAAATTTCTAGAACAAATTAAGGAAGTTGCCGAGAGAGATCCATAATATAAGTTTTTATGGAAGCAAGTCCACCAAACCAACATCCAGGGAAAACAATCAGAACATAGTATAAATAAGGATCAATTGTTAACTTTTAAGGGGAGGATATATGTCCCCAACCATATTTCATTTAGACAATTGATTCTGGATGAATTTCAGAAAAGTCCTTATACCACCCATCCCAGATACCAAAAATTATTTTCAGCAATAAAAAAAGATTATTTCTAGCCAAGAATGCATAAATATATTTCAAAATATTTGGCGAGATGTTTGGAGTGTCAGCAAATCAAAGTTGAACACCAACACCCCGCTGGCCTTCTCCAACCATTAACTATACCTAAGTGGAAATGGGAAGTCATTACACTTGAATTTATAATAGGACTACCCATATCCAAGAGGCACAATGATTCAATCATGGTAGTTGTAGACAAACTCAACAAAACAACCCATTTTATTCTAGTACAATCTACCTACAAGATTGTTCAAATTGATGATATCTTTATGAAAGAGGTGTTTAGATTGCATGGTATTCCTAAAGTAGTTGTATCAGACAAGGATGTAAAATTCACCTCTACATTTTGGAAGGCCCTCTTCACAGGACTAGGAAACTAGATTCTGTTCAGTGTTGCATACCATCCACAAAGTGATGGGAAAACTGAATGTGTGAACCAAGTACTAGAAGACATGTTACGAATGCATGTTATGCAGTAGCCCAACAAGTGGGAGGAATATTTACATTTGGTAGAATTTGTATATAATAACAATTATCATGAGTCTTTAAAGATGATCCCTTTTGAGGTGTTATATGGGAGAAGGCATAGAACACCTATTAATTGGAATAGTCTCGAAGACATACTAATGTTAGGGCCAGATATTCTGGCAAAAATGGAGTAAATAGTAAAGAAAATATGGTTGAACTTAAGATCTTCCCAATATATGCAAAAGGCTTATGCTGGCTGGGAGAGAACCTATCAATAATTTAGAGCCATGGATCACGCATATGTGTGAATCAAACCTAAGAAAA
The DNA here is from genome assembly GCA_031772625.1 of Pinus tabuliformis. NCBI lineage: Eukaryota > Viridiplantae > Streptophyta > Pinopsida > Pinales > Pinaceae > Pinus > Pinus tabuliformis. Next base: position 1,142,250,206 of record CM062805.1, on the reverse strand, counting down.
GGACTTTAAGATGGAGCGATTGCAAAAAGCTTGCCTTTCATTTCTGTGGTCCTTTCCAAATATTAGAAATAATTGGACTAATGGCATACCGACTATATTTACCCAATCATATAAGAGTTCATAACGTATTTCATGTTTCATTGTTCAAGAGATATGTGTATGACCCTAAACATGTGATTCACTAGAAAGATATTCAGGTAACACTTTAAATTTATTTTGACATTGATAAAATGATTTATATGAACTAATTGCAATGCTAATTGTTGTAACAGGTCGAACCGGATGGAGAGTTCTTGCTAGAGCCTTAGCATATTCTTAAGCAGAGAGAAATAATGATACAGAGGTGAGCCATCACCCAGGTTAAAGTGCAGCAGAGACACTTTAGCCCAGATGAGGCTACTTGGGAGGATGATCAATTTATGCAGGAAACATATCCTGAATTATTTAAAGAGTCAGATAACACCGGGGATGGTGTTATGCCTCAGGGGGGAAGATGTAACACCCTCCAGACATTATTATTTGTGACTTATTTGCATTTACTTTACTATTGAGGTTAAAGACCTGTAGAATAAGTGGAAGCCTAATGGAAATATGAAAGGTTAAAGTTTATGATTATGTTATTTATTTTTTAAAACAAATAGTAACTAAGAGAATCTTGGATTTCACCTGGAAATCCCTAAAGAACACTCTTTTTACCATAAAGCTAAAAATAATTAGTTCCCTCTCTTCCATATTGAGATATAAAAGAAAAAATCAAAGGGAAGAGGCCTAGGAAGGTAACTGAGGAGGAACCTGGAGGTAACAAGAGGAAAGGAATTGGATTCAAAAATTTCACAGGACATTGTGAATATTGGGAATGAAGGTGACAAGAGGTATTATTGAGCTAGACAAAGAGCCAGTGGAAACCTCAAGCTCTATGTTCAACTCAAGATTGAACCTAGGGGGTTTCGAGGCCTTAGGATTAGCCCTATTGGTGTACTAATGAAAAGAGTTGTTTTGGTAAAATATTTCTCGGGGGAGAGAAAAGGACGTAATTGACTTTCTCACGGTTGGGTGGTGTTGTTCCCTGGTGAATTTCTAGACAACCTGGTACACTCAGATAAGTATTTATAATAATGATAAGTGATTAAATGCGTAAGATTCTATGGACAGTGAAAATGAATGCAAATGTACAGTGCCATTATTTTCCAGGTTACGAAAATATGAATGGAAATACAGAGTATGGCTATCAGTATGAGAACATGATTTCCCAATGTAACAAGAAAATAAGCCCATACAAATATATAGAAGAAATTATAAATGCAGCCTTTCATTGTGAAATAGGACATCACTATCGAAGCCTCTATATGTTAAAAGAAACATTACACAACAATAAACTCTTATAATGATCAATCATATGTAAATAAGTTGGTAGCAAAATATGAGTCAAGATTAACATTCAGGTTAGTCCGAGGATGGGCCAGACTCAAGCGACCACACCTGGGCCCAGTCCTGAAGCAAAGCCGACAACTAAAATGAATCAAAACCTAGCTTTATTACAAGAGACAACTCTAAGTTATGCGCAACAAGAATTAAATTCCATAGAGAAAAAAAGAATAGTCTCACATTTTTTTTTTATAAAAATATATGCGATAATTATGATTGTTCTTCATAAAACAAAGGAAACCAAAGTTCAGATCATGACCTTGGACAACAAGGCAAGGGCAAGCGCGATGGACCAAAGATTCTCCAAGAATCAAAGTATAGAAGGATTAGAACAACCTGTACAAACGATATTAACAACTTACAGGAAAATCATAGCTAAAATGTATAAGAAACCTCAAGTAATTGGGACAAGAAATTTTACACACTATTTTCCATATTTAGAAGAGGGTTTGAATGGCAGACCACCAGAATAAATATACTAAACACATTCTAAAGGGAGTGAAATGATTTAGGCACCTGTAAAAAGAAAACCCTTTGTCATGATGTCCAACTGAACCCTTGTTGTATTCAGAAAACCTGGAAAAGTCACCTCCCGACGTATGGGTAGTAATACCTGTGCAAAAGGATACAAACAAGGAAAATGGAGGCAAGGAACTACCAAAAAGAAAACATTCATGGCCAGTGTAGAGTCGAATCAGCAAGGTTTAGATAGTGCTTCCATACCTGAGAACAACGAGGCTTCAAACCCTCATCGACACCCTGCAATTGCCACAAAAGAAACGAATGAGTAAGGGTTTCCTTTCAACAAAAACAAAAAAATATAGACCAATGATGGGGAAGACAACATGATAGTATCTTAAAAACCTGTAGAAAATTGGTCACAACTTGAAAGCTCAACGAAAATCAAGAAGTTTTGTGACCTCTATTAGAGCAACATCCACAATAATAATTGTGAGCCACCATCATCATAACTTCTTATAACATAATTTCCTCATAATAATATCAATAAAGAAAACAAACCTACCATGGTAGCAACAAAGCCTCTACTCACCCTCCATGCAAATGACCACCAGAATCTAGGTGAACACCTGACATTTTTCCTTAACCTTCTTTAATGAAGGATAGTTGAAGATTGAAACCCTACCTAGAACAACGGTGGGGCTTCTCCCAGGGTGTTATGTGGAACCCTCGAGATAGTCGGTCTTGGCGAGTGTTCATATGGGCAGCTGGTGCCCACTCGGCACCAAGGGACATGGTTAAAAATTCAGCGTATTAAATTTCCAATAAAATCGACTTAATCCAAGAATAAAAATGTATTAAGAGATCATGCTTGGGTAGTTTTAACACCAAACCACTTAATGGAAATGGAATATTATATGCTATTATCGTGCAATGGAATCTCAAATCCATAATTGCTTGTTAAGACATAGGTTGCGATTGAATATAATTTGTTAAGTATGCGTGTTATGACAGGAGGAGCTTTTTGAATGTTCTAACCAGTTTATTTTTGTAATTAGGTAGATAAGAAAACAAAAAAAATGATATAAATAAGGTGTATGTTACACATAGGCTTGCAGACTACCCAATTCTCTAACCGAGCACTGGCAGCTAGCAGTTTCGCTGACAGTCAGCGAAGGTTCGAGTCATGTCATCGATGTTTTAAAATATTAATTAAATTGAAATGCTTGTGTTGATCCTAAGACTCGGACTTCTATTTTTATGTTTTACAACTTTGGTTTGTATGTAAAATGCAGATTGGTTTATTATTTTTAATTATAGCAAAATATATTTATTGATTGGTGATTATTGCTTGGTGGTTAAGAAAAGCAAATAAAAAATAAGAATATTGATTGGTGATAAAAAATATATTTATTGATTGGTGATTTAGTTAATTACTTTGGGATATTTTAATTATATTTGTTTTTGGATAAATAAGAATATGAGTTCTTGTTTTATGTTTTACAACTTTGATTTGTAAGTAAAATGTAGATTGGTTTATTATTTATAAAAATTTACATTATAATTTTATGTCTTATTTCATAATTAAAAAATGATTTTAATATAAATATTATTTATAAGAAAAATGATTTCCTATAAATCTTATTTTCATAAATAAAATTTTAAAATATTTTTAAAATTATATAAAAACAACTTATTTTATATGAATTAGAAATTTAATGATTCAAAATTGACATAAATAATATAATCAATATAATAATTATCTAACAAAGTTATGTGATGGTAAATATCTATCCAAACAAAGTTATGAGAACATAATTATTATAATTATTGTGTGGTTTGAAATATGTGCACTACTTGAAATTTTAAATTGAGTTGGTTAAATTATATTTGAATATAATGTTTATGGAAAATTTGGAAAAAGTAATTTTCATATAATTTGTTATAACCATTCCAGATTTATCTCAACTCCATATTGTTATAACCATTCTTATGTTCTTTTTCGAATTTGATTTCAAATTCCTTCCCTACACAACATCTAAAAACATAATACATTTCTAATCACAACCTCTTTGTTCACATTTTCTCCAAATGTATCTATATTGTTGACTACATATTTTACTCACGCACAATAGTCGCTCAAACTTTTAGTTTCTTGCATCTTCAAATTCTCAAACTCTCTTTTCATCATCTATAGTTTGACAAGTTTTTCTTGATCACTGCCTTGGTAAGCTTCTTGTAGACTCTTCCAAGCATTATAAGCTATTTTTAAGCATAAAATTCTTAGAAATAGACTCTTCTCTAGAGTTATTTGAATGTGAAATAAAGTTTAAGCATTCTTCCTTTTTTCCTCCTTAGTTTCTCTATCATGCCCTATAAGAGTGTTCCAATCAACTAGCTCTTCTTAACCTATTCCTACAATCTCCCATAAATATTTCCCTATCAAAAAAATCATCATATTGATCCACCAATAATGATAATCACTTCCATTAAATTCTAGAATGGACAAGGTGTTAGAATTGTTGAAGTATGTAATGCCTACTTGTCTTATGTGTGTGATCATATTTGATTGTGAGCATTAGTGGTTATTACTACATAGAATTCATCTCTACTTGGAGAGTTTGTTCATAATTTCTATTAGGCAATTAAATCTAATTGGTTTGAGAGATATATTCTCCAACTACTCGGCCTCCTAGATTGGTGTGTGGTTGAGATATTATCTCACCCGATAGATTCTGTGCCCAAGATAGTTTTTTTTTTTTATCTTGACACAATATTTGTGCATTTTTATTTGTAACATTATATTATTAATGTAAATGTCCCAGAACAAATTTGGTTGGCAATAATATGGACTCTCGCATTTTAACAATAATTTGACATGATTATCCCAAATAAAGACTTTCTCTGATACCAAATGAAGGCTTCATATAGATTTATCTATGAAGGCTTCATATAGATTTATCTATGAACCAATTGATTAATCAATTATAATAACATAGAAAATATCACACCAATACTAACAAAACTGAAATCACTTACAACCTAGACATACAAAAAAAATAAACTTACATTCACACAATTACACACACCAAAATTGTTCAATACTAATCATCATAATTAAGGATGTAAGTCTTAATAAAAAATCCATAGACTCACACAACTACACGTCAAATGTGTTCAACACTAATCATAATAATTAAAGATGTACCTCTTAATAAAGAAATTCACAATCTCTTACAAACTAAAAAATTCAATGGTGTTAATTAAAATATGCGCAACAATTTATTTAAAAAAACAATTAATATATTTATTAATAATTTTAAAATAATATAAATTAATATTTAAACATTAATTATCAAAAATAAAGTATACATAACATGAGATACATTATGTAATATCAATTAACAACCTGATTTAGAAACCATGGTAAAGGTGATCAATTTCTTATCAAAATTAAAAATCCTAGTGAAAAGAAATTCAAGTATCCTTAAGTTCTACCTCATCCTTGGAGGATTACCGAGTTGCTCAAAGAATTTTGGTAGGAAAGTTCCATGTTTTGTGTTTGGATACCTTTCACTTGTTTCCACGACTTGTGATTCTGCTGTGAGTGGAAACTAAACAAAACATGTTTTATACTAATAAGTGTCCATGGAACTTCTTCTTCATCTCCAACTTACAGATCATGAATGAAAACGTTTATTTTATTGCAACATATTCAATATTGCATACATTGCAGCCAGTAATCTTATTATTACAAACAAAATTAATTTAACAACAAATTTTTCGTGTGATGCACTACATATTGATGGAAACATGTATATATTTGTAATATTATAATATTATAAGTGACAAGTGAATAGTAAAAATGTATATATGCAAGTAATATTATAATATTATAAGTGACAAGTAAATAGAAAAAATAAAAATAAAAAATAAAATACTTGATGAATCCTACTTCCATTACATACAAACTCCTACAAATATTAAACCCTAACCTATATCTTACTTGTAAAATAAGATACCAACTCTTACCCATATTAAACTCTAACCTCATATCTTACTTGTATCCAACATACAAAATCTTATAAATATTAAACCATAAACTCTTAAATTATACAAACTTTTGCAAATATATGTCCTAACCGCTAAAATTATACCCGTTATGATTTTGCTGCAGGTTGGTGATGCTCAATTGTGAATGCGGAGGAAAGGAGAGTTGGAAATGATTTGGCTAGGTTGTTCAACGAAATGGAATCTGATGATGCAGAGGAATGAGGTTGAAAAAGAATGTCGACGACCTGACTCATGGATGGTCTCACATCCTTTTCCTATTGGATGCAAAGTAGTGTTGTTTTCAAGATTCTCTTCACCTTTGCCGAATCAAAATTTCCATGCAACTTGGGATCCGCTACTTCCTCAATATCTCTCCCTTCCCTCATCTTTGTAGCGACCTCCACAATTTTGGAGTAACTAGAGTGGGAAATGAATCTTTGAATCACAACAAAGGTGGATTTAGGCAGATCCAATGTGAAATATTTTGAAACAAGATCCACAAGGGTTTGAGGGTTTCACCCAATAGTTAAGTAGTGGTAATTTCCTTCTAGTGGTTGTCAGAGAACTTTATCAGGGAGTGGTGTCTTCATTACAGTGGTAGTTGGAGAAACAAGAGGAGATGGTAGTCTCATATACGTAGGAGCTTGAGCATTGGTAGAAGTGTGTGCTCGTGCAAGATGAAAAATTAATTTTTTTTATAATAATAAGAAGAAAAAAGGGACAACAACAATAGTGGTTTTTCCCAGTTGGGTTTTCTGTAGAAATTTCAAGAAATTTGCTATTACTAATGAAATTGAACTGAAATCAAGAGACAAAAAATTCTTCTACTATTCCATGAAAAGGAAAACACATGATAGAAACACATGCAATAACATGCAACCATAAAAAAAAAGGAACACAATGATTTTACAGGGGAACCCAACTGGGAAAAAACCATCTGTTGCATTGCATTAATTAGATGAGAATATGGATTAATTACAATGTCTTGCTTCAATCCTGAAGCACACCCTGCGCTACAATTCTAATCTCCTACTCATAGAACTACTCTGACCAATACTTAGTCAATTTAGGCCTGAACCTTCCTCCTATTTCCTTACACAATCATTGAGGAAATTAGCCCCTAAAACATATGATAATTCCCTATTTCTTTGCGTAATTCCTAAAGGAATTGATCACCTTTAAATACAAAACTCTATGCACTCAACTAGTATATAATTGACAATTACAGTGTGCCTTTTCCTCCACTCCAACTAGAAAATTAAAATTCCATGCATGAATAGGTCTATTTTTAGTAAATTGATCAGTGAACTAAGAGATCAGTGAGTTAACAACTATTATAACTACTCCAATGAACTCATATTGACTCCATTAATGACTAGAGCTCAGTTAACTATGTTTAACTAACAAAACTCCACCATATTGCTAAATTTTAGCAATCAACCCATGCACAAATCTACGTCTAGCCTATAGCTCGCATTTACTGACTTAACTAGTAAACAATGCCATGTCACTCTAGCTAACTACAATCCAAGTCATCCCGCTAATGTGGAAAATCAAATTTCTCCATTTGACTAAGTTACAAGTCAATGAAGACTTTTCTTGCTACATTTTCAACACTCACTCTTAGCAAGAAAATGATTCTACACAATCCCAATCCTGCTCCTATAGGAATGTACTGTAAGACAACTCCCTCTCATTGTTATTGTTTCTACTGCAACAACTACATCTAAGAAGTATCCAAAATACTAAATCAATTGTGTCTTTGAGCTGCAACTGTCTCTTGAGCATATAACTACTAGTAGTCTCTACACTATCTATTGGGAAATATATGTTGTTGTTAACTCTGTTATTGAGCCTCTTGCTCTACTGTCAACATTGCTATGTGCTCCTCAATATCTGACTACTCCAACTCACATTGATCCTTCTACTACTAAATATTGTGGGCCCCTGTAACAAGGGTAATGATCCATGAGAAGAGTATATTGCAATTGTTGTTGCTCTCCTATGGACCCTGCTCAAATCTTTGTAACTTTGGGACTAAGGATCTACATCGCCTCACCTCACTCTTGGAGGTATAGTTGCATGCATGGAGAAATCTGATCTACTCATACTACTTCTTCTACTGCTTTGTTGTTTCTTTCGCATTGCTACTTCAACTACTGTAATAATGAGTCTGATCTCCCCATATCTTGAAGTACTAGCTTCCATAGGGTTACTCCCTCTAAAACTGGACTCCATTTGAGTCTCAATCTCCCTATGGGAAATCTTTTTTCTCCTCAATCTACCAATATCTATGGACACAACTCCTTTTTGTGTCACTAAACATTGGCTCACTAATCTACCCACTAACATCCTTCTAGATCCATTAAGAAGTCTACACATAGGGTCTTCTAGATTTGAATTCTTATCGGTGGTTTGACCATTTACAGCCCACTAAATTAGGGCTCTGCGAATATGCCTCCTAACAACTCATTAGTTCTTTAATGATCACTGCACATGAGGACTTCAAGAACTGCCCACTTGTCAAGATTTTGGCTACTCCAAAATGTTTCTCCTAGGGCACTTGTGATGATACTAAATATATTCTGAGCTCAGAAATTCAAACTTCCCTCCAATGCATATTCAACCCTCAATCCATTGAAAGACATTTTTCCTACACTGAAGAGAATCTGCACCAAAAACTCTGCAAATCAAAATTTCACTGAGAGAAGATTTACAACAAGGTTTCTATGTAGCCTTCTAAAGCTCTAATACCATGTAGAATTTTCAAGAAATATGCTAGTGCTAATGAAATCAAACTAAAATCAAGAGACAAAAACTATTCTACTATTTTGCAGAAAGGAAAACACACGCTAGAAACACACGCAATAACATGCAACCATCAACACACAAGGAACACAATGATTTTATAAGGGAACCCAACTAGGAAAAACCCCTCCGATGTTTTACATTAATTAGATGAGAATATGGATCAATTAAAATGTCTTGCTTCAATCCTAAAGCACACCATGCAATGCAATTCTAATCTCCTTCTCACTGACCTGCTTTGACCAATACTTAGTAAATATAAGCCCCAACTTCCTCCCATTTCCTTGCGCAATCCTTGAGGAAATTAACCCCTAAAACATAGGACAATTCCCCATTTCCTTGTGCAATTCTTGAAGGAATTGATCACCTGGTCAATAAAAAACCTTATACACTCAACTAGTGTATAATTGACAATTACAATGTACTTTTTCCTCCACTCTAAATAGGAAATTCAAATTTCATGCATGATTGGGTCTATTTTTAGTAAATTGATTAGTTAACTGAGAGATAAATGAGTTAAAAACTATTATAACTACTCCACTAAACTCCTACTAACTCCATGAATGGCTAGATCTCAGTTAACTGAGTTTAACTAACAATAACTCCACTAGATTGCTAAATGTTAGCAATCACCCCATGCACAACTCTACTTCTAGCCTATAACTCGAATTTACTAACTTAACTATTCGACAAGGCCATGTCGCTCTAGCTATCTGCAATCCAAGTCCTCATGTTGATGTGGAAAATTGAATTTATCCATTTAACTAAGGCACATGTCAAATGAAGACTTTTCTTGCTACATTTTCAACATTTTCCACCTAATATATGGTGTTCCTATGTGATGATGTGTATGCTGACTTGTCAACGTGTTGCACTCTTATCATTCACATGACTTTATGATTATATGTTACTCATGGCTAATTGCTTATGCTTAGATCTACTGTAATAATTTTCTTCTAGTTAAATGATGGTTCAATTAACAATGCAAATAAAATTATAAACTGAGTAAAACTTGATTCAACATGAAATATTTATTCACCACCCCTCTCAGTATTTCTAACAATCATGCCCAAAATAAACCCTAGATCCTATTCCAAATATGCCCAAATATCTAGGATAAGAAATCTAAAATGAGACTTAAAAAATGGTGAATAAAAAAATGGTTGATTGCTACTGAAATTTTGTTGTGCTATCCTTTCCTCAAGCTATAAACATCCACCTTGGTTGTGATTGGAAAATTCATTTCCCACTCTGGTGCTAAGTAACCTTGTGTTCCCCTAATTGTGGAGAAGGAGAATGAGTGATCTCGATCTACCAACTTCACCAACCCAAAGTCTGCAACCTTGGGACAAAAAATCATGTCCATAAGTATGTTCACAATGTAAAATCCATTCCAAACATGTTTCGTGAATGTAGGCTAGCCCCTTGGTTGTGCCCACCACAATCCCAAATATTTCTTTCCGACCCAAAAGTCTGGTGTTTCCAACTTCTTGGCTTTTTACGGTTAGATACTTGTCTAGAGACCCATTTTCAATGTACTCGTAAACAAAAAACCTGTGATTCCTTTGGCACTGAAGCAAAACATAAGAAATAAGTTCATGTGATGCACTCTCCCAATCATACCCACTTCCGCCCATAATTGATCATGACCTTGGGATACTCCTTCTAGTCACTTCACCACAACCGCCTCACCATAAATCATCACACATTTGTACATTGTCCCAAAGACTCCTCCTCCAATTCTTATCTTGATGTTATCTTGATGTTATTGGAGGGTCATCTTGAGTAACGAAGTAATGTTGTAGTGTGTCAAGTTGCAAAGAAATGTGTTAAGAAACAAGTAGTGGGAGAGAGTTAAAGAGTTTCATATCACTCTTGCAGCATAAGTAATGTTGAATTTATGTCGATTGCAGATATTGGGAATATCTCTGTATCTGATGGTCAGGAGAGGTCAATGCTGACAATCATATTTTGAGATAATCTCCAAATGTGCAATGGCATTTATGAGGCATTTTTTTTATTGCAGATTTCAGAATATCTCAGAATCTTATGAATCTCTCTTAATTATCAAATTCTAAGATAATTCATTGCATAATAATAATAATATAGATATATTCTATTTTTAACAATGTAGGTGGTTTAGTGTCGACCAAAAATGACTATGACAACTAATACATAACAATCTTCCCATTAGAAAATACTAACAACTAGTTGTATATTACCCAAAATAGAGGACATGGCATCTTCAAAACGGTTCAAGGCACCCGATATGTGATTGCTCATGTTCTTGGTTATTTATCTACCACGACAACCTTTAAAAGTTTTAACCATAAATGTTATCTAACAGGGAAGAAAATCGATAGTCACAAGTCAATTTTCCTGTCAAATTCCATCCACACACGACATCTAGAAACATGCAATGTGTAAGTTTTCTTACTATTGAAAACAAGATTTCTTAAGTTCTTCCTTGAATTCACCCGTCAAATTCCATCCTTACACGACATCTAAATACATGAGATTTGTGACTTTTTTAGTTACTGAAGACGAGATTTCTTACATCCTTTGTTAAATTGACCCGTCAAATTCCATCACCACATGACGTCCAAAAACGTGAGATTTGTGAGTTTCTTTAGTACTGAACACAATTTTCTTGCATTCTTCATTCTTTATTTGCCACACTGCATCTATAAACAATCCACAAAACAAAACAAAATTGTACTGTGTGTTGTAGCATTTTTTGGTTTTGGTGAGTTAAAATAAATTAGTCCAAAAAATGAAAATATTTTTCAAAAAAATGTTAAGCTAGGATATGGACAAAAAGAATACTGAATAAAAATGTTAGGAAATATTTTGATAAATATGTCCATATCAAATAAAATGTTAGAATAGATGCCCTAAAAAATGAAGGCAAAAAATAAAATGTTAGGTTAGAGAGAAAAGCAAAAAGCAATAAACTCTGAAAGTGTTACAAATCTAAATGCCACTAATTTTACTCTAATTCACTTTTGAAAATAACAGTTGTGTGTTGTTTGTTTAGATGCCACACTAGTTTATTTAATCCAATTATACAGTTTAATCATAATTGGATTTGTTTTAAATTGATTGTCATAGGTAGAAAATAAAATTGGCTCAACAGTTTAATCTGAGCCAATGGAGAGAATAAGGTATAGAGGTAGATTATTCATGAAAAGAAATATTGGGTTGCTAGCTTAAATGCACTCTGAAAAATAAGTAAAAAATGTTAGGATAAGTAAAGGGTAGGTAGAAGAAAGGTTGCAGAAATACAAGGTTGTTAAAGCATAAGCACATTTATCATGCTTGATCCAATGTTTCAGTGTGCAGGAGCAGTTATGAAAGTGAAAAGATGTTCACTAGCTGATTTGATTAACTTCCCCTCATTTCATTTCACCCCCCCACTACATACTTACTAATTTCCCATTATCCCATCATTTCTTATGAAAATACCCTTTTCCCTTCATTTTCACCCTTGCCCTTTGGTTTCACACATTTTCCTAGCAAATTACCCTCCAAACTCATTCCCCTACCCAAAAACCCCTTTTCCCTAGTGTGAAACCCTTTCCCCTTGAAAAAATACCCTTTCCCCTCATTTTAACCTTTTTCCCTTAATTTTAACCCTTTTCCCTAGACATTTCCCTTTGAAAATCATCCCCCGCATTACTTAATTAACTCTGCCATATGCCTAAAAAACCCATAAAACCCCTATATTCTAAGTTTTGTGTCCCCCCCGCATTACTTAACAAACCTCCACTATATTCACATTTTCCCGATATATAAAACCTTTTAACCCACCCCCTTGGTGTGATTAACAAACCCCACAACATTTAACCTTGGTCCCACTCCATAAACCCATTCATTATATTTTTAACTTGCTTTATTCATTAATTAATTACAAATTCATTGTAATTATCCCCCGCTCCATGCTAATCTCCACCCGATTTCCCAATGTGCATTTCCACTATGCGACAGTCGTTAGATCTTGCACCCCTAGATCTGACAACGTGCATCCATATCATGTTGATTTCTTTTCTGAGCTTTACCCACCCGAGAGCACGCAAGATTCGTTGTTTTGCTAGGGCCCCTTTCGGTTATGTGGCAGCGTTACATGAACTCACGTGCTCTCATGGAAAAACTGCCTAACTACCAAAAGCGATGCGATGAACCTTAATACCGCCTCCCCACGTAGGCTGAAATCATCCACTGTTCATTATGAAATTCCACGCCAATTCTATCTGTTACCCATTAAAACACCAAAGACCCTCGTTTTCAATCTTTTCGCTAATTTTTCACTAAAAGCCACCTAAGCCTTCCTGCACTGCCCTGAGCATCTACAACCCAATTTCACCGTTGTTTACCTCTCGAACATGCTCCGGACTCTTTCCATAGACTTTCCTATTCCCTGAAACCATTATTACCTTCTTGTCAACCTGTGTTTTTATTAATAAATTGTTTTATTTTGCAGGTGATTAGAAGGCTTGAAGCTTGGATAAATAGTTTTGATACTAGTTCCAAAACCTGTTTACTCTGAGATCCGAAAAGAAATATATGTAAAAGGATTTATTCAAAAGGAATAGACAATTATACACAACGCAAAAGAAATCATTTACATAGAGGCAGTAACTGTTAAAACAGAGATAAATCAGCAACAACATATCACATTTTCACATGAAGTCAAATAGGTCTTTAGTGAAATTCACTTTTACTAAAGACATAAATGTAGGATAAGAGTAAAAGATACCAGATGATGTGATTTACTGTGATTGGTAAAAGTAAAAGCAGGTGACAGAGCATTCATGGTAAAAGACTAAACAGAGGAGACATATAAAGAAATACAAGTCAAAGTGTATCAGATGAAAGTGTATCAGATGAAAGGTCATCAGTAAATATGACATCCAATGTGAAAATCGAACAACATTCAGATTTTGGAGGAACAGTCAGCCAGCTTCAACAATTTTCAAGTTTTTCAATGATAGTCACCAATAGTGCAACATCAAAATAGTGCCAGATCAACTAGCAGCCTTTATTTTGATTTTATAATAATCTATTTTTGTAAAAATAGTTTAGGATATTTTCTTAGTTCTACTATTGTATAAATAACTCTCTTCATGAGTTATTAAAGGTTGCACCCTTGAAGAAATATTTCTAAACATTTGATGTACTTGACTTTTCTGGATCATTAACACAAAGCAAAGGATTCTGAATTCTATTTTACACAGTTTGTGTTTCCTGTAAGTTTTTCTAGTGTTACTCATTATGTTTTTCTTCATATTCTTATGTCTTACAGAGATAACTAGGTAGGAATAATTGGGTTTCAATCTATTCTTATAAACTTCTGAAGTGATAATCTATAAAGAGAATGAATTAATGGATTGTTTGTTTAATTAATTCCCTTTGAATCATCAGCATCTTTTGTAAGCTTAAGCATATTCTCTTTGGTGGTCTCGTTGCAAGTGCAAGGGATAATCATTCAGATCCTAAAACGATCTCCTCAAGTGTAGGTGGAAGTTCTTCTTCTATTTCCCTTGGAGTTTTTGTCATCCGCCTCCAAACTTAGATATCCTACTAAAACAGCTGAATTGCTGAATTTACCCAAAAAAAGCAGAACTTCACTTACCTAAAACCGAAGGGAATTAACACTGCCGTTGAAAAATTTCTCAGGTCCACCTTTTCCGCATTCCTCTACCTCTCTCACGGAACTAGAAGAAAAAAAAGCTCTAGCTTATAATTTCTCGAGTCCAAAATCTGGATTAACCCGCAGATACTTTTACCATGCGACTACCATTGGATCATGGCCTCCACAATGGACGGTTATGATCATCCAGACTTCAATGGAATTAAGCCATAGTTGAATTGCTCATCGGGTCCGAAAATTTTATTGACGACGATTCACTTTTCCACGCGATATCCATTGGATCTCGCTCGTTTAATCGTACGACCCAAATCAACTGCATTATTAACCCAGTTTGATAAAATATCGCGTTCGGTTTTGGGTTAAACCTTGACATTGATTTTCACGTGGTTACCGTAGATCTAACAATTCTGTCGATCGGAAGGCTCTAGGCTTCTTCACTTTTCCTCACAAGTTTATCAGACTTTTCCCTCTTTCCACTACGATTTTAATGCTTCCGCCAGGTTTAGCTCTTCACTAATGAATTCATAGTTTAGCTAATTAAAGTTATAGAGGTCGAAACACATTCGACTTAACTTAATACACAGTGAATGAGAAATTTAAACACGAGAACACCAGATCTTACAGAACTCAAAATTTACAGGACAAACTGGAATTCAACAATACACAGAGACAAGTCGAGGGAATTCAACCTCCGAGATTTAATCTTTCATGCATAAAATACAGAGAGATACAAAGATATTTCAATTCTTTTACAGTCTAATTCTCCATAACCAAGTCCAGCCAAACCATCTTACAATAGTTCAAAACTCACATAAATACTTTACATTCAACGATCTGATCCTCAATCAATGGATTGAATCTATCTAATCCTAGATAAATACCTAAAATGCTTGATATTCTCCTTGAGAATCTCAACTAGGTCTAAACTACTTGAGTTAATTACAAAATCATTCAAATACCTATATTCTAGCTCAATTCCTATCTAGAAAACTTTGTAAATTGACAGCTAAAGGATCCCACTCCTTTGCTTGTAAACTTTTTTTGGATTTTTGGAATAAAATGAAATCTTTTGTCTTTAAGCCTCATGCTTCTGCATCAGACTCCCGAGGGCAATATTCTTCATGGGCTCCTGTCCATTAGCTCTTCTACAGAATGACCCAACTTCTGTAGCATGGTTTCTGCCACCCAGGTAGCATCAACGATTAGTTGATCTTTCCACTTGACCAAGTACTAAAAATACTCATGTCCCCTTGTTTTATTAAACACTCTTTTATCCAATATCTTCTCTAGTTGCAATGCCTTCGCTATAGGTAACTGTTTTACCCAATCCACCTCTTGTTCTTCCTTGTCTTCTGTTGTGTCATATGCTTGTCCCTTTTCATACCTGTACAAATCAGCAACATTGAAAATTGGAGATATTCCAATACCAGGGGGTAACTCAATTTCATATGCATTTGCAGAAAATTTCCTTAAAACTCTGTATGGTCCAATCTTATTGAATTTTAATTTGTTATACTTCCTTTTTGGAAACATTTCCTTCCTTAGGTGTGCCAAAACCAAATCTCCAACCTCAAAATTTACTTCTCTCTTCTTCAAATCTGCTATGTTCTTGTACTTTGTGTTGCTTTCATGTAGCTGTTGTTTTACCTATTCATGAACTACTTGAATCTCTGAAGCAAAATATTCTCCTAAAGCACCTAAGCCTTCCTGCACTGCCCTGAGCATCTGCAACCCAATTTTACCGTTGTTTACCTCTCGAACATGCTCCGGACTCTTTCCATAGACTTTCCTATTCCCTGAAACCATTATTACCTCCTTGTCAACCTGTGTTTTTATTAATAGATTGTTTTATTTAGCAGGTGATTAGAAGGCTTGAAGCTTGGATAAATAGTTTTGATACTAGTTCCAAAACCTATTTACTCTGAGATCCGAAAAGAAATATATGTAAAAGGATTTATTCAAAAGGAATAGACAATTATACACAGAGCAAAAGAAATCATTTGCATAGAGGCAGTAACTGTTAAAACAGAGATAAATCAGCAACAACATATCACATTTTCACATGAAGTCAAATAGGTCTTTAGTGAAATTCACTTTTACTAAAGACATAAATGTAGGATAAGAGTAAACGATACCAGATGATGTGATTTACTGTGATTGGTGAAAGTAAAAGACTAAACAGAGGAGACATATAAAGAAATACAAGTCAAAGTGTATCAGATGAAAGTGTATCAGATGAAAGGTCATCAATAAATATGACATCCAATGTGAAAATCGAACAACATTCAGATTTTGGAGGAACAATCAGCCAGCTTCAACAATTTTCAAGTTTTTCAATGATAGTCACCAATAGCGCAACATCAAAATAGTGCCAGATCAACTAGCAGCCTTTATTTTGATTTTATAATAATCTATTTTTGTAAAAATAGTTTAGGATATTTTCTTAGTTCTACTATCAATGTATAAATAACTCTCTTCATGAGTTATTAAGGGTTGCACCCTTGAAGAAATATTTCTAAACATTTGATGTACTTGACTTTTCTGGATCATTAACACAAAGCAAAGGATTTTGAATTCTATTTTACACAGTTTGTGTTTCCTGTAAGTTTTTCCAGTGTTACTCATTATGTTTTTCTTCATATTCTTATGTCTTACAGAGATAACTAGGTAGGAATAATTGGGTTTCAATCTATTCTTATAAACTTCTGAAGTGATAATCTATAAAGAGAATGAATTAATGGACTGTTTGTTTAATTAATTCCCTTTGAATCATCAGCATCTTTTGTAAGCTTAAGCATATTCTCTTTGGTGGTCTCGTTGCAAGTGCAAGGGATAATCATTCAAATCCCAAAACGATCTCCTCAAGTGCAGGTGGAAGTTCTTCTTCTATTTCCCTTGGAGTTTTTGTCATCCGCCTCCAAACTTAGATATCCTACTAAAACAGCCGAATTGCTGAATTTACCCAAAAAAAGCAGAACTTCACTTACCCAAAACCGAAGGGAATTAACACTGTCGTTGAAAAACTTCTCGGGTCTACCTTTTCCACATTCCTCTACCTCTCTCACGGAACTGGAAGAAAAAAAAGCTCTACCTTATAATTTCTCGAGTCCAAAATCTGGATTAACCCGCAGATACTTTTACCACGCGACTACCATTGGATGGTGGCCTCCACAATGGACGGTTACGATCATCCAGACTTCAATGGAATTAAGCCATAGTTGAATTGCTCATCGGGTCCGAAAATTTTATTGACAACGATTCACTTTTCCATGCGATATCCATTGGATCTCACTCGTTTAATCGTACGGCGCAAATCAACTGCATTATTAACCCAGTTTGATAAAATATCGCGTTCGGTTTTGGGTTAAGCCTTGACACTGATTTTCACGTGGCTACCGTAGATCTAACAATTCTGTCGATCGGAAGGCTCTAGGCTTCTTCGCTTTTCCTCACAAGTTTATCAGACTTTTCCCTCTTTCCACTACGATTTTAACGCTTCCGCCAGGTTTAGCTCTTCATTATTGAATTCATAGTTTAGCTAATTAAAGTTATAGAGGTCGAAACACATTCGACTTAACTTAATACACAGTGAATGAGAAATTTAAACACGAGAACACCAGATCTTACAGAACTCAAAATTTACAGGACAAACTGGAATTCAACAATACACAGAGACAATTCGAGGGAATTCAACCTCCGAGATTTAACCTTTCATGCATAAAATACACAGAGATACAAAGATATTTCAATTCTTTTACAGTCTAATTCTCCATAACCAAGTCCAGCCAAATCATCTTACAATAGTTCAAAACTCACATAAATACTTTACATTCAACGATCTGATCCTCAATCAATGGATTGAATCTATCTAATCCTAGATAAATACCTAAAATGCTTGATATTCTCCTTGAGAATCTCAACTATGTCTAAACTACTTGAGTTAATTACAAAATCATTCAAATACCTATATTCTAGCTCAATTCCTATCTAGAAAACTTTGTAAATTGACAGCTAAAGGATCCCACTCCTTTGCTTGTAAACTTTTTTTGGATTTTTGGAATAAAATGAAGTCTTTTGTCTTTAAGCCTCATGCTTCTGCATCAGACTCCCGAGGGCAATATTCTTCATGGGCTCCTATCCATTAGCTCCTCTACAGAATGACCCAACTTCTGTAGCATGGTTTCTGTCACCCAGGTAGCATCAACGATTAGTTGATCTTTCCACTTGACCAAGTACTGAAAATACTCATGTCCCCTTGTTTTCTTAAACACTCTTTTATCCAATATCTTCTCTAGTTGCAATGCCTTCGCTATAGGTAACTGTTTTACCCAATCCACCTCTTGTCCTTCCTTGTCTTCTGTTGTGTCATATGCTTGTCCCTTTTCATACCTGTACAAATCAGCAACATTGAAAATTGGACATATTCCAATACCAGGAGGTAACTCAGTTTCATATGCATTTGCAGAAAATTTCCTTAAAACTCTGTATGTTCCAATCTTATTGAATTTTAATTTGTTATACTTCCTTTTTGGAAACATTTCCTTCCTTAGGTGTGCCAAAACCAAATCTCCAACCTCAAAATTTACTTCTCTCTTCTTCAAATCTGCTATGTTCTTGTACTTTGTGTTGCTTTCATGTAGCTGTTGTTTTACCTATTCATGAACTACTTGAATCTCTGAAGCAAAATATTCTCCTAAAGCACCTAATCCTTCCTGCACTTCCCTAAGCATATGCAACCCAATTTCACCGTTGCTTACCTCTCGAACATGCTCCGGACTCTTTCCATAGACTTTCCTATTCCCTGAAACCATTATTACCTCCTTGTCAACCTGTGTTTTTATTAATAAATTGTTTTATTTTGCAGGCGATTAGAAGGCTTGAAGCTTGGATAAATAGTTTTTATACTAGTTCCAAAACTTATTTACTCTGAGATCCGAAAAGAAATATATGTAAAAGGATTTATTCAAAAGGAATAGACAATTATACACAGAGCAAAAGAAATCATTTGCATAGAGGCAGTAACTGTTAAAACAGAGATAAATCAGCAACAACATATCACATTTTCACATGAAGTCAAATAGGTCTTTAGTGAAATTCACTTTTACTAAAGACATAAATGTAGGATAAGAGTAAAAGATACCAGATGATGTGATTTACTGTGATTGGTAAAAGTAAAAGCAGGTGACAAAGCATTCATGGTAAAAGACTAAACAGAGGAGACATATAAAGAAATACAAGTCAAAGTGTATCAGATGAAAGTGTATCAGATGAAAGGTCATCAATAAATATGACATCCAATGTGAAAATCGAACAACATTAAGACTTTGGAGGAAGAGTCAGCCAACTTCAACAATTTTTAAGTTTTTCAACGATAGTCACCAATAGCGCAACATCAAAATAGTGCCAGATCAACTAGCAGCCTTTATTTTGATTTTATAATAATCTATTTTTGTAAAAATAGTTTAGGATATTTTCTTAGTTCTACTATCAATGTATAAATAACTCTCTTCATGAGTTATTAAGGGTTGCACCCTTGAAGAAATATTTCTAAACATTTGATGTACTTTACTTTTCTGGATCATTAACACAAAGTAAAGGATTCTGAATTCTATTTTACACAGTTTGTGTTTCCTGTAAGTTTTTCCAGTGTTACTCATTATGTTTTTCTTCATATTCTTATGTCTTACAGAGATAACTAGGTAGGAATAATTGGGTTTCAATCTATTCTTATAAACTTCTGAAGTGATAATCTATAAAGAGAATGAATTAATGGACTGTTTGTTTAATTAATTCCCTTTGAATCATCAGCATCTTTTGTAAGCTTAAGCATATTCTCTTTGGTGGTCTCGTTGCAAGTGCAAGGGATAATCATTCAAATCCTAAAACGATCTCCTCAAGTGCAGGTGGAAGTTCTTCTTCTATTTCCCTTGGAGTTTTTGTCATCCGCCTCCAAACTTAGATATCCTACTAAAACAGCCGAATTGCTGAATTTACCCAAAAAAAGCAAAACTTCACTTACCCAAAACCGAACGGAATTAACAATGCTGTTGAAAAACTTCTCGGGTCCACCTTTTCCGCATTCCTCTACCTCTCTCACAGAACTGGAAGAAAAAAAAGCTCTACCTTATAATTTCTCGAGTCCAAAATCTGGATTAACCCGCAGATACTTTTACCACGCGACTACCATTGGATCGTGGCCTCCACAATGGACGGTTACGATCATCCAGACTTCAATGGAATTAAGCCATAGTTGAATTGCTCATCGGGTCCGAAAATTTTATTGACGACGATTCACTTTTCCACGCGATATCCATTGGATCTCGCTCGTTTAATCGTATGACCCAAATCAACTGCACTATTAACCCAGTTTGATAAAATATCGCGTCTGGTTTTGGGTTAAACCTTGACACTGATTTTCACGTGGCTACCGTAGATCTAACAATTCTGTCGATCAGAAGGTTCTAGGCTTCTTCGCTTTTCCTCACAAGTTTATCAGACTTTTCCCTCTTTCCACTACGATTTTAATGCTTCCGCCAGGTTTAGCTCTTCACTAATGAATTCATAGTTTAGCTAATTAAAGTTATAGAGGTCGAAACACATTCGACTTAACTTAATACACAGTGAATGAGGAATTTAAACACGAGAACACCAGATCTTACAGAACTCAAAATTTACAGGACAAACTGGAATTCAACAATACACAGAGACAATTCGAAGGAATTCAACCTCTGAGATTTAACCTTTCATGCATAAAATACACAGAGATACAAAGATATTTCAATTCTTTTACAGTCTAATTCTCCATAACCAAGTCCAGCCAAATCATCTTACAATAGTTCAAAACTCACATAAATACTTTACATTCAACGATCTGATCCTCAATCAATGGATTGAATCTATCTAATCCTAGATAAATACCTAAAATGCTTGATATTCTCCTTGAGAATCTCAACTAGGTCTAAACTACTTGAGTTAATTACAAAATCATTCAAATACCTATATTCTAGCTCAATTCCTATCTAGAAAACTTTGTAAATTGACAGCTAAAGGATCCCACTCCTTTGCTTGTAAACTTTTTTTGGATTTTTGGAATAAAATGAAGTCTTTTGTCTTTAAGCCTCATGCTTTTGCATCAGACTCCCGAGGGAAATATTCTTCATGGGCTCCTGTCCATTAGCTCTTCTACAGAATGACCCAACTTCTATAGCATGGTTTCTGTCACCCAGGTAGCATCAACAATTGGTTGATCTTTCCACTTGACCAAGTACTGAAAATACTCTTGTCCCCTTGTTTTCTTAAACACTCTTTTATCCAATATCTTCTCTGGTTGCAATGCCTTCGCTATAGGTAACTGTTTTACCCAATCCACCTCTTGTTCTTCCTTGTCTTCTGTTGTGTCATCTGCCTGTCCCTTTTCATACCTGTACAAATCAGCAACATTGAAAATTGGAGATATTCCAATACCAGGGGGTAACTCAATTTCATATGCATTTGCAGAAAATTTCCTTAAAACTCTGCATGGTCCAATCTTCTTGAATTTTAATTTGTTATACTCCCTTTTTGGAAATATTTCCTTCCTTAGGTGTGCCAAAACCAAATCTCCAACCTCAAAATTTACTTCTCTCTTCTTCAAATCTGCTATGTTCTTGTACTTTGTGTTGCTTTCATGTAGCTGTTGTTTTACCTATTCATGAACTACTTGAATCTCTGAAGCAAAATATTCTCCTAAAGCACTCCTCATTTCAGCGTTACCTAAATCTCTCAATTCAAGCACTCCTCTTGGGTGCATTCCATAAACTATATGGAATGGACTTTGCCCTGTACTCCTGTTAGGAGAATCATTATAAGCATACTCAGCCTGTGCCAAAACTTGATCCCACTGTTTTGGATGTTCACCTACAAGGCTTCTCAAAAGATTACCCAAGCTTCTATTCACAACTTCAGTCTACCCATCAGTCTGAGGATGATATGCAGAAATGAAACTCAGTTTAGTGCCAAGCTTCTTCCACAAGGTCCTCCAGAAATGACCAACAAATATGGTATCTCTATCTAAAACAATGATCTTAGGTAACCCATGCAAACTTACAATTTTCTTAAAAAACAAGTTAGCAACATGAGTAGCATCACTGGTTTTATAACATGGAATAAAATGTGTCATTTTTGAAAATTTGTCAATTACTACATAAATTGAATCATGTCCCCTTTGAGTTTTTGGCAAAAACAAAGTCCATACTTACCATATCCCAAGGCCTATCTAGAATAGGTAATGGAACATACAAACTTGTGTTTTGGCTCCTTCCTTTTGCATACTAACAAACTTTACAATTTTTCACATACTTTTCTACTTCAGCTCTCATCTTCAGCCAGAAATAAAACCGGTTCAACTACTCATAAGTCTTGTTTGCACCAAATGTCCTCCAATTCCACCACTATGCTTTTCCTTTATTAAAGTTTCTCTCACAGAACAATTTGGTATGCACAACTGATTTCTTTTAAATAACAATCCTTCTTGCACGAAATAATCTAGCCACTTACTTCTATCTAACAAAACAGGATTTCTACAAGCTTCAAATGCCTCTTTAAAATCTAGATCTTTCTCATATAATTCCTTAAGAAAATCAAAACCCAACACTTGAATTTGACTTTCTTGCACCAAAATGCTTTTTCTACTTAAGGCATCTGCTACTTTGTTTGATTGACCAGTTATATGTTTTAACACAAAATTAAAACTTTGAAGGTATTCTACCCATTTTGCATGCTTCTGGTTAAGCTTTGGCTATTGCATAATGTACTGTAATGCATGGTTATCTGAATACAATATGAATTCCTTAGACATCAAGTAATGTCTCCACTTCTTCAAAGACTGCACCACTGCATAAAACTCCTTGTCATAAGAAGAATATTTCTTCTTTGACTCATTCAGCTTCTCACTAAAATAAGCTACAGGTCTATTCTCTTGACTTAAAACAGCTCTAATGGCTTCTCCACTGGCATCACACTTCACTTGAAAAGGTTTATTAAAATCAGGCAAAATCAAAATAGGTTTCTCAGTAATCTTTCTCTTCAACGGCTAGAAGTTCTTTTTTGCTTCAACAGTCCATTTAAATGGCTGCTTGTCCTTCTTTATAGTGTCAATAATTGAAGCATTGATCTTACTAAAATTCCTTATGAATTTCCTATAAAAGCTAGCAAGATTGTGAAAACTTCTTACCTCAAAGACACTTTTTGGTGAAGGCCACTCCATGATTGCCTTGATCTTCTCAGGATCCAACTTTAACCCTTTAGTAGAAACAAGAAAACCCAAATAAACCAACTCCTCCTTCATGAATGAACATTTCTTTAAATTTAATACTAATTTCTCTTGTTGTAGCCTCTGTAAGACATAATTTAGATGTCTCACATGTTCCTCTTTTGATCTGCTATAAACTAATATATCATCCAAATATACTATTACAAATTTACCTATAAATTCTTTCAAAAATTCATTCATGAGTCTCATAAATGTACTAGGAGCATTTGACAACCCAAAAGGCATTACCATCCATTCATACAATCCTTCATTTGTTTTAAAAACAATCTTCCACTCATCTCCCTCTCTAATTCTGAATTGATGATAACCACTTTTTAAATCTAACTTTGTAAAATATCTTGCTCCACTCAAACAATCCATCAAATCTTCAATTCTAGGTAAAGGAAATTTGTCCCTGATTGTTATCTTATTGATTCCTCTTGAATCAGTGCACATTCTCTAGCCTCCATCTTTCTTTGGGCTCAACACTGTTTGCACTACATAAGGACTCAAACTCTCTCTAATTAGTCCCTTGTCTAACAGTTCCTGAACCTGTTTCTTGATTTCTTCATTCTCTATGGGAGTCATCCTGTAAGCTACTTTATTAGGTAGATTTTCTCTTGGAATCAAATCTATAAGATGGGTTATTTTTCTAATGAGTGGTAACTCATCAGACAAATCATCTACAATGATATCACAATGACTGTCCAGCATCTCTTGAATTTCAATTGGTAAATCGAAAACTTTAGTGGAAGTTATTATTACCTTGGGTTTGCAAACCAATGCAAAACTTACCTCATATTCTTCCATCTACTGCAAGTACTCCTTTCCACTCAGCAAAAGGGTCTTTGGATCAGGTTTCTTCGATGCATCCTCTTCTTCCATAGGCAGCAATGTATGATTGACACCATCTTTGCTAAATTTATATGTGTTCTTCTTTCCATCATGCATAGCTCCTCTATCATACTGCCAAGGCCTTCCCAGCAATATGTGACACACATCCATAGGCATCACATCACACAAAATTTTGTCTCTGTATTTTCCCAACTGCAACTCCACTTCACACTACTCATTCACTATCAACTAATACCCCTTTTGAAGCCATGACACCTTGTAAGGTGTTGGGTGTTTCTTTGTCTTCAATTTCAACTTCTCCACCACTTCTGTGGAGACCAAATTATCTGTACTACCACTATCAATTATCATCTGACAACACTTCCCTTGAACCTTGCACACAGTCCTGAACAAGGTTTTTCTCTGTGCTGGTTCAACAATTTCCTTAGCTAGCTTTAGTAAAACTTTGTTAACTACCAAAGACTCTCCTTTCTTAGGTACATTTTCTTCTTCTATTACTTTTGTTGCTTCATCTTTAGTCTTAGCAAAAATTGAATTCCTCTGATTCATTCCTATGTTTTCTGGGCACTCATAGGTTCTTTGTCCCATCTTGTTACATCTATAACATCTAAATTCTCTTCCTCTGCCTCTGCCTCCTCTTCCTCTTGAAAAACTCCCTCTGCCACTTGCATCACCTCCTGTGTGTGCATGTTGACTTGAGCTGCTGCTAGCTCCATATCTAGGTTTTGTAGACCTTCCTATACCACCATGACTTCCCCTTCCTCGGAAAGTACCTCTATTTCTGGTAGACTGCTTCCTCATGAGTTTTTCTTCAGCCTTTAATACAATCTGATAAGCCTCTTCTACTATTTTAGGAGATAGTACACTTATCTCATCTTGGATCTCCATTCTGAGACCATTCACATATCTTGCAACCTTCTCATCTGTATCTTGGATTTTTCCTGCTCTTATACTCACTTTGTAGAATTCCTCTATGTATTCCTTTACTGTCATAGACCTCTGTCTAAGATTCTGCATCTATCTAAATAATGTTTGTTGATAGTCACTTGGAAAAAACTTACATTTTAGCTTTGCCACCAAGTCTTCTTCTTTCTGCCTGCACTTCATCCCACCAAAGTGCTGCATGTCCTTTCAATTTTATGACAGCAAACTTCACCTTCTTTCCTTCTTCTGTTTCTTCATAGTCAAAGAATTTCTCCATGTCATTAATCTAGTCTATCAATTCTTCAGGGCTTAAGCTTCCTATATAGATTGAAACTTCAAGTCTGGGCTTCGATGTGGAACTTAATACTGACTTAAAGAATCTCATTACATGAGTAACATCTGCAAGTTCCTCATATTTTGCAGCTCCAACTTCAGATTCATTGACATCTCTAGCATCTGCATATCTTCCCATTTCCATTGCTTCCAATCTATCTTGCATTTGTTGCATAGCTTCCAACACTTCAGCATTTGCAACTAGTCTTCCTCTTATTCGACCACCACTTCTTCCTCCAACTCTGAAAGCCATGTTGGATTAATTTTTCTGATCCTTGAGATCCTGTTCAGTGTCAGTAGGCTGCTCTAATACCACAAATGGTGCTCTGGTTTCAGGTGCAAGGGATAATTTTTCAAATCCTGAAACGATCTCCTCAAGCGCAGGTGGAAGTTCTTCTTCTATTTCCCTTGGATTTTTTGTCATCCGCCTCCAAACTTAGATATCCTATTAAAACAACCGAATTACTAAATTTATCTGGAAAATAGCAAAACTTCACTTACCCAGAACCGAAGGGAATTAACACCACCATTGAAAAACTTCTCGGGTCCACCTTTTCTGTAGTCCTCTACCTCTTTCATGGAACCAAAAGAAAACAAATCTCCAGCTTATAATTTCTCAGGTCTGAAATCTAGATTAACATGCGGATACTTTTACCACATGACTACCGTTGGATCGCGGCCTCCACAACGGACGGTTACGATCATCCAGACTTCAACGGAATTAAGCCACAGTTGAATTTCTCATCGGGTCCGAAAATTTTATTAACCACCATTCACTTTTCCATGCAATATCCATTGGATCTTGCTCCTCTAATTGAACGGACCAAATCAACTGCACTATTAACCCAGTTTGATAAAATATCGTGTCCGGTTTTGGGTTGAACCTTAACACTAATTTGCATGCAACTGCCATAGATCTAATGATTCTGTTGATCAGATGACTCTAGGATTCTTCACTTTTCCTCACAAGTTTATTAGACTTTTCCCTCTTTCCGCTATGATTTTAGCGCTTTCGCCTGGTTCAGATCTTCACTAATGAATTCAGAGTTTAGCTAATTAAAGTTCCACGGGTCAAAATACATTCAGCTTAACTTAATACACAGTGAATGAGGAATTTAAACACGTGAACACCAAATCTTACAGAACTCAAAATTTACAAGACAAACTGGAATTCAACAATACACAAAGATAATGTGAAGGAATTCAACCTTTGGGATTTAATCTTTCATGCATAAAATACACAGAGATATAAAGATATTTCAATTCTTTTAAAGTCTAATTCTTCATAACCAATTCTAGCCAAATCCTCTTATAATAGTTCAAAACTCACATCAATACTTTACATTCAACCATCTGATCCTCAATAAATGGATCAAATCTATCTAATCTTAGATAAATACCTAAACTGCTTGATATTCTCCTCGAGAATCTCAACTAAGTCTGAACTACTTGAATTAATTACAAAATCATTCAAATACCTATATTCTAGCTCAATTCCTATCTAGAAAACTTTGTAAATTGACAACTAAAGGATCCCACTCCTTTGCTTGTAAACTTTTTTTGGATTTTTGGAATAAAATGAAGCCTTTTGTCTTTAAGCCTCATGCTCCTGCATCACTCTTAAACCTTCTAAACATAGTTTAAAGGTTTTCATACTTATGATTATTTAATTTTCAATTTGAAAACTGTGATAATCATATTATTTCTTTGTTTCTGCTCGCCACCATACAAGCTATATCACTGTGTGAAATTTTATAGCAGCCCTCTGCTTTGATATTAATATTATTCACAAGGTTAGACATTACAATGTTACATATGTTTCATACATTGGTCCTCCAAATTAAAACAAAACCCCCAAAACAATTATCTTAGATGCTCTGGCATGATAGCTGACCATTATCATCTCAGAGATACAACACTATGCATCGCTACCAAGAAGAAGTAACCCTTCATGACACGGTCTATACTAATCACTCATCCACTAATTCCAAAATTATGGGTAAATATTATCACAACTCATATATCATGGTCAAAAGTAAGACATTGGACCATATCATATTTTTTAATACATATTTTTTGGTGGGATGATTGAGTGGTTGGAAAAATAAGATGTTATCCTTTCTCCCTGGTTTTTGGGTGACCTTGCCTAGACTACTCCAACGAGTTATAGATTCACCATATTGCAATGATATTGGGATTTTTTGTTGTTTAAAATGCACTTTTAAATGTATAAATGAATTCAACACTCTAAAAATTCAAGAGACAGTCAATATTTACAAAGTAAATAACTTAAACTTATGATTTTCACAAATTTATATCAAATTTTGGACAAAATTAACTAGAAAAAATATCCATGAAAAACCATTTTGTATATCACTTAGACTATACATATTTTAACACCAAAAGCCACAATTTCCCTATCAATTTTATTTCCTAATTCCAATAAAAAATAAAACACACAATAAATAAAAGACAACCAAAATTTTAGGAAAAACTTGTCCACTAACTTCCAAAATTCCATCACCATGAGGAGAAACAACCCTTCCTTCAAGGCACTTGCTATACCAAACATGCATTGACTAAATTCCAAATTATGGGTCCATAGCCTACCTTTTAGCTTCTCGCTTCCTTCATGGGTCTATACACACATTGACTAAAGAGAGTGTCTACTTAACTTTTTGGAAAGTTTTTCAATTTATTTTCCCATCTAATTTACCTAGAATCTGACAAATATTCATTGAAATCACAAGTTTGACGGGTGAACTCATCACAATAGAAGTTCCCCAAGGGTTTTTGAGGATGTTAAATCCATATATGCAGTTAAAAACTCACTTTAAACAACACAAATCAAGATTTGATCACAAATTTGTTCATCGAATTCTGGCCAAAAATCCTCCGAATTTCCAAAAAGTTTGATAAGCAGACACTCCATTGACTAAATTCCAAATGATTGGCAAACACACTCTATACCAAATATATATGGATTAAATTGAAAGTTATTTATAAATATTAGTAGTTTACTTGTTACTTGTAGAGGTCATCTCCAGTTGAGTATGAATGTTCTGTAAATATTTTCACTTAGTTACATTAGATACAAAATAAAATAATAATTAAAATAAGATTGAGATAAAATAGTGAATTTGTGTTATGGATTAAATTCTAAGTTATGGATAAATATTGATAGTTTACTTGTTGGCTCTAGAGGCTTTTTCCATCCTCTAATGTTGTAATGTTTTATTTTATAAATATTTTCACTGGGTCATATTACATACAAATAAAAAGAAAAAAGAAAAATAAAATAATAATTAAAATAAAATTGAAATAAAATAGTTAATTTAACGGTTCTTATTTTTTGGCCTCCAAGTTTTAGCAACCAATAATTTTACTAATAATATTTTATATGTTAAAATTTTTACTTTTAGTAAATGTTTTATATATTTAAGTTT
This sequence comes from Pinus tabuliformis, assembly GCA_031772625.1. Classification (NCBI taxonomy): domain Eukaryota; kingdom Viridiplantae; phylum Streptophyta; class Pinopsida; order Pinales; family Pinaceae; genus Pinus; species Pinus tabuliformis. Next base: position 1,142,220,964 of record CM062805.1, on the reverse strand, counting down.
AAATTCACTAAAATATCATCCTTTTCATAGCCTTCCAGCTCATATCATTTGAACTTCCATGTGTTTAAGAAGAATTGATTAAAAGTCAAGAAATATGGTATGCTTGCGCTTTAGAGTTTCAAAGAAGTCATTTAATTTTTACTAGGGTTTTTCAAGCTTCTTCTAAAAGGACATTGCAAATTCAAACTATATGTGTGGCATTTTGACAAGGGGATTCTAGGCTACCCATGTCTTTGATAGAGCGTTGGAAGCCATGGGTTTTATTGAGTCTCGAACAATTCTTTAAAACATCAACTTTTGGCCTAACAGTTGTCATGAGTTCAATTTGCATGCATGTGATGTTAACATAGGCTTGCAGACCACCAAGTCTCTTACCAAGCACTGGAAGCCAGGGGTTTCACTGTTAATCAACCAATATTTGAGTCACATCAACAATGTTTTAAAACATTAATAAATTTGAAATCGGCTGTCACATTATCAATGTTTTAAAACATTAATAAAATTAAAACATAAATAAAATTGAAATCGGCTGAGTCACATCGTCAATGTTTTAAAAAATTAATAAAATTGAAATGATTTTCTGCGTTGATGCTAAGATTTGAACTTTTGTTTACTTATTAGTCCCTGTCATCTCGCAATGGCATGGGACTATAGTAATTGGTTTGATGGCATTTGATATTACTTGGTCTTCCGTTTTCGAAGTTTTTTATTTCATATTCGTTATTTACCTTTTCATTCAACTTCATGGTCTTATTTGGCGTGACAACTTCAGGGGTCTTATTTGGTCTCTTCCCGAGGCGGAAGAGTCTGGACTATATGTTATTCTGGGTTTAGGTTGTTCAATTTTTTTTAAATGTTTTTCTTCAGTTGCTATGGTTGCAGGTAGCTGCATTTTATTTGTCTTATTGGTTGCAGTTAGTTGCATGGCTATGTCGCAGGTAGTTACAAGTGTATGGAGGGATTATAGGTGTATGTGTGCATGTAGATCCAGGTGGAGGGATTACAGGTGTATGTGTGCATGCAGATCCAGGTGGATTGAAGATTTGCACCTCTTCCTAAAATTGTCTGAGCACTTCCTGGATGCTCTGGTCTTCCTCTTGCCTTTGGCTAAGCCAAGGCCTTGAGAGTAAGAGCAAAAATGTTGGTTCTCCATCTTCACGAGATCATCCTGTCACAAATAAAGGCAAGTCTCATAATCCCGGTATAGATAGAGGCAAGTCTCATAGACAAAGGGGCATAACTAAGAGCCAATGTTTGTAGGTAGTCTCATTACCATCTGCTGGTCATTGTTATTAGCCGCTAGTTGATGCACTCAATCCCGCTACTCGAATACTCAATCCAAAATTATTTGACACTAGTCAATGCAAGAATCCATTAATCACAAGAGGTGCCGATTCCCACTAGAAAATTTATGGCCAAGGTAAACCCTCATTACCTAGCAGAGAAGAAGGCCCTAAATCTATTACAATAGGTAGGTTTAAGCGGCAGGAGACAGCTTCAGCAGGTGGGGGGATCTTTTCTACCAGCGCTAATCCTGATTGAAGCGGTGTTGCTTGTGGTGGAGGTAAACCCTCATTACCCAACTATCAGACCAAAGATAAACCGAATGAAAGGTTTTTAGTCACAAGAATTCCGACTCGTGGAATCTTTATCTCCCCATGCTTGCAGGCTTGCATTAATGGCTGCCCCTCCTCAGGCTTGTAGGCTTTCATTAATGGTTGCCCACTCATCATCTGAATAGGAAGGAAGGGAAGAAAGGCATTTGGAATGAATGATTGGCTTAATAGGCAAGTTCAAATGGTGGGAGATAGCCTCAACAAGTGGGGGGATCTTTTCTACCAGTTCTAATCCTGACTGAAGTGATGTTGCTTGTGGTGGAGGTAAACCCTCATTACCCATCTATCAGATTAGAGATAAACCGAATGAAAGGGTTGCCCACTCATCATCTGAACAAGCAGGAAGCTTAGAATGGAAAGAAAGGCTAGCTTACATGAATGGTTGGGTTGTAGTGTCGAGAACCGCAATCTATTAGTTTCAGAACCCACATATGAACGGATTACTGATCATACATGTAGGGTATTTCTATTAGGTTTTCTTTTCGGCTACCCTCCATCACTGACGGTAAAACAACCAATAGCGTAAACATCTGAGCTAGTAGCTAAGGTAGCAAGAAGAGAAAAGGTGGTTAGACTATAGGCAGTGGCAGCGCAAACAATGGTATCAGTAGCAGTTGGCCTTATTATCAGAACTAAATAGGGAATATGACATCTGTTTGGGAAGTTATGACATCTATGTTGGTTAACCTACTTAGGCTCGACAGAGGTTAACGTAAATCAGATCATTTATACGTGTTAGTTGCTAATAATTAATTGTGAACACATTTCATTCAATTCATCATTATCCATGTAGGGTCTTCATACATGTAAGTTACTCTTATTGTTATATAATAAGGTTCAAAATCATTTAGTGGTGACCTCAGCACTTCCACTTTTGTTTTTTCTTCTGCTCGACTTCATTGGTGTATATCAAGTAAGTAAAAGCATTACTAATTAAACTCTTTTCTTTTACACTCTTATTACTGATTAAGTTGTTTGCATAGGGATGCCATATCTTCTTTGGAAGTCTTAGGGTTTTGCAGACTCTTAGTCTTGTGTTTTCCGTGTAATCGCTTTGCCCAAATTTATTAACATCGGTTTGAGTTAACATTAGCAGGGGTAACATTAACTAATATGTGCAATAGCCAACCTCTAATGCCCTAATATTTGTCTAAACTATAACCTTACAGTGTTTCTTATACTGCTTTAACTAAGGCTTAATATTGAGACCTAATTCATTCAATAGCAACGAGAGCTTATTTGTTATCTCACTGTCTTTGAGAAAACTATTCATGTCTGAATATGTTTCCCCAGTTACCTCTTCTCTGCATATTCAAACACTTCTCCCTCTGGATTTTTCGGGATATAGCATTAGTGGAACAACAGTCTCTATGGATTATTAGTAATGCCGACAGTCATGGTTTGCAAAATCGCGGTGATCTTGGGACATCGAAACCCTTCCACTTCTTGACAAAAGGTGTTGCTTCCTATGTCACTGTCACAATCTTCTTCTCATTCCATTTTTTATTTTTTTCTTCTTTTTTCTATTGTGGTTGTAGTTTTTGGTGCGTGCTTGATTCCTGCTTCCACCCTTTTACCTGGAGTTTTACATTTGATAAGTTTTTATAGAGGATTTACTTAATTTTTTTTTCTTTTTTGAAGTTTTATACAAATTCAAAACCTTAAGAAAGACCATTCTTCCTATTACCCTTATTGCAATTCTACTCAGAAACCAATGTTAATTTACTACTGGTCAAAAATATCTTATTGCGTTCAGAGATTTCATCTTCATTCAATACTGTCAAATTTCTATGCACACACCATTCAATGCTATAAAATCTCTATCCACACAGTAGGTAGAAACAAAAACTTTATTCTTGGTCGCCAACTCTGGTTGTAATTGTGACCGCCTTTGCTCATGGTGATTGCTTAGGTGATATTAGCTGCTAGTCCACCTTGCTATAGGACCTCGAATTTACATGAACAATTATGCATCTTTCTTTATAACAAAGTTCTTGGGTTAACTCTCCACTGCTTGACAAAAGGTGTTGCTTCTTGTGTCACTACCACAATCTTCTTCTCATTCCATTTTTGCTTTTTTTTCTTCTTTTTTCTATTGTGGTTCTATTTTCCTGTGTGTGCTTGATTGCTTCTTCCACCCTTCCTACTCGAGGTGTTGTGCTTGAAAACTAGATTCATTAATTATCTTTGGCTTGAACCACATTACTTGATGCCAAATATGGGGTAGCAATGCTCTCAAGTATTTGATGAATGTTTCTAGGATTTTGAGAGACCCCTAATTGAATTTCTCTCTTCCTAAACTTTGTCGTGAACTACTACACTAATTGTCCTTGCCTCTGGCTGAAGTAGTGCCATATAATCATTGGTTCTCCTGATATTTGATTGGGTCAAATTAGGCTTTTGGCATGATCTTCAATAGCTCCCAATCAGTGACCAGTGGCTCAATTTGCAGTGTTCTACTTGTTGCATCACTCTCCCACCTTTGCAGAACATGGCCTTCAAGCTTCAACCAGGAAAAAACAATCTTTTGCTAGTCGGTTAGAGTAGGTTAAACATTGACTAATCAATGCACTATGGGATGTTTAGGATTGATTTGAACATTGACTAATTAGCACCCCTATAGGATGCTTAGGATTGCTTTAGATGGTGATTGCTCTCTAGATTTTATGGGATATAGCTTTAGTGGAACAACAATCTCATTTTTGGGATATAGCCTTAGTGGAACAACAATCTCTAGGTGTTGCTTCTTGGACACTGCCACAATCTTGTTCTCATTCCATTTTTGCCTTTTTTCTTCTTTTTACTATTGTGGTTCTATTTTTTTGTGCGTGGTTGATTGCTTCTTCCACCCTTTCATCTGGAGTTGTATATTTGATAAGTTTTTATATAAAATTTAATTAAATGTGTTTTCTTTTTTGAATTTTTATAAAAATTAAAAACCTTAAGACATACCATTCTTTCTATTACCCTTATTGCAATTATAGTTAAATTTGTGTTGAAAAAGATTACCAATGAACGAACCTGTAGATGTTTAAAAGACTCAGAAACCAATGTTAATTTGCAGTTGGCCAATTCAATCAATATTCTATTATATATGATTTAGTGGTTTTGAATTTGCAATCTAATATATCTCTATTGATTTCTTTTGATTGCCATTATATATGTTTCAATGGTTTGCACCATCCCCATATTATATATCTCTATCGATTTCTTTTGATTTCCATTATATATGTTGCGGTGGTTTGACTCTGTATCAAAAACCCTTTTTTTCTCACTTTCTGCTTACAACCCTCTTCCAAGCAAGCAGGGGGACTGTGAATCCTCCATTGGGTTTCCAGTTAACCATGCTCCAGCTGCTAAGGGTCTTTTGGGTGGCTATATCTCCACGAATTTGCAAATTGGAATTGTAGATAAGAGTACCACCAGCCTCCATGCAACTTGCTATCTGCACAGATCAACCCAAATTTCATATTTGGTATTGGCTTAAACCAAGCATCTGTTGGAGGAGTCAAGCCTAGTGAATTCTTGGCATCTTTTGGTTGTAAAGCTAGTAGATCTTCCCAGATAGGAAGGAGATTCACTCCAGCCAAAGCTTCCTTGAAGCTTTTTAGAGCCTCCCAAGCAAGTTTTCTACTCTCTTCTATTTCTTCCATATAGATGTTTCCAAGTGCACAGTAATTGCAATAGAACTCTTTCCACAAACCACCCATTTCAACATGACTTAGATAAACATGTTAAAAACCCTTTTGCTTTCACTTTCTTGTTACTTACTTACCCATATTTATTCCCCTCAAAGCCAATTCGATCAATATTCTATTATATATGATTCAGTGGTTTTCAATTTGCAATCTGATATATCTCTATTGATTTCTTTCGATTGCCATTATATATGTTTCAATGGTTTGCGCCATTGCCATATTAGATATCTCCATCGATTTCTTTTGATTTCCATTATATATGTTGCGGTGGTTTGACTATGTATCAAAAACCCTTTTTATCTCACTTTCTGGTTACAAACCTCTTCCAAGCAGGGGATTATGATTCCTCCATTAGGTTTCCAGTTATCCATGATCCAGCTATTAAGGGTCTTTTGGGTGGCTAAATCTCCACGAATTTGCAAATTGGAATCTTGGATCAGAGTACCACCAGCCTCTTTCTCCAAGCCTAGTGAATTCTAGGAAGCAAGTTTACTACTCTCTACTATTGCTTCCATATAGATGTTTCCAACTACTCAGTAATTGCAATAGAACTCATTCTAGAAACCACCCATTTCAACATGACTTAGTTAAACATGTATATCTGTGGACATTTCTAACATTTTGCATCGCTTATTCAATTTGAATAACTTGTTTAAGAAACCACCCATTACCCACCAATTAATTGTAAATTTCTCTAGCCTCTATCCTATTTCAAGAATTTGTGTTATCCATAGATATACCGCCAAGTATTTCCAAGGAGTTCATCATCCAAAATTGACATTGTAAAGCTTTTCACAAGTTTTGAAGATTGATAGCCTCTCAAATGCGAACCTAACAATGGAAAAGGTCAGAAAACATGAATAAGTGATTTTAACTTCCATATATGTCTTTAACTCACTCTAATTGTGATAGTTAGGCCTAAATTTTGTGTTGTTAGGGAGCAGGGTGTATTGATAATGTATGGAGAGTCTTTGAAATGCACCTATATCTATATTGATTTGAGGTATTATTGTTGATTTGTCTTTAGTATATATGCTCTGGGTCGACATAAGACACAAATCTGTATTGTTTGATTCCCATAGAATAACAAAATTCTTTCCTTGATAAATATGACATCTTCTATGGTGTGAAGAAATCAGACATGCGAAAAGAGACTGCATGTCCCTTGTGACATTTTTCTTGTAGCCATTTGAAACAAATAATTTATGTAGAAAGATGTCTTGAAATAGTTTTGGGATTAAACTACAACAAACTAATGGAATAACTTGTCCCAGCCTCTCAATTTGGGCTAAAATATAACCTTACAGCCTTTCTTATACCACTTTAACTTCGGCTTATGCCATTCGTGTTTATACACAAACACTAGTTCTATGTAGGAATTGCTTGTCTGGAGCTAGAGTGACTTGAATATGACTAGCCTTAAGATGCAGACCTGATTCATTCAATACCAGTGACAACTTATTCCTTATCTCACTATATTTGTTAAAACTCTCCCTGTCTGAATACGTCAAGAGTTCTTTGGTTACTGTGTTCAATTCTGCAACGCACTATGGGATGCTTAGGATTGCTTTAGATGATGATTTCTTACGTCATATTAGCTGGTAGTTCACATTCCTAGTTCTGCAATGTAGGTTTCATTAGAAATATGTTGTTACAATAGTTCTCATTAATTATAACTTTAAAGCAACTCACTATTTCATTAATCTAGTACACTAATCATTAATTTATGAACTATTGCATCTTTCTTTATAAAGGTGTTGCTTCTTGTGTCACTGCCACAATCTTCTTCTCGTTCCATTTTTTGCCTTTTTTATTCTTTTTTCTTTTGTGATTCTATTTTCCTGTGTGTGCTTGATTGTTGCTTCCAAATCTGGGGTAGCAATGATCCCAGGTATTTGATGAATTTTTCTAGGATTTTGAGAGAGACCCCTAGCTGAGTTGCTCTCTTCTTGAACTTTGTCGTGAACTCCTACACTTATTGTCCTTGCCTCTGACTAAAGTAGTACCATACAATATGTTAGTTCTCCTTATATGTGATTGGGTCAAATTGGGCTTTTATCATGCTCTTCAATAGCTCCTATTCAGTGATTAGTGGCTCATTTTCCAGTGCTCTAGTTGTAGCATCACTCTCCCACCATCGGAGAACATGGCCTTCAAGCTTCAACCAAGAAAAACATTGACTAATCAGTGCACTATAGGATGCTTAGAATTACTCTGAACATTGACTAATCAACGCCTCTATAGGATGCTTAGGATTTCTTTAGATGGTGATTGGCAATGGCATGTGACTATAGTAATCAGATTGTTGTCATTTTACATTACTTGATCTTCTGTTTTCGAAGCTTTTTTATTTCATATTTGTTATTTACCTTTTCATTCAACTTCATGGTCTTATTTGGCCTCTTCCTGAGGCAGAAGAGGCTGGACTATATGTTATTCTGGGTTTAGGCTTTTCATTTTTTTAAATGTTTTGCACTACAAAACTAATGTTAATATTAGTTTGAGTTGCTATGGTTGCAGGTAGCTACATTTTATTTGGCTTATTGGTTGTAGTTAGTTGCATGGCTATGTCGTAGGTAGTTACAAGTGTATTCAGGGATTACAGGTGTATGTGTGCATGCAGATCTAGGTGGATGGAATATCTGCGCCTCTTCCCAAAACTGTCTGAGCACTTCCTAGATGCTTTGATCTTCCTCCTGCCTCTGGCTAAGCTAAGGCCCTGAGAGTAAGAGAAAAAATTTTGGTTCTCCATCTTCCCAGGATCATCCTGGCACAGATAGAGGCATGTCTCATATCCAGAGGGGAATAGCTGAGAGCCAATGGTTATAGGTAGTCTCATTGTCGCCTGATGGTCATTGCTATTAGCCACTAGTTGATGCACTCGATCCTGCTACTCGATCACTCGATCCAGGATTCTTTGACACTAGTCGATGAAAGAGTCCATCAATCACAGGAGGTGTTGATTCCCACTAGCAAATTCACAGCCAATGTAAGCCCTCATTACCTAGCAAAGTAGGAGGCCCTAAATCTATTACAATAGGTAGGTTCAAGTGGAAGGAGACAACCTGAGCAGGTGGGGGGATCTTTTCTACCAGCGCTAATCCTCACTGAAGCAGTGTTGCTTGTGGTGGAGGTAAACCCTCATTACCTAGGTATCAGACCAAAGATAAACCAAATGAAAGGGTTTTAGTCATAAGAATTCTGACTGTTGGAATACTTATCTCCTTAGACTTGTAGGCTTGCATTAATTGTTGCCCCTCCTCAGGCTTGCAGGCTTGCATTAATGGCTGCCCACTCATCATCTGAATAGGCAGGAAGGGAAGAAAGGAATTTAGAATGAATGGTTGGTTTAATAAGTAGGTTCAAGCAATGGGAGACAACCTCAACAGGTGGGGGGATCTTTTCTACCAACGCTAATCCTGAATGAAGCGGTGTTTCTTGTGGTGGAGGTAAACCCTCATTGACTAGATATCAGACTAGAGATAAACCAAATGAAAGGGTTGCCCACTCATCATATGAACAGGCAGGAAGATTATATTGGTAGCTTGCATGAATGGCTGGGTTGTAGTGCCGAGAACCATGATCTATCAGTTTCAGAGTCCGCATCTGAAAGGGATTACTCATCATATGCATAGGGGATTTTTGTCAGGGTTGCTTGTCGGCTGCCCTTCGTCACTGACGGTGAAACAACCAACATCGTAAACATCTAAGCCATCAGCTAAGGTAGTAAGAAGAGCAAAGGTGGTTAGACTATAGGCAATGGCAGCACGCATAATGGTATCAGTAGCTGCCAACCTTATTATCAGAACTGAATAGGGAATATAACATCTGTTTGGGAAGCTATGGCATCTATGTTGTTTAACCTACTTAGGCTCGACGAAGGTTAACATAAATTAGATCATTTATACGTGTTAGTTGCTAATAATTCATTATGAACACATTTCATTCGATTTAGAATATCCATGCAGGGTCGTCATATGTGTAAGTTACTCTTATTGTTATATAATAAGGTTCAAAATCATTTAGTGGTGACTTGAGCACTTCCACTTTTGTTTTTGCTTCGACTCAACTTCATTAGTGTATATCAAGTAAGTAAAATCATTACTAATTAAACTCTTTGCTTTGATGCTCTTATTACTAATTAAACTATTCACATAGGGACGTTGTATCTTCTTTGGAAGTCTTAGGGTTTTGCAGACTCTCAATGTTGTGTTTTCCGTGCAATCTCTTTGCCCAAATTTATTAACATTGGTTTTGGTTAACATTAGCAAGGGTAATATTGACTAATCTATGTAATAGCCAACCTCTAATGCCCTAATATTTGGGCTAAACTATAACCTTACAACATTTCTTATACCACTTTAACTAAGGCTTAAGATGGAGACCTGATTCATTCAATAGCAGCGACAGCTTACTCATTATTTCATTGTCTTTGCGAAAACTGTCCGTCTGAATACGTTTCCCCAATTACCTTTTCTCTGCATATTCGAACACTTCTCCCTCTGGTGTTTTTGGGATATAGCCTTAGTGGAACAACAGTCTCTAGAGTCAATGGATTCTTAGTAATGACAGTCATGGTTTGCACAATCGTGGTGATCTTGGGACATCACAACCCTTCCACTTCTTGACAAAAGGTGTTGCTTCTTGTGTCACTATCACAATCTTCTTCTCTTTTCATTTTTTCTTTTTTGCTTCTTTTTTCTATTGTGGTTCTATTTTCTGGTGCGTGCTTGATTCCCGCTTCCACCCTTTTACCTAGAGTTGTACATTTGATAAGTTTTTATAGAAAATTTACTTAAACATGTTTTCTTTCTTGAAGTTTTATACAAATTCAAAACCTTAAGAGAGACCATTCTTCCTATTACCCTCATTGCAATTCTACTCAGAAACCAATGTTAATTTGTTGTTGGTCAAAAATATCTTATTGCATTCAAAGATTTCATCTCCATTCAATACTATCAAATTTCTATGCACACGAAATTCAATGCTATAAAATCTCTATCTGCACGGCAAGTACACACAAAAACTTTATTCTTGCTCACCAACTTTGGTTGTAATTGTGACCGCCTTTGCTCATCGTGATTGCTTAGGTGATATTAGCTGCTACTTCACCTTGCTATAGGACCTCGGCTTTACATGAAGAGTTATGCATCTTTATTTATGCATCTGTGTTGTTTAACCTTCTTAGGCTCGACGAAGATTAACGTAAATCAAATCATTTATACGTGTTAGTTGCTAATAATTCATTATGAACACATTTCATTCGATTCAGCATTATCCATGCAGGGTCGTCATGCAGGGTCATCATACATGTAATTTACTCTTATTGTTATATAATAAGGTTCAAAATCATTTAGTGGTGACCTGAGCGCTTCCACTTTTGTTTTTGCTTTAGCTCGACTTCATTGGTGTATATCAAGTAAGTAAAATCATTATTGATTAAACTCTTTGCTTTGACACTCTTATTATTGATTAAACTGTTCGCATAGGGATGTTGTATCTTCTTTGGAAGTCTTAGGGTTTTGCAGACTCTCAGTGTTGTGTTTTCCATGCAATCTCTTTGCCCAAATTTATTAACATTGGTTTTGGTTAACATTAGCAGGGGTAACATTGACTAATCTGTGCAATAGCCAACCTCTAATGCCTTAATTGTTGGAAATAATACTGAGAGGGGGGGGGGGGGGGTGAATCAGTATTATCAAATTCTTTTCAATCTATCTTCCTTATTTATAATTTGAATAATTCTTCAAATATTGATCATTACTTTGTATGTCAGTATCATAAAATAATGAGCAGGAACAAGAAAAGAAAATAGTCACACAAAAGAACACCAGATATAAGGTGGAAACCCAATGTGGGTGAAAACCACCTGCTACAATATGTCTCTATCTTCCTTCAATTAGAAACTCTTTTTACAATGATTTTGTACTGGTGCAGTCCTTTACCAGTACGCAGGCTACAACCTGCAGAGAGCTACAACCCTCTCTCGTTCTCCTAGCTTCTCTTGGAAGGGAGCTACAACCCCCTTAGCTCTTGTACTAGCCAAGATACTAGTACGTAGGTGCTGGCCTACTGAAGGCTACAACCTTCTCTTTCTTCCAGGGACCACGTTTCATAAATTTTCAGACTGGATCCATGAACATCAATCAATCATCGAGTATATCTGCATCAAACAATCTCCTTTTCCCAATTAGCACTGAATCAAGTAAACACTTCTCTGACAGCTGTACCCAGAACACAGTAACAGTAACCACACACCAAATTATGAACCCAGAATACTGCAGCAATAGACAGAGGCAGCTAGATCATAATTTAAAGATATACACTACTTCAACAACCTGAAACCTGCGTGCAGATCTATAAAGGATAATTCCTTCTTTCAAATATTCAGATACTAATTAACCCAGATTGTCAGATTCATAGATCAAGCATGCGCCTCATATAACAGATCAAAATCATGCAAAGATACTATTATTCTAGCATAAAGATTATGACTCATCAATAGAACTTATCCTGCTAAGGTTCCTCCTTCATTCAAATCCAGATCTGCACCATAACCCAATCACAATTATTTCAGATCTAGCACCTATTAGATATTCAATTTATTCGATAATCCTTTGCCAAATGATCTCCTTCCTCTTTTATAGTCTTAGGCCTTCCACAATACCACGGTCCAAAACCATAGGATCAAAAAACTGTTGGACTAATACCATGAACCAACCATGAAAGTGCGTGAGATCAACACTTTTGGATGCAATACCACGAGCCAAAACCATAGGATCAAAAACTATAGGACTAATACCATGAACCAACCATGAAAGTGCGTGAGATCAACACTTTTGGATGCAATACCACAGACCAAAACCATAGGATCAAAAACTGTCGGACTAATACCATGAGCCAACCATGAAAGTGCATGAACTTTTCTCTTCATGAAAGGGACTTTTCTCTGCATGAAAGTGCGTGAACTTTTCTCTACATGAAATAAACGTTTCTCTGCACAAAAGTGCGTGAACTTTTCTCTACATGAAATAAACTTTTCTCTGCATAAAAGTGCGTGAACTTTTCTCTACATGAAATAAAATTTTCTCTGCATATAAGTGCGTGAAATTTTCTCTTCATGAAAGGGACTTTTCTCTGCATGAAAGTGCGTGAACTTTTCTCTACATGAAATAAACGTTTCTCTGCATAAAAGTGCGTGAACTTTTCTCTACGTAAACTTTTCTCTGCATAAAAGTGCGTGAACTTTTCTCTACATGAAATAAACTTTTCTCTGCATATAAGTGCGTGAACTTTTCTCTACATGAAAGAAACTTTTATCTTCATGAAAGAAACTTTTATCTTCATGAAAGTGCGTGAACTTTGCTGCACTATAATTTATCATCTGAGATGAGTGGGTTGCCATCAAGTACAACATATGTATCATAATGCCAACAATCTCCCCCTTTGGACTTGATGGCAACAACAACCAATCACTCTCCCCCTTTGACATCAAGGGCAAAGGGTTATGCTCCCCCTAAGAACATGCTCCCCCTGACTATAACCAGATCTGCAAAGAAGAACCATAATCCATCAAACACCATAAATGTCCATGAAAGAGATAGAGACGTATTGCAGCAATATTCAGACCAACATCCATGATCTCCTTCTGTACTTCCTCCATAATGCCAACAATGCATGATATGCTCCCCCTGAACCTGTGCCATTCGATCTTTGACCAATCCGCAACCCAGCACATGTACGCATATACTTCAGATGAACCTTGCGTACAACCAACAATCAGAAGAGATTCAACAACAAGATGATGCATCAACAACCCCCAGCTTTTGCCTGAGGTATTCAAAGGTCTCCCTAGGCAATGGTTTGGTGAGTATATCAGCAACCTATTCCTTAGAAGGAACATACTCCAACTTGACCTTTTGTTCAAGCACTTGTTCCCGGAGAAAGTGATACTTGATTGGTATATGCTTGGTTTTTGAATGCATGACTGGGTTCTTTGAAATGCTTATTGCACTTGTATTATCACATAAGATGGAGATGGGTGGTGTACAAGTGATTTGAAAATCTTGCAAGGTCTGCATCATCCAAAGGAGTTGAGTGCAGCAAGATGCAGCAGCAACATATTCTGCTTCAGCTGTAGACAAGGCAATCGAACTATGTTTCTTGCTGAACCAAGATACTAATCTGGAACCCATAAAGAATGCACCACCACTTGTGCTCTTCCTGTCATCCACGCTTCCGGCCCAATATGCATCAGTATAAGAATGAAGTGTGAGATCTGTATCTCTAGGATACCATAAGCCATAATTTTGAGTCCCTTGAAGATATTTGAAGATTCTCTTTACTGCCTGAAGATGAGTTTCCTTTGGATTTGCCTGAAATCTTCCAACTATTCCCACTGCATGCATGATGTCTGGTCGGGTACCTGTCAAATAAATTAGACTTCCAATCATAGATCTGTAGGTTGGTTGATGTACTGCTGCTGATTCATCATTTGCACTGAGGCTACATCCTGTGACCATGGCTGTACATACTGGTTTTGCATCTTCCATGCCATATTTCTTCAAAATCTGCTTGAGATACTTGGTTTGAGACAAGAAGATCCCTCCTTCCTTTTGTTGGATTTGCAGGCCAAGAAAATATGTCAATTCTCCAAGCAAGGACATTTCGAATTCTTTCTGCATCACCAAGGCAAAGCTTTGACTCATAGATTCTTCATTGCTGCCAAAGATAATGTCATCTACATACACAACAAGTATTAGCAATTTGTCATTTTCAATTTTTATATAAAGATTGCTATCTGCTGATCCTTGTGAAAAACCTTATTGATGAAGATATTTGTCCAAACGATAGTACCAAGCCCTTGGAGCTTGTTTAAGACCATAGAGAGCCTTTTTCAGTCTGCATACAAGATTGGGATCATTTCCAAGAATGAAACCATCTGGCTGCTCAATGTATACTTCTTCTTCTAAGTCTCCATTCAGAAAGGCTGATTTCACGTCCATTTGAAATACTTTGAACTTTTGAAAGCTTGAGAGAGCAAGGAACATTCGGATGGCCTCAATTCTTGCAACAGGAGAAAAAGCTTCCTCAAAATCTATTCCTTCTTGCTGCGCATACCCTTTACAAACAAGTCTTGCCTTGTTTCTAATTACTTCCCCATTTTCATTCAACTTATTTTTGAAGACCCATTTTGTCCCTATAACATTCTTATCCTTTGGTCTAGGAACCAACTCCCAAGTGTTGTTCTTTTCGATCTGCTCAAGTTCTTCATCCATTGCTTTGACCCAACATTCATATTTGCATGCCTCTTTTACATTTTGTGGTTCAGTGGAGGAGAGTAATGCCAAATAGCTTGAAGCTTCTACAATTGTTCTTCTTGTTTGTACACCTGCTTCTCTCTGCCCCAAAATCTGAGATTCTAGATGATTCTTCTGAACGTACCGGGATGGAGTCTTCTCTTCTATCTTTATCTGTTCCTCTGGTGCTTCTTGAGGTTCTTCTTCTTCATCATTCTGTCTTTGAGGGTAGTCTTCATCTTCTTCGATATTTTCATGATTTACTTGCCTAGGAATGTATCCCTTTTCATCAACCACTACATCAATGCTGTCAACAATTCTTCCAAGTCTTTTATTGTAGCACTTATATGCTTTGCTGTGTGGAGAATAACCAAGAAGAATGCCTTCATCTGATCTAGGTTCAAGTTTGCCAAGTTTCTCATCAGTATTCTTAATATAGCATTTGCTCCCAAAGATTTTGAAGTGCTTTACCGAAGGAGTCTCACCATACCAGAGCTCATGAGGAGTTTGAGTGTTGTTCACTCGGACATTTGTTTCGTTGAGAATAACAACCGCAGCATATGCGGCATCACCCCAGAAAGTTGCGGGAGTTCCAGACTCATCCAACATAGCACAAGCCATTTGTTGGACTGTTCTGTTCATCCTTTCCACCACTCCATTTTGCTGAGGAGTTCTAGTTGTAGAGAATTCTCTTCTTATCCCATGTTCTTCACAGAAATCGAAAAATTCATTTGAGGTAAACTCCCCACCTCTATCAGACCTGAGGCACTTAATTTTGTAACCTGATTCATTTTCAACCAAGGCTTTGAAGGATTTGAATTTCTCGAATGCTTCGTCTTTGTGCTTCATAAGTCCTAACCAAACAAACCTGGAGAAATCGTCAATGAATAATATCAAGTATTCTTCTCCTCGAGGTGTCCTTTTCCTAAATGGACCACATACATCTGTATGGACTAGCTCAAGAGGCATGCTAGCTGATCCTTCCTTCTCTGGAAAGTTAGTTCTGGTTTGCTTTCCAAACTGACATGATTTGCATATGGCGTTGTCTGGAATTTTGATATCTGGAAGACCACGAACTGCCTGATATTTGCATGCTTTCCTTATTTGTGAAAAACTTAGATGCCCCAACCTCCAGTGCCATAACCAGTGTTCATCATCCTTGCTCAAATAGCATTGTTGTTGTCCTTCTTCAAATATGTATAGATTATTTGGAGTTCTTCTACCTTTGATCATTGTTTCACCTGTATCAAGATCACGAACACGACATCGGTTTGATCTAAATATCACCTCGGTTCCTTGATCACACATCTGGCTGACACTTAGAAGATTATGCTTCAATCCATCAAAATACAAAACATTTCCAGCTTTGACCTTTTCTTTTAACTAAGCAGTGCCTTTTCCTTTTATAGCTGTAGGAGTATCATTTCCAAAAGAGACTTTCTTTCCCTTTTCTAAAGCAGAATATGATTCAAGTTTTTCTTTATCACCTGTCATATGTTTCGAACATCCACTGTCAATGTACCATAGATTTTCTTGTCCTTCTGCATAAAATGCTATCCACATCTTTCTGTTTGTGGTTCCTTTATTCTCCATGTTCTGGTGCTTGAGGCTTGTTCATTTGTCTGTTGAAACCTGCTCCTGCATTCAGAATCTTCATGACCAAATTTATTGCAAATAGAACATTCAACTTCATTTTCAAGAGCCGAAAAGTTGTTATAGGTCCTTTTTGTAATCCCGATCATACTTCTTTGTTTTTGAGCTTCTCTAGTCATGATTGTTTTATATGCAACACATTGAGCTACTTTGTGACCAAAGTTATGGCAAGAGAAACATTGCCCATTGAAGAAACTTCTGCGATTATCAAATCTACCGGCCAAATGATTGTAATTTCTATTGTCATCCATTCTTGAATCAAATTGAGAAGATTTTACCTGTGGCTGGTTGTAGCTTTTGTTCATCCTTTAGACAGATTGCCCCTGGTTTACCTGATAGTCTTTGTTCGTTCTTGATGTAGTTCGTCCCTGCTTTACCTGGTGATCTCCATTGTGCTTTTGCTCATTCCTTCTTGTTGCATCAAGATAACTCTTTGAGGTGGATGCTTGAGATGTTTCTCCATTATACCCCAGACCTGTCTTGTTTAGCGGAGAACGCTGTACATTGATGATCTCATCCAGAGTTTCAGATCCTTTGACAAACTTAAGATTAATAGCCTTTGTTTTCTTAATTTCTTTTCTAAGGCCAACAATTTCACCTTCTAACTTTTCAAGATATTTTTCTTTTTCATCAATTTGAAATTGTAGAGTATCAATGATCATATTCTTTTCTTCTATACATGTCTTAAGTCTAGAAATATCTTCATAAAAACTATCCACATCTATAGCATCCATGTAATCATCATCTTCAAATGCCATTAAAAGTTTATAGTCATTACCTCATTCATCTTCATCACTATTTGATAGACCATCACTGTCTTCATGAGTGTAGTAGCTTTTCTTATTTGCATTCTGTTTCTTGTTCCATTTGGCAGGTTCCTTTCCTTTGTCAATCTTATCCTTATGAGGACATTTGGCAGCATAATGACCTACTCTTCCACAAGCAAAGCATTTAAAAGGTAGCTTACCTCTGAACCTTCCAGTACCCCGTTGAAGATTTCTGACAAAATTTGATTCTTCTTCTTCTTCTGGCACGTGACTTGATTCATAGTAGTCTCCTTTGCCTGAAGCCTTAAAAGCAGCTTCTCTCCTGTTTGATGGACCTCCTTTTCTCATTTCATAAGCAGTTAGAATTTCGTGTAGCTGAGACATAGTAAGAGTTCGTAGATTTTCCTTTTCTTCTATTGCAGACACTTTAGATTCAAACTTGGGGACAATGATCTTAGGACTTTTTCAACCACAACAACCTCTTTTATTTCTTCACCCAAGTTTTTCATACAATTAACAATCTCATTTACCCGAAGGAAATAGTTAGCCACACTTTCATCATTATACATTCTGAGATTCTCATACTGGATCCTGAGGGTTTGAAGTTTTGCACATTTTACCTGTTCATCTCCTTCGTAGCTCAAAACAATCTTGTCCCATATTTCTTTTGCGGATTTATATTGCATAACCTTCACGAATTCAGATTGAGATAGACATCCTAGAAGAGTATTAACCGCCTTTGCATTTGTTTCATATTTCTTCTTCTCAGCTGAATCTGTAGGAGTAGCTGATGGAAAAGTATACCCTGTTTCTATAATGTCCCATACTTCTGTACCCAAAGATTGAAGATAGGCAGTAACTCTTACCTTCCAATATACGAAGTTTGTTCCATCAAAAATCGGTGGCCTGATTGATGCTTCCCTCTCGTAGTTGCTCATGATGTTAGATCTTCCTTCAAGCGATCAAGCTTCTTCAGAAGGACCTGCTCTGATACCAATTGTTGGAAATAATACTGAGAGGGGGGGGGGGTGAATCAGTATTATCAAATTCTTTTCAATCTATCTTCCTTATTTATACTTTGAATAATTCTTCAAATATTGATCATTACTTTGTATGTCAGTATCATAAAATAATGAGCAGGAACAAGAAAAGCAAATAGTCACACAAAAGAACACCAGATATAAGGTGGAAACCCAATGTGGGTGAAAACCACCTGCTGCAATATGTCTCTATCTTCTTTCAATTAGAAACTCTTTTTACAATGATTTTGTACTGGTGCAGTCCTTTACCAGTATGCAGGCTACAACCTACAGAGAGCTACAACCCTCTCTCATTCTCCTAGCTTCTCCTGGAAGGGAGCTACAACCCCCTTAGCTCTTGTACTAGCCAAGATACTAGTACGTAGGTGCTGGCCTACTGAAGGCTACAACCTTCTCTTTCTTCCAGGGACCACGTTTCGTAAATTTTCAGACTGGATCCATGAACATCAATCAATCATTGAGTATATCTGCATCAAACAATCTCCTTTTCCCAATTAGCACTGAATCAAGTAAACACTTCTCTGACAGTTGTACCCAGAACACAGTAACAGTAACCACACACCAAATTCTAAACCCAGAATACTGCAGCAATAGACGGAGGCAGCTAGATCATAATTTAAAGATATACGCTACTTCAACAACCTGAAACCTGCGTGCAGATCTATAAAGGATAATTCCTTCTTTCAAATATTCAGACACTAATTAACCCAGATTGTCAGATTTATAGATCAAGAATGCGCCTCATATAATAGATCAAAATCATGCAAAGATACTATTATTCAAGCATAAAGATTATGACCCATCAATAGAACTTATCCTGCTAAGGTTCCTCCTTCATTCAGATCCAAATCTGCACCATAACCCAATCACAAATATTTCAGATATAGCACTTATTAGATATTCAATTTATTCGATAATCCTTTGCCAAATGATCTCCTTCCTCTTTTATAGTCTTAGGCCTTCACAATACCACGGTCCAAAACCATAGGATCAAAAAACTGTTGGACTAATACCATGAACCAACCATGAAAGTGCGTGAGATCAACACTTTTGGATGCAATACCACGAGCCAAAACCATAGGATCAAAAACTATAGGACTAATACCATGAACCAACCATGAAAGTGCGTGAGATCAACACTTTTGGATGCAATACCACGAACCAAAACCATAGGATCAAAAACTGTCGGACTAATACCATGAGCCAACCATGAAAGTGCGTGAACTTTTCTCTGCATGAAAGTGCGTGAACTTTTCTCTACATGAAATAAACTTTTCTCTGCATAAAAGTGCGTGAACTTTTCTCTACATGAAATAAACTTTTCTCTGCATAAAAGTGCGTGAACTTTTCTCTACATGAAATAAACTTTTCTCTGCATATAAGTGCGTGAACTTTTCTCTTCATGAAAGGGGCTTTTCTCTGCATGAAAGTGCGTGAACTTTTCTCTACATGAAATAAACTTTTCTCTGCATAAAAGTGCGTGAACTTTTCTCTACATAAACTTTTCTCTGCATAAAAGTGCGTGAACTTTTCTCTACATGAAATAAACTTTTCTCTGCATATAAGTGCGTGAACTTTTGTCTACATGAAAGAAACTTTTATCTTCATGAAAGAAACTTTTATCTTCGTGAAAGTGCGTGAACTTTTCTGCACTATAATTTATCATCTGAGATGAGTGGGTTTCCATCAAGTACAACATATGTATCATAATGCCAACATTAATATTTGGGCTAAACTATAACCTTACAATGTTTCTTATACTGCTTTAACTAGGATTAAGATGGAGACCTAATTCATTCAATAGCAACGAGAGCTTATTTGTTATCTCATTGTTTTTGCGAAAAATGTCTGTGTCTGAATACGTTTCCCCAGTTACCTCTTCTCTGCATATTCGAACGCTTCTCCCTCTGGAGTTTTTGGGATATAGCCTTAGTGGAATAATATCCTCTATGGATTCTTAGTAATGCTGCCAATCATGGTTTGCACAATCGTGGTGATCTTGGGACATCACAACCCTTCCACTTCTTGACAAAAGGTGTTGCTTCCTGTGTCACTATCACAATCTTCTTCTCATTTCATTTTTTCTTTTTTGCTTCTTTTTTCTATTGCGGCTCTATTTTTTAGTGCATGCTTGATTCCTACTTCCACCCTTTTACCTGGAGTTTTACATTTGATAAGTTTTTAAAGAGAATTTACTTAAATGTGTTTTCTTTTTTTAATTTTTATACAAATTCAAAACCTTAAGAGAGACCATTCTTCCTATTACCCTTATTGCAATTCTACTCAGAAACCAATGTTAATTTGCTACTGGTCAACAATATCTTATTGCGTTCAGATATTTCATCTTCATTCAATACTGTCAAATTTCTACGCACACAACATTCAATGTTATAAAATCTCCATCCACACAACAATTAGACACAGAAACTTTATTCTTGCTCGCCAACTCTAGTTGTAATTGTGACTGCCTTTGCTCATGTTGATTACTTAGGTGATATTAGCTGCTAGTTCACCTTGCTATAGGACCTCGTCTTTACATGAAGAGTTATGAATCTTTATTTACAACAAACTTCTTTGGTTAACCCTTCCGCTGCTTGACAAAATGTGTTGCGTCGTGTGCCACTGCCACAATCTTCTTCTCATTACATTTTTTCTTTTTTTCTTCTTTTTCCTATTGTGGTTCTATTTTCTTGTGCGTGCTTAATTATTGCTTCCACCCTTCCCACTTGAGGTGTTGTGGTTGCAAAATAGCTTCATCAATTATATTTGGTTTGAACCACGTTACTTGATGCCAAATCTGGGGTAGCAATGCTCCTAGGTATTTGATGAACGTTTCTAGGATTTTGAGAGAGACCCTTAGTTGAATTTCTCTCTTCTTGAACTTTGTCGTGAACTACTACACTGATTGTCCTTTCCTCTAGCTGAAGTAGTGCCATACAATCTGTTGGTTCTCCTGATATCTGATTGGGTGAAATTGGTTTTTTTTCATGCTCTTCAATAGCTCCCAATCAGTGACCAGTGGCTCGTTTTGTAGTGTTCTACTTGCTTTATCACTCTCCCACCATTATAGAACATGGCCTTCAAGCTTCAACCAGGCAAAATAAATCTTTTGCTTCGCAGTTAGAGCAGGTTAAACATTGACTAATCAATGCACTATAGGATGCTTAGGATTGCTTTGAACATTGATCAATCAATGCCTCTATAGGATTCTTAGGATTGCTTTAGATGGTGTTTTCTCTCTGGATTTTTTGGGATATAGCCTTAGTGGAACAACAATTTCTAGGTGTTGCTTCCTGTGTCACTACCACAATCTTGTTCTCATTCCATTTTTGTTTTTTTCTTCTTTTTTCAATTGTGGTTCTATTTTTTTTGCATGCTTGATTGCTGCTTCCACCCTTTCATCTGGAGTTGTATATTTGATAAGTTTTTATAGAAAAATTACTTAAATGTGTTTTGATTTTTGAATCTTTATACAAATTCAAAACCTTAAGACATACCATTCTTCATATTACCCTTATTTCAATTATAGTTAAATCTGTGTTGAACATGATTACCAATGAACGAACTTGTAGATGTTAAAAGACTCAGAAACCAATGTTAATTTGCAGTTGGCCAATTCGATCAATATTATATTATATATGATTCAGTGATTTTCAATTTGCAATATGATATATCTCTATTGATTTCTTCTAATTGCCATTATATATGTTTCGATGGTTTGCGCCATCGCCATATTATATATCTCTATTGATTTCTTTCAATTTCCATTATATATGTTGTGATGGTTTGACTCTGTATCAAAAACCCTTTTTCTCTCACTTTCTACTTACAACCCTCTTCCAAGCAAGCAGGGGGGTTGTGAATCCTCCATTGGGTTTCCAGTTAGCCATGATCAAGCTATTAAGGGTCTTTTGGGTGGCTAAATCTCCACGAATTTGCAAATTGGAATCTTGGATCAGAGTACCACCAGCCTCCATGGAACTTGCTATCTGCATAGATCAACCCAAATTTCATAGTTGGTACTGGATTTCTCCAAGCATCTATTGGAGGGCTCAGGACTAGTGAATTCTTAGCATCTTTTGGTTGTAAGGCTAGTAGATCTTCCTGGATAGGAAGGAGATTCACTCTAGACAAAGCTTCCTTGAAGCTTTTGACAGCCTCCTAAGAAAGTTTGCTACTCTCTTCCGTTGCTTCCATATAGATGTTTCCAAGTACTCAGTAATAGCAATATAACTCATTCCAAAAACCACCCATTTCAACATGACTTAGATAAACATGTTAAAAACCCTTTTTCTCTCACTTTCTGGTTACTTACTTACCCATATTTATTTCCCTTAAAGCCAATTCGATCAATATTCTATTATATATGATTAAGTGGTTTTCAATTTGCAATGTGATGTATCTCTATTGATTTATTTCGATTTCCATTATATATGTTTCAATGGTTTGCACCATCACCATATTAGATATCTCTATCAATTTCCTTTGATTGCCATTATATATGTTGCGGTGGTTTGACTCTGTATCAAAAACCCTTTTTCTCTCACTTTTGGTTACAAACCTCTTCCAAGTAGGGGGACTGTGATTCCTCCATGGGGTTTCTAGTTAGCCATGATCCAACTGTTAAGGGTCTTTTTGGTGGTTAAATCTCCACAAATTTGCAAATTGGAATCTTGGATCAGAGTACCAACAACCTCTTTCTCCAAGCCTAGTGAATTCTTGGAAGCAAGTTTGCTACTCTCTTATATTTCTTCCATATAGATGTTTCCAACTACTTAGTAATTGCAACAGAACTCATTCCAGAAACCACCCATTTCAACATGACTCAATTAAACATGTATATCTATGGACATTTCTAACGTTTTGCACCGCTTGTTAAATTTGAATAACGTTTTTAAAAACCACCCATTACCCACCAATTAATTGCAAATTTCTCTAGCCTCTATCCTATTTCAAGAACTTATGTTATCCATAAATATGCTGCCAAGTATTTCCAAGGAGTTCATCATCCAAAATTGACATCATAAATATTTTCATGAGTTTTGAAGATTGATAGCCTCTCAAATGCAAACCGCACAATGGACAAGGTCAGAAAACATGAATAAGTGATTGTAACTTCAATATATGTCTTTAACTCACTCTAATTGTGATAGTTCGGCCTAAAGTTTGTGCTATTAGGGGGGCAGGGTGTATTGATAATGTATGGACAGTCTTTTAAATGCATCTATATCTATATTGATTTGAGGGACTGTTGTTGAGTTGTCTTTAGTATAGATACTCTGGGTTGAGATAAGACACAAATCTATATCATTTTATTCCCATAGAATAACAAAATTCTTTCCTTGATAAATATGACATCTTCTATGGTTTGAAGAAATCAGACATGCGAAAAGAGACTGCATGTCCCTTGTGACATTTTTCTTGTAGCCATTTGAAACAAATAATTTATGTAGAAAGATGTCTTGAGATAGTTTTGGGATTAAACTACAACAAACTAATGGAATAACTTGTCCCAACCTCTCAACTTGGGCTAAAATATAACCTTACAGCCTTTCTTATACCGCTTTAACTGAGGCTTATGCCATTCGCCTTATGCCATTCGTGTTTATACGCAAGCACTAGTTCTATGCAGGAATTGCTTGTCTGGAGCTAGAGTGACTTGAATATGACTGGCCTTAAGATGGAGACCTGATTCATTGAATAGTAGTGAAAACTTATTCCTTATCTCACTGTATTTGCTAAAACTCTCCCTGTCTGAATACGTCTATAGTTCTTTGGTTACTATGTTCAATTCTGCAATGCACTATAGGATGCTTAGGATTGCTTTAGATGGTGATTTCTTACGTCATATTAGCTGGTAGTTCACTTTGCTAGTTTTGTAGCATAGGTTTCCTTTGGAATATGTTGTTACAATAGTTCTCATTAATTATAGTTTTAAAGCAACTCACTATTTCATTAATCTAATACACTAATCATTAATTTATGCACTAATGCATCTTTCTTTATAAATGTGTTGCTTCTTGTGTCACTGCCACAATCTTCTTCTCATTCCAATTTTTTGTTTTTTCTCTTCTTTTTTTCTATTGTGGTTCTCTGTTCCGTGCATGCTTGATTGTTGCTTCCAAATCTGGGGTAGCAATGCTCCCAGGTATTTGATGAATGTTTTTAGGATTTTGAGAGAGACCCCTAGTTGAGTTGCTCTCTTCCTGAACTTTGTCGTGAACTCCTACACTGGTTGTCCTTGCCTCTGGCTAAAGTAGTACCATACAATCTGTTGGTTCTCCTGATATGTGATTGGGTCAAATTGGGCTTTTATCATGCTCTTCAATAGCTCCTGTTCAATGACCGGTGGCTCATTTTCTAGTGTTCTAGTTGCTGCATCACTCTCTCACCATTGGAGAATATGGCCTTCAAGCTTAAACCAAGCAAAAGCAATACTTTTCTTCCTGATTAGAGCAGGTTAAATACTGACTAATCAGCGCACTATAGGATGCTTAGGATTGCTTTGAACATTGACTAATGAATGCCTCTATAGGATGCTTAGGATTGCTTTAGACGGTGATTTCTCTCTGGAGTTTTTGGGATACAACCTTAGTGGAAAAACAATCTCTATTGCTTCTTAGTAATGCCGACACTCATCGTTTTCCCAATCACGATGATCTTGTGACATTGCAAACCTTCCACTGCTTGACAAAAGGTGTTGCTTCCTATGTCACTGCCACAATCTTCTTCTCATTCCATTTTTTCTTTTTCTTCTTCTTTTTTCTATTGTGGTTCTTTTTTTGTGCATGCTTGATTGCTGCTACCACCTATCTAGAGATGAAATCTGAACGTAGGTCCCATCAAACGTATACCCTTCGGTATTGTATAATAGAGTACTTGCAGATCTGAGCAAGCTAATTTTCTCAACAACAAAGGCCGTTTCATCGTTCACAAAATATAATTTTTGATAATTTATTTATTGTCCTCCTAGAATTTTCTATTACAATATCTAATGCTAGAACTACATTGGAACATGAACCAGGTAGAAGGAATGCTAACGATAGAAAACATTCATGCAGATCCTTTTGTAACAGTTTTCAACAATTTCTCTTTTCCACAAGATACATTCGGAACAGTTTCCACAGATAAAATTGATTTTTCCACATTTAAAGAGCTAACCACATATCGACATTGTCTACAATTGCAGTGCATTATCCAAACATAGGCAAATGTTCACTGCGAGTGCATTCTGAAAAATGGTTTGCTACTAGAGCTTTGTCCATATTTAACGGATCTAACATATGAAAAGTATCTAGAAGATGTTGCTGATGTTACATACAACCTACGAGACTTCCATGTACAAAGCAGTTTTGTGCTAGATAGTTCAAATGTCATTTTGCACATAGAATGATGCAACTTCAGTGTCAAAGAGCGTTAATCTCTTCTATTATCTTATGTGTCTACCATGCTCCCCAGAATAGCTGACATAATATGTTGCCATTTTGCAAATGTAACCAGGGTGCAACTTTTGCAATATGCAGTAAACCTGCAAGCCTTTTGGTGTCTGTGTGCTCAATCTAAACTCTGGGATTAGCAACAAGGTCGGATGCTGTAGTTCAGTATGTATACAGACCCCAGAACAACTCACAGAATGGGTTGGCACTTTGAAAATGCAACCAGAGTGCAATTTTTTCAATCTGTAGAAAACTTGCAAGGCTTATGGTGTCTCTATCCTCAATCTAAACCCTGGGATCAAGGAGCAAGGTTGGATGCTACGGTTTAGTATGTCATGATACTCAGAATCACGTCACAATTGTATGTTGGACGTTTTCCTATCTAATATACAAAAGCAAAGAATGATGACATGATACTCAGCATGTAATGATTGCTTACTGAAAGGCAATTGCAAAGTTAGTAACTATCTATCCTATGGACCAACTAGTTTACCTTTTTGACGAGCTAAGCTCTGTAGATGTTGTATCATTGATCACTAGATGCTGTAAATAATAAATATTCATTTATTGTCTTAGCTTAATGTTTTGGATGCTGTAAATTATACATATTCATTTATTGTATTAGCTTAATGCTTTGGAACGTATTGATGATCATTTCATATTCGCCTTCATATCAATGCAAAAATCATTGTGTGATATAAGTACAAAATCACTTGCAGCATTCACCTCTTTATTTCTATATGTGTCTAAGCTATGAAAAATTGTTACTTGGTCAATTTTATCTTTTCATATCAATGCAAAAATAGAATGTCCTCTCTTCTTTTTTTTCTTCCGTTCACTTAAAGAAACAAGAACTAAATATAAAAGTAGCCCTATCAATTACTAGGAGTTATGGTCTTTGATTTCTTATTGGATGGGTAGGAACTTGTAGTAAATTGAATTTCTACAAATTCCAAACCCACCAATGTGGCTTCCATCCTTGTCATCCATGACTATTCTTCTGCATCCATCATGTGTAACATAGGCATGTTTGAAGAATCTACCTCAGTTTTCCTAGATTTGGTATCTAGCTACTTTATCTTATAATGACATCACTTGGTTTGTGAAACATTGAAAACAAAAAATAATTGACCAAAGCTTTGTGAGGATTGATTCATCCTTGTTTCTTACTACGCCAACGCACTATACTTGGTTATTTCTATTTGGACCTTCCTATCTGGAGTGCTTGCCAAATAGATAACTCAGGGGAATAAGACCCATTTCATAAATAAACAACCAATTGAGGAGGGCATCAACAAACCCGTTGTGTTTGACTTATAACTAAAACCTGTTGTTTTCAAAAGTTTATGGTAATCAATAGATAAAAATCACATGGAGTATTAGTATTAAACATAGCTTAATGATTGGAATAGTACTACAACCAGATGTGTCACTCTTATACATATATGAGATAGTACTATTATCATAAGCTTTGATATGATATTAGTATCCCTTATATCACACTTGTTCTCTTCTTAGTCTCACTAGTAAGTCATGTGCATGTCACTTTGATGATTAGTATATGATTCCCATTGCATTAGTAGCATCGTATTTGATTCCCTTTTTTAAATATCATATCAAAGCTATGAAAAATTGTTACTTAGTCAATTTTATCTTCTCATATCAATGCAAAAACAAAATGTACTCCCTTCTTTTTTTTCTTTCATTCACTTAAAGAAACAAGAATTAAATATAAAAGCAACCCTATCAATTACCACGAGTTATGGTCTTTGATTTCTTATTGGATGAGTAGGAACTTGTAGTAAATTGAATTTGTACTTCCCATGCAACAAACTTGCAAGCTAATTCATCTTCAACAATGGAGACTAGAACTAAACTACTCACAGAGTTTCCTTACTTATTGGAAACTAATTGAACTGATTAAACCTAACCCCTAGCCATCAAAAAAAGCTATCAAGAAAGAATCATTGGGAGAGTTAACTCCACGCATTAGAACCAAGCTATCAAAATAAAATAACCCCATACCCCCATTACCGCAAGATATAGAACCTACCTCATATACTTACTTATTCCACTACCTTACCTCCTGCCAAACTATTTCAAGATGATGTGTCTGCTTCAAGTTTCACTAAGAGATCTAGACTCTTTAACAATCCCTTTAAATAAAAACATTTGCAACGCATTTATATTCGAAATCAAAACTCTTAATAATCCTTTTAATATTCATTTATTTTTTTAAATTCTGCAACTATTGGTATCAGAAAATATCGATTAAGTGAGCAATTCACAATTCCTCGATTTGGATGCAGACTTATCTGAGGATGAGCTATAAACCAACTAATTTACCTTCTTGACCAACTATGCCCTGTAGATGATGTATCATTGGTCACTAGCTTTCTTGTTGACCACTAAAAATGACCACTTCCTGGCTATGACCGACTTCCAATGATTGGCTATCAGTTATGTGACCTTCCTTCTGGCAATGATGAGACTGACTGGTGCTATCGGCAATGCCTCTTGGCTAGGACTAAACAATTCTTACATGGCATGCGAATTGCTCAACAAGCACAGTCCAAGGATTGTTCAATGTGACATTAGGTCTGTTCTTACACGTATTTCTTATAATGAATGATGACCCTAATTACCTCTATTACAGATGAAAGATGACCCTAATTACCTCTATTATAGCCAGATGTGTCACATATGCATCAAACCACTTGCAGCACTCACCTCTTTCTTGCTACATGTGTATAAGCTATGGTGCTTCAGGGTCTCTATCTTGAGAAATTGCCTCTCATTAATGACATCACTTGGTTTGTGCAACATTGAAAACAAAAAATAATTGACCAAAGCTTTGTGAGGATTGATTCATCCTTGTTGCTTGCTACACCAAGGCACCATACTTGGTTCTTTCTGCTTGACTTCAAGCCAACTCTTGCATTCACTTGCTAGACTTGTAACTAAAACTTGTTGTTTTCAAAAGTTGTGGTTAAGAGCAACTTGACTTTGCTATGATACTAACATTTTTCATCAAAGTGGTCAAAAGCAAAAACTAGGTCTACGGGTAGACTACACTTCACATGAAGGTTTGTTTGGTTGTGCAGTTATTCCATTTGCTAAATGTGTTTGGCACACATGATATAGGGTGTTCATTTACAAATATGTTTTTTTTTAATTGATGTGTCATCTATTTTAGATCTGGCTTGTTTTGTTGTGTAGTTAAGAACAACTTGACTTTGCTATGATACCGACCCTTTTCATCAAAGTGGTCAAAAGCAAAAACTAGGTCTATAGGTAGACTACACTTCACATGAAGGCTTGTTTGGTTGTGCAGTTATTCCATTTTCTAACAATGTTTGGCACACATGATACGATGTCTTAATTTACAAATATGTTTGTTTTTAATTGATGTGTCATCTATTTTAGATTTGGCTTGTTTTGTTGTGCATTTATTCCATAGATTTGATATGTTCATAGGTTTTGTGACTACCTCAATCAACTTCATAGTTGACATTCTCAACAACAATCCTGAGTGCTAAGAATATGGTATACCTTTCTGAGACCCGACCATACAGATGTTCTTATAACCTAGTTCCTCATTTTCATTAGGTTTATAAAAGCCCTCTGGTTTAATAAAGGAGTTGTTCTGCCTCTTAACCCTTCCTACTTACCCTCTGCTATTGTCCATGCACAAGACATTCAATGCTATAAAATCTCTATCCACACGGCAAGTAGAAACATAACCTTTATTCTTTCTCACTAACTCTGGTTGTAATTGTGACCACCTTTTCTCATGGTGATTGCCTAGGTGATATTAGCTGCTAGTTCACCTTTCTATAGGACACTACCACAATCTTCTTCTCATTCCATTTTTTCTTTTTTTCTTCTTTTTTCTATTGTGGTTCTATTCTCCTGTGCATGCTTGATTATTGCTTCCACCCTTCCCCCTCGAGGTGTTGTGCTTGCAAACTGGCTTCATCAATTATCTTTAGTTTGAACCACATCACTTGATGCCAAATCTGGGGTAGCAATGCTCCCAGGTATTTGATGAACATTTCTAGGATTTTGAGAGAGACCCCTAGTTGAATTGCTCTCTTCCTGAACTTTGTCATGAACTCCTACACTGATTGTCCTTGCCTCTGGCTGAAGTAGTGCCATACAATCTGTTGGTTCTCTTGATATCTGATTGGGTCAGTGTTCTACTTGCTGTATCACTCTCTCACCATTGCAGAACATGGCTTTCAAGTTTCAACCAGGAAAAATCAATCTTTTACTTCCCGATTAAAGCAGGTTAAACATTTACTAATCAGTGCACTATAGGATGCTTAAGATTGCTTGGAACATTGACTAATCAACGCCTCTATAGGATGTTTTTACTTGCTATGCTACTTGTGCTAGATGCAACTTCAACCAACAACAGCATAGGGCAGGGACTAGTTGCCACACAACTCCTCTTGTTTATCTAAAAACACCTTTCTAATTTAAAAAGTCCTTATTTTCACTAGATATTGTAGGTATCCATTTTTTCATTAACATTTTTATACCTACTTATATTTTTTCATTAACTTTGAGCTCCATTTTTATAACTGTCAATATAAGAACTCTTTACCCCCTATTATATTCTTAATATATTATGTCAAATTTTCTTGATATATATCCCCCAATATGAATGCATGTGGTATGGTATTGCTCTTCGATTAAAGCCTCTGTGAAAGTAAGTGACCCCAACACAATCAAGCCAAACAAAAGAAATGTTCTATTCTTTGATTTATGAAATGCCTATTACAAAAATGGAAGGTCATGTCACTCCTATAAAACACAAATGATAATGTTTATAAACGTTCTTCCATAAAGTGATTTTAACTGATAAATATGTAAAAGTAACTTGCAACAAAATATAAATACAATATCAAAGCATCAACATAAAGGGTCCTTGTCTTAGAGATAATATTCCAGACTTAAAATTTACCTCTATCAAAAGACACCAAACATTTCCCCAAAAAATGTTTGGAAGTTCCAAAATTCATCATTCAATGACAACATAAATAATTTACAACAAAGCATGGCATTACTAGACGTCTCACATGTTTAGACCAACTTAGAAATAGTAGTACAAAATGGAGAAAAATGTATGCAAAATTTTGATCCTAATATGCCATAATAAATTATGGCATAAATAGAAAACAAATTATTCATACTAAAACCACCCCACCTCCATGAAATTAAGGACATGGAGTTTAATTTGTACATAAGCATGACTAATCAATCATTACTTCTTCCTTGAATGAGAAAAACCTTCAAATATTGAGAATATTTTGATATCATTTATAATGTAACATTTTGCTTCTATATGAAACGATTGTTGTAAAGGAATGATGAACACCAAATGTGGGAGTGCCACTTGTAATAAGTTTAATCCTTAAACAACTTGACAACAATCTCATTTTGAAGGGGTCAATTTGTATTTCTTATCACATTTTGTGTTGTGATGTGCCCTTATTAAACTTCAAATTCATAATAAGGTGTACTCAAGTCTTTATATAATGTCAAAAGTTTGGGCATTTCTGATCTAAAGAAATATTTTGCTTGACCTTACAGTTTGTGGTATTTTTTGAGATGAAATTTGTTGATATTTCTTTCAATTCCTATAGGACCTTAAATTTGTATTACTAATCCATCTTCTTATTGGAATTGTATGTGAATTTTGTGTGATAGTGTTAATAGTCTTATTTCTCGAAACCATGTCTATTAGTTCCAAAAAAGCTTCATTGAAAAATTAAAATGTTTCACTATTCTAAGAAATCTGCCAAGCGTTCGCATTGATTTTCTATCAATGGTTTAATATTTACAACCATGGGAATATGCTTTTACAAAATCCTCTTTATTTGGTTATCACTATGAACTCTATTAAATTTGACCTATGAAACTTAAATCATATTATACTCGACGTTGATAAATTTTACAATGTTTACACTAACCACTTTTAAAAATGACATGCCCTACATAGATTTGTCTTTATTTATATAAAATCTCTTGGAATGAGAGGAGCACAAGTGTTTTATCTCAACATTTACTTGAACACAAGCATGGAACATTATGTTTTGGTATAATGTAATATTTTTATGATACACATACCAATACAAATAAACACAACAATGGATATTAAATAAAATATTTAATTTATTATTGATGTTGTAATCAATATATGTATCAAACCACATAAATTACGATATATAACATACTTATGACATTCCATGGACATTATGGCCATTTACCTACCTAATTTATAACCAAAACACTTCATTCTACATTGATCATATGATATTAATTTCAAGTGAGCATTGTACAAAAATTCTAATTCATACCTTAGATATTATTTGAGTGTCAATACTGCAATCCACACACACAAAAACTAATCAACATTTTTTAATTGGGTGGTATCCTTTGAGGGTGTTAGCCACACTTATGGTTAGCAATTGACATAACTTTCCATCTAGATACTCCAAGGAAGAGCAAGGAATCCTCTTGTACTTTTACTCACTCTTACACATTGACATGTTATTTAAAACTTTAACCAATCTTTTAATATTTAAGAGCGCCATTTATTATGCGTAAGAGCTATGACATTATTCTTTTTCTATATTACTATGACTATTAATATAATTTATGTATAATTGTTGTTTACAATCTTATATAATTTATATTCTTAATGCAACTTATATGTTATGGAACTCATAAATGATCCTAATATATATTTCAATATCCTTTAGGCATGGCTATGATATAAGGACGCCAAAAAACCCATTTTAGATAGAATGCACACTTTTTCCTAGTATGCATAGAGGCAAAGTGAATAAAATTATAATGACCACCTCAATGTTCTCAATTGTTGGTTTTTTTTTAGTGTCCAATTCATAGAGGAGAATGACCCTATGTATTTATCTAGGTTTGACTTATCGGTGGTGTTTCTGGGAAAACTAGTATTCCTAAAGAATGCTAGCCCTCTAGGTTTGGCAGCTACCCTAGAAACAACAGTTTAAAGCAATTCAATGATTTCTTCTATGTGTAACAGATAAGAGAAAGATAATGGAACCAACCTGGAACTTTCGCTTAATCCCTTGCTTGATCTCTCTCTCCTTTGACAGATCCTGCAACTCCTCCCTATACTTAACACGCTTGGAGAGTACCTGCACAAGTACAGCAACAAAGAACCGTCAAAGCATCGTGATCTATTACAACATAAACATTACAGAATCAGATATATAATGAACAAATGATAGCATTCACAAATGATAACATTCACAATTGCACAATCATATGGAAGAAAACTTGAAGAGCTTTATTAATAGAAAGGAGAATTACAACCCAGTTGTCTGATCCAGCATCATCCTCCCAGCTTCAATCCTTCTTCACCTCATGAAATAGCAAGATCATACCAACAAGAATACAATACTCTTTCCTCAATTACAAACTATCAACACTTCCTTGCAATTCACAATATTCCAGCCTCTAGATCTCTTGGATGAGGGATCCATTTATAGATGTTTGCAAGGGTGTGAGTCATCCATGGGGTTTGATTAGTGTCATTCCACTTGTTACAATGGGTTCCACAAGAGAAGGGATTGGAGATTTTCTTAGATCCCTTATTCATCCTTGGGCAAATTCAGAGAGGCAAGTGGCACAGGAGAAGTTTTTAGAAGATCCCATGTGCAATCAACTGACAAATGTCCCGGACATTTGTCCATCCTTGCCCATCGCACCCTATAGAAGGCCTAAACAGTATGCATCACACCCTCGCAGTGTACCACTCAGTATGCATCGCACTTTGCTAGTGGAGCAATCAATATGGTTCAATTTAGGCAATTTCTGGATGGTTTCTCAGATGGAACTTTTGGGGAATGATGTATTCAGATGACTGTGTTCCTTTAGGGTATGAAACAACTCTTTTAGGGGTTGATGAGCCTTAATACATTGACATATAAGTTGGGGTTGATGTGCCCAAATATTTCTATAAACGGGAGAATTGAACCCTTGAGTTATGAGAACTGGAGGATTTTCCTCCTGTCTTGATGGAACGGGTGGATTGCCCCCAAGCTCATTAGAATCTGAAGTAACAAAAAGAACTTGAACGATATCATTTTCACTTTCTTCGAGAAAGGTACAATTAGCTGAAGGTGAAATCGGGTCAACTGTTACCTCGACCTGTTGATTTTGGTCGGGTATAGACTCATAGGATTCACTTTCAAAGAGAGTGGTTTGGACCAACTGTTGATTTTGGTCAGTCAGTTCATCAACTAGTGAAAGATTTAGGGAAAGTTTCCTATAACCAGATAGAAGTTGCTGCGGTGAAGTAGGACAGTTATCCAACACTCTCTTGGCTTCATCCAAAAAGGGACAAAGGTGAAAGGGGTGATTCCTTTCACATAACCTACATGGAAGCTTGATTTTTCCCTTCTGCCCATGAACTTTACTATCACTAGTTGAGGATGTGTTACCAACATGATCTCTAGAGGTTGATGACACGGGATGGTGTGAATGGGAAGACCATTCTTTCAAGATCCGAGGAAAGTAAGGACAATTTCAATGAAAATGGTCTTCTGCACAAATTATGCACAGATATTTGACTTTGTGAGGCTTAATGGACGTATTTTCATCAGATGTTGCATTTAAAGCAGTGGTTGTTTGGTTGCCCCCTTGCTGAATTGGCGTCTTCTTCTTCTCCTGACCTTTCTTCTTCTTCTTAGCCACCTGGTTACTAGTATCAATACTTTCACCAAGCGAAGAGGAAGAAGGGGAGGAAGAAACAGACGAGGAAGAAGGCAAAGAGTCAACTTCAGGATCAACTAGACGTTGATTTTGTCTAGTTGAAGGTGTACTCGATTGTGGAGAAATCACAACATTTTGAGCCAAAGAGGTTGAAAACAGCCATACTGGAAAACCAATGGTAAATCCCGGAAGGGACAATGTAGCCATATAAGGAGCACCAATATTTCCAAAAGAAGGAAAAGGACTAGGATTCCCATCAAAAGGGATTCCTTGATTAGTGGACTCCGGATCTATCGCCATATGTCTCAACCTAAGATCAACTAAGGAATAGGGATTTTATTCACGATCAATTAATTTTAATGACGCTTGGACACAAATTTTCTTTTTTCAGTTTTTAAGAGTCGAGAAAAAGCTAAAGATGACTCTAGTCTCCTTCGATTTTTAATGAGCCTGAAAGGACAAGTGCTCAAATGGAAATTTTCTTTTAAAGAGTAAAAAAGGAACGAATGTGACTACTCTGGAAAATCTAGACAGAGGGATTACCAAACCAATCGCAAAATTCCAATATACACCTTGGTGATAAATTAAAAAGAAATTACCAAGGACTTATGTACGGCAGTCAATCTTCCCGAATGCTGTGTTCAATGCATTGCGATCAATGAGGTGACAGACTCAGTTTCCTATGGATAAAGGATTTAATCCTATTGCGGTATCCCAATATATACGTGACGGTACGGGGAGCACAAGTCCGTGCTAGCACTTGTCGTATCAAGGAGGAGGAATCACCCAACCTTCAATGAAAACGATAGCCACTAGTTTTAACGATGCCAGAACACATCACTAGTCTAGACCTCTAGATATGTTGCGTTAAGTTCCAAAGCGTTGTTAGGTTCATTGAAATTCATTTTAAAGTTGATCTTGTTTAGAGTTTGCCTTTCAATGGTTCACCATGTGATGATGATCTGAAATTCCTAAGATGCAATCTACAATGATAAACAATCTTTGTTTATTTGAGCAATGAAAATCCTAGCTACTAGGGAAAGAAGATAACAGTGCTTTTAAGCAAAGAGCAAAGAGCACACACTAGTGCATTTCCCTAAATCATCTTTTCGCACACAAATCAAAAAATGCTAAATGCAAATGCATGTATTTGTTTTCACTCTCCTTAATGTGAAAGATGCCAAAAGGAAAACTAAATGCAGCAAAGATCTGAAATATTTCACTCAAAATGACATTTTCGACAATTTCTTCTTCAAAAGAGAAAGGAAGACTCAAAAAACACTTTCAATTTTGAATAAAAATGCTTTCGACACTTTGAATGTAAACAAATCAAATCAAATGCATCAAGAAAATTTCAATCAATTATCAAGGGAAGGAAGAATTTATGACACTTCTCTTTTCGACAAAAAATGACAATTACGACACTTTTTGTACCAAAGCAACAAATTGACTAAAACAACTTTTTGACAAAGGATTGTAAATGATGAAAAAATACACAAAAACATTCACTAATCCTAATGCAATTGAGGCTAATCTAAGTTATGCAAGTAAGCTTCAGTAAAGAGGCATTGTTCATTTGCAACAAAACAACCAAACAAAACTGAAACAGGTCAAAAACCCTCAATTTCTAGATGGAAAAAGAGTTCAGTCAATCATCGCACCTAGGCTTCACAAAAACTGAGATGCATCACACTTACTACACTCAGGACGTGCTATGCATACTGAGTCACAGTGGAAGATAGTGTGATGGTCTAGGAAGCGCAACTAAAATGAATTTTGGCTCAAACGTGGAGCTGTTTTCAATGAATTAAGCTAAGTTTTGATGAACAATGATGAGAAAAGTATGATGGAATGTCTTGAGAGGTTACTAAGCTACCAAAAGGGCATCTAGATGTGCTTGCAAGTCAAATGTTTAATTCATAAACTAAACCAGAGATTGACTGAAGCAGCATTCATCTACTATGCAATTGTAGAGCAAGAGCAGTTTGAAGGCTACCTGGCTGACTTCAGACTCTATCTATAGTTTATCAAATTGAACATAAAACAAACAATAACAACAAACAAACATTTGTTCATTCCCCAGCGGAGTCGCCAATTTGTTTCTAGGAAAACTAGTATTCCTAAAGAATGCTAGCCCTCTAGGTTTGGCAGCTACCCTAGAAACAACAATTTAAAGCAATTCAATGATTTCTTTTATGTGTAACAAATAAGAGAAAGATAATGGAACCATCCTAGAACTTCTGCTTAATCCCTTGATTGATCTCTCTCTTCTTTGACAGATCCTGCAACTCCTCCCCATACTTAACACGCTTGGAGAGTACTACCTGCACAGGTACAACAACAAAGAACCGTCAAAGCATCGTGATATATTACAACATAAACATTATACAATTAGATATATAATGAACAAATGATAGCATTCACAAATGATAACATTCACAATTGCACAATCATATGGAAGAAAACTTGAAGAGATTTATTAATAGAAAGGAGAATTACAACCCAGTTGTCTGATCCAGCATCATCCTCCCAACTTCAATCCTTCTTCACCTCATGAAATAGCAATATCATACCAACAAGAATACAATACTCTTTCCTCAATTACAAACTATTAGCACTTCCTTGCAATTCACAATATTCCAGCCTCTAGATCTCTTGGATGAGGGATCCATTTATAGATGTTTGCAAGGGTGTGAGTCATCCATGGGGTTTGATTAGTGTCATTCCACTTGTTACAATGAGTTCCACAAGAGAAGGGATTGGAGATTTTCTTATATCCCTTATTCATCCTTGGGAAAATTCAGAGAGGCAAGTGGCATAGGAGAAGTTTCTAGAAGATCCCATGTGCAATCCACTGACAAATGTCTCGGAAATTTGTCCATCCTTGCCCATCGCACCCTATAGAAGGCCTAAATAGTATGCATCACACCCTGCCAGTGTACCACTCAGTATGCATCGCACTTTGGCAGTGGAGCAGTCAGTATGGTTCAATTTAGGCAATTTCTGGATGGTTTCTCAGATGGAACTTTTGGGAAATGATGTATTCAAATGACTATGTTCCTTTAGGGTATGAAACAACTCTTTTAGGGGTTGATGAGCCCTAATACATCAACATATAAGTTGGGGTTGATGTGCCAAAATATCTCTATAACAGGTGGTGTAATTCCATGAAATAAAAAAACATATAAGTTTACAATGTTAGGCACACTTAATAGCTTCCAATAAGCAATATAAATAAAGTTAATCTTAACTTCAATATAAGGAAGAATACTAGACCTTATATTTGTATTTGTGAAAATTTTATGTTCAAGAGAATCATGGAAGAAAATGAACAAATCCAATTTATTTATTTATGATGTAAATATGATTAGTTTATATATCATTCCAAAAAACTTGAAGATTACATAAGCAGCTTTGGCATAGTGAATTCCATATAAACTCTAATCACCCAAAACCCCTAGATAACAAAATACATCACCCTCATAAATAGAAAACATTCAAGCTCTAGATCAAAACCATGATTCCAGGCTAGTTTCCAATGTCTCAATCTTATCATCAAAGAAAATAAAATACCATTAGAAGTTTGGAAACACATAACAATCCTTACCCATACAAAAACACTAGAATACAATTAATGTAATATAATACCAAAGTCCCATAAGACAGCCAAATAAAAGCATCCAAATCACTGTTGACACAAAGGAAAGCATCTACAGGTAAAGAGCTAGAACCATAGACATTCGATGGTCTATTGGAATCATATGCCACAACTAAGAAACAATGATACACCTCATCGACTTCCCAGAACCATAGAACCAAGTAGCAATCCACCGTGCATAAGAGAATGTAGTGAAACAAAACTCCAACAGTCACCCAGAACCATAGAGCCAATAGTCAGTCCACCATGTTGTAGATAAAAGGCAACAAAAACAAATACCCGCAAGAGTCGCCCAAAACATGCCCAATGTAAAAGGCATCAAATCATCATCCATAGTGCCACCCAGAATTCAGAGAACCAAGTGACAATGTCAAAAAGAGTTGAAACCACCTTATTACTCATGGTTCGAAGAGATCAAAGCAAGAATTTGAACATTATCGTTGGCTAGAGGATTAGTAAGATCTCCAGAATAAGAATCACTAACAAAGAATTCCCCCACCTTAACAAATCTAAAAATAATGTCTGTATTGAGATTCCATTCCTAATTTTAAATAAATTATTATAATCAATAAAAATAGAATTTCCACATAAAATGGCATATTTTCTCTCCTTTTAGTGCATACACAAGATTAGGATTTAGTAATTAGAAACATAAGACCCTTAATCATCCTTATAGAAGTCATTTCATTATTTTGATTATTAGTAATAGTAATCAAAATTCATTTATAATCATCAACCTTACCCTACAAATTCCTCCCACCCTTTCTACGTGCTTTATACCCATAAATATACCTATATAATTACTATTAATAAAATATCACATCATTAATTATATTATTAATCAAATAATTTACTTTTATATTACAATTTCCTTTAACCTTCATAGAGCTAAATGACTAAATGAATCAATAGTTGATTAAACATAATGTATAACCAAATTTCAAACATTATCTACATGATGATTTCACTAAGTAGCATGTTATTGTTATGTATTTGTACATAAATGTGTTATTTGTATTGTATTAGTTATTTCATATATTCTATTAGTAATAGACTGTTGTGTTTTTAAGTTATCATTTGATAAGACCGAGTTACTAGAACCTTGGAGATGAATCTACCAAATCTTCAAAATTGAGGATTTTAGGACTCATCCAAACTAGAGTTTAACACGTGTATATTTTAAAGTGAATGCTTCAAAATTATTTACGAACTATAATAACAATAAATTTGCAACATTGTACTACAAGGTTAAACACAATCATATTATCTTTTAAAACTATTCATTTCCTTCTAGAATTTGAAGGGCAATTTAAATGTTCTTTTACAATTTATTAAGTGATTTGTTGTTGAATTTTAGAGTGGATTTATCAGAGGGAACATTAAAATAAGTAATAAGGGTTTCGACTTGAATCCATCCCTTTTGAGTTTCGATTGTAAATTCAAAAAGTAAATATTGTAAGAGTCCAAGGATATTAGAAGAATCAGGTTGGTACTTAATATATAAAGTAGAAGTAAAAACAACAATAAATTATTTTCATTTTATTTTTTCATATTCTATTTTTTCATATTCATGGTATTGTCTAATGCTATTCTTCATATTTGAGTAATTATTATGAGTATACAAATTTACACACAATATAGATGGATGTAATGTTGCAAAGATGAAAAAGAATAATCCAACATTGCAATAATAAAAATGGTTTGGCATACATTGTAATGTTTTTCTAGTTGATTCATGCACGGCCTCACACCAATAAGAAATATCGAAATAAATATCGTGTTAGTTGTGAAAAACACATATGAGCTTATTTGTGGTGTACTTTCATAAACCATGGTTAGTTTTGATTAATAATGATGTAAAAGTAAATTGTAGTAAAGTATTTAAACATTATGAATTAAGAAATAATGTAACCTTTTATTAAAACAATCGCATTCAATATTTAAGATTTATATATATCAAAATATTCTAAGATTAATAATTATATAAAAGTAAATTGTAGCAAAATATTCAAAAACTATGAAACTAAGAAATAATGGAACCCTCTATCAAAACAATCACATTCAATATTTAAGCTTTATATATATCAAAATATTCTAAAAATAACTATAAAAGATATATTACAAGTAACTATAAAAAATTGAACATCCTCTGTCACTCCATTTTTTGATATTCGTTCTATTAGCTAGTGTCATCCTTCATATTTTAATATTTATTTTGAGTCTGCAAATTTACAAGCAACAAAGATGAACTTAATGTTGCAAAGTGGAAAAATAATAGCTTAACATTGTAATAACAAAAATGGTTGGCATACATGACAATGCTCTTCTAGTTGATTCATGTAGGGCTTCTAGCTCATATGGAAGGTCATATCACTTGTGCAAAACATAGATGTGTTTGTTTGTGATTATAATTGTATAAAAATCTATTTAGTTTTAATAAATAGTTATGTAAAATTGTAACAAAATATTTAGAAACAAAGAAACCAAGGAATAATGAAACCCTTTATCAGAACCATTGCCTTTAATACTTCAACTTTATATCTTGTTGAATATGCCTAGTATGTCTCAACAAGATGGTTGGAAGTTCAAGAATCTAACATTCAACAACAATAGGAATAACGTAGAAAACATTATAACATCACTAAAGACCTTGCATATTTAAACCAACATAGGGACAATGTCATAAGAGGAAATAAAATATTCAAAATTTTGTTCATACTCTTCCATAAATAGAATATCCTCCTAGAACGATAACATAAAAGCACTCATAATGTATCAATGCATGTCCTTTAAAATAAAGACCAATGGTGTATACTTTGTATATAGATAATAAAGATTCTCTTCACACCATTTTTTGTGCATTTTCTAGGTTTCTAATCAGTCATTAATCCCCCCACTCCCATAAGTGGATGAAAACATATTAATATGTATATTAAGATGTTGTAATTCATTTGATATTATTTCTAATGTATATATCTATAAAGGATCGCCAAATCCATAGAAATTCTTAGAGGAATTTTTACCCATTTCTTGTAGGTGTATGTTGGAAGGGAAAGCATTTTTGGCACCATTTAGGGGGACACAAAACATGGGTCTTGTTCCTATACGACATTATCAATATATAATTTTGGCAACTTCGTTGGAGGAACAAAACCCGTGTTCCTCATTGAACCTAAAATCAAATGCTTGTAGGGTGAAGCAAGCATATCTCAAGGCATTTTGAATTCACCCTTGAAACTCC
Organism: Pinus tabuliformis; assembly: GCA_031772625.1. Classification (NCBI taxonomy): domain Eukaryota; kingdom Viridiplantae; phylum Streptophyta; class Pinopsida; order Pinales; family Pinaceae; genus Pinus; species Pinus tabuliformis. Next base: position 1,142,179,790 of record CM062805.1, on the reverse strand, counting down.
CCATTGATTTGTTAAGAGAAGCTCAAGGAAATGGCTCCTTGGGATCCTTATGATGTTGATATTTTTGAATTCTTGCATATAGAAGAATTCAAATGGGATATTGGTCATCGTTTTGAAAATGATCCTATATATGACATCGCCGATGATCCTATTTTTCCTCCATCCCCTCATCCCTCCCATAATGTTTCTAATGACCATGATAAGGATGATATGCCCAAGAAGGATCTTGATAAGGAGTTCATGAGCTTGGTCATTCAATCCTCCATTCTTTGTTTGCAGGAAAGGATCTGATCTTACAAATTGATGCCCTTCCCTTCATCCATTACTCCTTTCTATGATGCATAGATTTATTATTTTCTTGCCTCCCACCCTTATGATACTCCAAATGAGTGTCCCTATATTTTCTCTTGGATCTATCACATAAATAATCATGAGGGAAAGTTCCTTTATAGTGATCTAATGTTATGTTGGTCACATCCGCTCTATGATTACACTTAATATTTTCATGATGTAATAAGCATGTAGAGTAGGATGCATTGCATATTGATTTTGGCATAGCTAGCATCATCATATTATGTTCCCATGCTATATTAGATGCATTTAGATTATACCTGCATTCAGAATAAATTTTATTTTGTGTATGGGTTTGTTATTATTTTATGAAAACATGGGCGATCAAAGTATGCCTAGGGCACATTATTCCTTTGTTTTCTTGTCTTTGTTGTGCAGGTAATAGGTCTACAGTACCAGAGGATTGTTGGTGTGTTCATTACCTCCTTATTTGAATACATGGTTCATGCACTCTATTGAGAGCTCATGTCCCAGTTGGAGCTAGATGTTACCCATCACCAATGGGTGACCCTGTAGCAGAGATTTTCTACTAATTTTGTCTTCAGATGGCAGCTAGCAGCCCCTGTAGAACCACCTGATAGCTTTGATGTGATGCTTTTCTCCACCACCTAAGCTAACCATTGTGTACCCTTACTCATCTGTCATGATTGTATGTTTGAAGGTGAGTCATCCAATCCCAAAGGTATTATTTTTTATTATGTAATTGAGTGATTATGCTTATTTTTATTGGACACACTTAGGCATGGAATACTGGGAGACTTAGAATAAGGAAGGGCTATGATTGTACTCTTGTTCCCTTACCTTAACTGGGGGGTTAATCTTGGACCCTAGTCTTGTGGGAACTACTTTATTGGATATTAGCTTTAGGAATGGTACTGCATGGGAAACCCTAATTTTGGTTGTGTGGTCCAGCTTCTCGACGCCATATATCTCACTCCCCTCCACTCATTACACGACCTTTTTGAATTTTCTGTATCTAGGTCTACATATGTCCATTGGGGCCACAAGGTGTTAGCATCCCCTTTCCCTTGCCCGCACCTTGGGTTGGGCCTAGAAAGATGCCTTGAAGATTGATGTAGCTAAAAAAAAAAAAGATAAAAGCATAATATGGCCACATACAACAGGAAATGTACCACAAAATTCAAAATATGGTTGGGACAATCAAATTTAGAATGTGGGCAAAAGCCAAACATGAGCTCTACCCCCTATCAATATGATCATCACCCTAGTTCCTAGAGCCCCTATAAGTGACCCCCTGCATAGATAAGGAACCCATGAATGTACCAACCCCTAATGGGTGATGAAATTCCCCACCTTAAGGGGGTAATCACTTCTATATCTTACTCACCGTGCTCTCATCCCTTAGGCCTCAAGAAGTAAAATAAAAGGAAAAATGAATATGAAGAAGGGTGTAAAAACAAAGGCTTTAGTAACTCATGTATCACTATTACTCCTTCCTACATTCATATACCCAAGTTACAGGTTCTCCTCATCATAGCTACCCTTATAGCATGGCATGTGGCTTGGAGCCTTCCCTTTGTCCCTATTTTGTTCCATCATTATTTCACATGGCACCTTCCATTTGAAGGATGTACCTTGGACATGTCATTCCGTTAGAAGTTGTAACCACCTAATAGGGTCCTCCATTAACCAATCCTACCTAGGGGGAAACACTATTACATGTTAAAATCCCCAAATTTGGAAGGGAAACGCATTATGAATTTCTCGATTTTTCCCTTGATTAAAAAATTATTTACTCAATTGCACTAATTAGTCATTATATTTGAAGGTGAGGAGACACATTGGATCTTATACAATATTGAAAGTGGATTTCCATATTGGACTTAGATCCAAGCCCTCTAGAGGATCACAATGAAATTTGTAGGGTCAGCGTTGAGAACCATGGGCCTCCACCCATGTAAAGCATTGATTGCCAAACCATGGGCTTCTTCAGCACCACCATTTTCTTGTTTTTGCCCCAGTTATTTTAGATGAAGCTACACTTGGACCAGGTTGCCCCAGTTGGCTAAACATTACACCTGACACTTGGTAGATAATATAAGGCCCAGAGGAGGTTATTTCTTTCCTAGGAAGACATGGGAGGGCATGTGTAATATTCTAGCCCTCATTGATGGAGCATCGACTTTATTTTGAGCCACTTGGAGACCCATGGGACCCATTTTGGAGCCCCAAACCAAAAATAGGGGTCCTAGAGATGTTTTGTAGCATATGGGGGGCAGCAACCTCTTCAACATGATTTTAAAGGCCCTCTTCCACATCTATAGCACAAGAGGCCTCAACATTGCCTCTCTAGGCATCCACACATGCATGGTGTCAGCCTTGTGTGGGTTTTTAGTGCCTAGATTTACCTCAGGCTGAGAAAGGTAGGATCCAGGGTAACATCAAACTACGCTCACCCTGGTAGCTAGCCCTATTAGGTCAGGAGAGGACTCTCTCTAGGTCAATCTCAGCAAATTATGATCAATGAGGGCTTGAGATGACTGAAATATCTTCTGATCTTAGGCTAGGTATGAGTGAAAGAGTGTTTGATTGAATAAAAAGATGATTTGTTGGCTCAGATGGAAAGATAGATTTTGGGTGTGGGGATTGAGGCTCAGTCCTGCAGAGATCTCAATGGGGCAAGGTAGGCAATCGTTTTGGCACTTAAATTTGAATGGGATGGAGGGAGAAGATAGGTGAGGTGTTGAAGAGGGCAAGTGCAATCATGGATCCTCCCCAAACAGCTGAAAACATCAAATAACTAAAGCAAACTTCAAGTAAATCACTGCACTTTCAATGGATTCTACTTACACTCTTGTTTGTTTAGTTCAGAAGAAATAAGATAGATAATGGCATACAATCACATAAACAAATTCACAATTACAAAGAGAATCACTGTACCAAGACAAATTGCCACATGAATCCCAAAGAGTGCTGCAAATCCTGGTCTCAATTCCTTAGCCAAAATGAAAATATGAGTGTACAATGAAGCTCAATGCTTTCTCAAGAGTCCAACCATGCTAATGACTAAAAAACAACATAATATAGACAAACATAGCTCATCCTTGCCTCTAGGGGTCGAGCTCACATGTTTAGGAGCTGATCCAACTGATTCTAAACTGAGAACTAGAAACTAGGCAACATAATAGCATGCCTCTAGAAACAAGGGAACTGATTCATTCAGTTTCAAACAACCTTTAAACTGATGAATCTACCTCTACAAGTGAAAATTTAACATATTTACATCATAATCCATCAATTTTCATCAAATTACATCTCAAATTTTCCATTAGGAAAGTAAAAAAGTCAAACTAAGCAAAGCTGGGCGAAAAACAGAGCAAAACTTGGTCAAACTGGCAATTTTTCCTCTATGCGCCGCGCCTGATTCTCTATGCATCGCGCCTGTTTGGACCCACTTTTAGAGGCCTTCCCGGTGTCCAAATTAGCTCCAAGTGTGCTTGTTGGAAAGGTCTGCTTGTCTACTTTCCAACCCAAGTGGAAGTTTTCAATTTGGCCTCCATTTTCCCCTCTAAAAGTCCATTCTCCCAACACTACTTCCTATGTGTCAAAATAGGGGCAGTGAGGTCATTGTTTGAGTGTTTTTTACCTCTTTGAGGGCTCAAAACCTGCCCAAATTTCTTGGCCATAAGTAGGAAAGCATATATTTTCATGCCAAATCCAAAAATGCTAAGGTTTTGTGTTTTGGAGGCCCCTACAAAAAGCGAGCGCCACATGGCGCGGCGCATAGGGCAGAAAAACTTGTTTTTGTGCCAAAAAATTTCCAAAATGCAAAAATTGCTCCAAATTTTTTGAAATTTGGGCTGAGTATTCTCTATCAAGCATGATGTTGGGCCAAGGAAGCCTCGGCCAATATCTGAAGTTGATCATGCTCCTTTTGCCTCTTTGATGCCTTCTTCAATTTTGCTTTCAAATTCTTGATTCTCGCCTTGCAAACTTTGTTCCTCGCCATGTAATGAACAGCCATGTGTCTCAACAAGTTTTTCTCCTTGTTGGCCTTCTCCAATAATCTCTCTAAGTGGACGTTGGCACTTTCAAGTTATGACTCCTGATCAGCATTGATCTCTCATTAAAGTGAAGTGAATTCCACCCTCCTCCTTTGGGCAGCTTGGCGATTTTCCCGTATGTTTTGTAACTCCATGATTGCTTGCTGACCTTCAAGTTGCTTATTTCTTTGCTCCAATGTATGTCTCTTCCCCACGGTCATATGAAGGATCAGATGCCATCTCTACTAGTGGATGAACTGTCTTGGAGCTGCCTGGATGAGAAGTAAGTGATTGTGATGTTTCTTGACTTTTGCCACCAAGGGAAAAGTGAGATAAGGGATTGTGGAGGGAGAAAACGGTGAGGGATTTAGGGATTGTTGGGGTAGGGTTTAGTTAAGGGAATAGGGAATTAGAGAATAATTTTGGAGTTTTTAGTATAGGACTAGGGTTTGGGAATTTTCATGTGTGATTTTTGGATATGGGATTAGTGAATTTAGGGATATGTAGGTTTAAGGAATAGGGAAATGAGGAAAAATGGAGTGAGGGAGTAGAAAAGTGAGGTAGTAACTTGGCAGCCAAATAATTGATACAAACCCTAGCACTATTTTCTTTGGAGAGAGAGGTAGGGTTTGATTTTCTTAGCCAGCCACCATAAGACAACCACCATCAAACAAGCACCAAAACTAGATGAAAAGCAGTGATAGAGGCTCAAGCTACTTGCAAAAATGATGATCCAAGCATATTGGGCAATTTGGAATGAATTGGTGAATATTTTGGGCTTGGAAGCTCTATGATCCGTGCCTCAAACCCAATACACCGGGCCTTCTCTATGCACCGCACCAGTGTAAATTTGCACTGGAAATTGCAGCGCAATGCGCCATGCCAGTTGTCCAATGCGCTGCGCCACCACCAAGTGCGTAGCGCTTTGTTCAGGAGACGTTTGGAGGCCTTACCGGTGTCCAAATTGGTCGTAGGATAGCTCTTTGGAAAGGTATTTGAGTCTACTTTCCAAATCAACTATAATTTTTCAATTTGAAGTTCATTTTCCCTATCAAAAATCAAATCTCCCAGGACTGGTCAAAATGTGCCAAATGACGCTGCCTAAAGGCAGAGTGATGTTGTAGTCAACTTTTGAAGGTCTTCCTCAACTCCAAATTGAGCTCATGATAGCGCATTGGAAATATATTTGTGTCGAGTTATCATTTTACTCATAACGAAAGTCATTTGGCCAACCAAGCTAGGAGAAAACTTGATTTTCCCAAGGTCACTTCAGAGGTGCATCAATTCTCCCAAGGCAACTGTATTGTTGACATTTCTCTAAAACCATGACACCTGTGTAAAAAATGAAGGAGGTTTTTATTCCTTGGCCAGCTTTGGACAAAAACCTCTCTCAGTTTTCCCAAATTCATCTTTTATTGCTCAGAAACATCATTGGAGTAAAACCTATCCTGATATGTGGAACAAGGGATTTATTGAAATGAAGTGAAATGAAGGGGATAAGGGGCTTCTAAATTCTTGAGAAAATTTTGGGAAGTAGGGAGGGATGTTAGGAAGTAGGGGAAAGTGGAATTTCAAAGATTGAGTGAGGGGAAGAGGTCCAAAAGGGCTAAACACAGGCCCAACTTAGAAAATTGTCAAGTTGTAGCAAGAAACTAGGGTTTGTGGAAAAATGAGGAATTTGGGGGATCTCAGTGATGGGAAGTGTTTAATAAGGTACATTAAGGATAGGGGAAAGTGTATGAACATCAGGATACAAGTTTTGTTGATGATTTGACCATCCAAGAGAAATTACCTTCAAAACCCTAAGAGAGGGAAATGAACCTTACCTAGGCACAACTGAAGCATGACATAGGTGTAAAATGACCTAGTGGAACTTGACATGATGATGAAAACCCTTTGAATGATGGTACACTTAGTTGAATGGTGACATCGACCGACATTTTGACAACTTTGACAGAAGTAAAATCAAACCCTAGACCTAATACCTAGTGACCAAATTTTTCTTGAAGACTCACTGAAATGACAAAATTTGACCTTGACACCTTAAAATCACTTTGCAAGAGAATGTTTGATCACTAGAGGAAGGCTGCAAAGACTGACACTAACATTGGCTCCAATGGGGATGGTAGCTCCTTAGAGGTGCCAAGAACGGCAGATCTTTGGGAGAGTAGACCAGTGCCTTATCCATTGGGCAATGGAGTCAAAAACTCAAGTTGAAATGCATGACTGAAAACTGACGACTTGACGACACAAATTGAGTCTCACTCAACTAAAAATTGACTCGATACTTAAACACAACCGACAAACTGGAAATGATGCTCAAAGTAGAGCTTATTTATCAAAACCTACTCTAACAGTTTCATTCATCACCTAATCAAGTGAAATGAAACAACCAATGCAACCAAGTAAGCATTCCGGATGCTGTTTGAATTCTCTGCAAGTGCTTGCTTATGAACAACAAGAGAGAACTACTGAAGGGCAACCCCCATGAAAACTTGTGAACAGATTTGTTGAATAATATGGATTCTCTATCTACCTCCAAAAACACTGCATAAGGATCTTGAAATTCATGCTCACTGGGACTTAGCTCATCCAATGGATTACTTTTCTTCTCCTCATACCATGAATGCAAACTTTTATCTAAGCTTTGTGAGAAGACTCCTACTGAAAATGACAAAGGAACCGGCTGTCGGATCAAGTTTGTATCAATACTTTTGTCAAGCTCACATGTAATAAATGGAGAAGGACTTCGACTGCGAACATCATCCAACACATCAGCTACTGGATCGTGAAAAACTTGAAAAGACTGTTGCAACCCATTTTCTGTTGGTTCTGATGAGATTGCATGACTTTCTACAGGCTGCTCATTTGAAGATATACTATGCAGTTTTCCCTTCAGAAACTAAAATGATTCAAAAAAAATGGTACGGAATCATCTTATATCATTTGATCGTATGTGCCAGCTTCCAAGTCTTCATCTGCAACTTGACAATCAATGGCATTCGGGGGCTGCAAATTTGGATATGAGAAGTCTTGAACAAGGTTTTCATTTCCCTCAAGATGGTCTAGATCAAGACTTGTCGACAGTTGATTTCTGATAGAATGAATGTTGTCTCTAATGAACTGAAATGAAGCAAAAAAAAAAAGGCAAATATCCTTCACTTACTTCCAAATTTGTTGCACTTTCCTCATCATTTCCATAGCTGATATGTGATGGCTGAACATTGTATTCGAGATGCTGAAAGTAAACTTCTTCCTCCCACAAACTAGCTGTTGATTTGTATGCAAGATTAGCTTCTGTTTGGAGAACATAATCATCATCATACTGATCAAACTGAGGCAAATCATCAGTATAAAAGACATCATCAAGCATACATGTCATATCAACAGATCTCTCTTCTCCAAGATGATCTATAAAAAAATCATTATCAGATCTATGAAAACTGGGATAAGAAAGAAGATGTTTTGGATCAGCCATTTGTTCTTTTTCAATCAGTGAGCCATGGGCTTGAACATCATACTCATTCCTTGTGGTGATCCTTTGCATCATCTCTTCCATTGCACTTACCAAAATGTCAAGCTTTACCTCTAGAGATGTCGATTCATCCGGATCTATGTTTTTCATCTCTTCTTCCTTCAACTTTGCCCTTCTGATCAGCAAATGAGCCTCTACATCTACTGCACTATTTTGTATCTCGTCAAGTGTTGCAAGGTTCCTTTCTCTCAGCTGAAACTCCATTTATGGATCAAAAGCACCCGGGTAGTGCAAGAGAGTGGATCCAAGAGGAGGTCTTATATCAACAGGCATCGAATAATAAACTTGGTTAAATCTGGCAGAAAACTATTGTACTATCTCCCCTAGCAGTCTTTTCAGCTGGTTATACTCTTCTATAATCAAGAAAGGGTTTTGTATTACCACCCACCTGTTGAGGAAACTTTGACGAACTGCTGGAAATTTGAGATGCTCGCATCAGGAAAGGTTTTGAACCAACTCTTGAATTTGCCTTGCAAAGAAAGAGCAAAAAGCCTAATACTAACATCTTCTTCATCAACTTCAAAAAGGTCAAGAAAGGACTCAAAATTCAATACATTTCTCTCAGCAATGATGTTGTCGCGTTCACCATCAAATCTTGGTAGATATAGGTCATGATTTTTAGGGAAAGCATGGAATATAGGAGGTAAAATTAGAGGTTTGTATCGATCTGGAATTTTACAAGGTATAGGGGTATGTACAAATGTTGCAGAATCAGTCTTAGTCTCTTGAGGTTCATCAGTTTGAAGATGGTCATCACAATATTCGGAAGAAAGGTCTTGATCAAGCTCAAAGACATGCAAATATTTGGTATTTACAATATTCAAAGGGAAGGAATCAAATGCAGGCCGAGAATCTTCTCTCAAATACAATATACTTTGCAAAGCCTTCTTGACATTCTCAGGAAAAGAGAAGAAATAATTTACAACAAAGAACAAAATTTCTTGGATGAAATTCCAACTTGAATACCTGCTCTCACCATATTGTTCGTTCATGTTTCTGCTGGTCAGGTTGATCCTCCAGTGGAGTCCTTGGATCTGATCTAGAAATTGATTTAGAGTCGCCAGGTGAATGATTTCAGCCTTGCCAGTGTTTGATCGTTGTCCACCATCAACAATCAGATCTAACTTGATACATGTACTGGGGAAATTTTTAAGTCAGATTTTCAGCTTATAAGACTAGACCAGAGATTGACTGAAGTAGTTTTTATCTACTTATGCACTCACAAAGCAATGTTCAGTTTGAAGGCTTCCTGGCATAACTTCAGGCTTCGTCTTTAGTTTATAACGCAAGAACACTAACAAACAAATAAACTTGTCTTCCCCAGTATGGTCGCCACTATGTTAGTGCCTAGATTTACCTCAGACTGAGAAGGGTAGGATCCAGGGTAACATCAAACCACGCTCAGCCTGGTAGCTAGCCCTACCAGGTCAGGAGAGGGCTCTCTCCAGGTCAATCTCAGCAAATTATGATCAATGAGGGCTTGATATGACTGAAATATCTTCTGATCTTAGGCTACGTATGAGTTCAAGAGAGTTTTATTGAATAAAAAGATGATTTGTTGGCTCAGATGGAAAGATAGATTTTGGGTGCGGGGATTGAAGCTCTGTCTTGCAGAGATCTCAATGGGGCAAGGTAGGCAATCGTTTTGGCACTTAAATTTGAATGGGATGGAGGGAACAGATAGGTGAGGTGTTGAAGAGGGCAAGTGCAATCATGGATCCTCCCTAAATAGCTGAAAACATCAAATAACTAAAGCAAACTTCAAGTAGAGCACTGCACTTTCAAAGGATTCTACTTACACTCTTGTTTGTTTAGTTCAAAAGAAGTAAGATAGATAATGGCATACAATCACATAAACAAATTCACAATTACAAAGAGAAGCATTGTACCAAGACAAATTGCCACATAAATCCCAAAGAGTGCTGCAAATCCTGGTCTCAATTCCTTAGCCAAAATGAAAATATGAGTGTACAATGAAGCTCAATGATTTCTCAAGAGTCCAACCATGCTAATGACTGAAAAACAACATAATATAGAAAAACATAGCTTATCCTTGCCTATAGGGGTCGAGCTCACATGTTTAGGAGCAAATCCAACTAATTCTAAACTGAGAACTAGAAACTAGGAAACATAACAGCATGCCTCTAGAAACAAGGGAACTGATTCATTCAATTTCAAACAACCTTTAAATTGATGAATCTACACATCACGACCCATAAATTTTAATCAAATTACATCTCAAATTTTCCATTAGGAAAGTAAAAAATTCAAACTAGGCAAAGCTGGGTGAAAAACAGGGCAAAACTTGGTCAAACTGGCAATTTTTCCTCTATGCATCGCGCCTGATTCTCTATGCATCGCGCCTATTTGGACCCACTTTTGGAGGCCTTCCCGGTGTCCAAATGAGCTCTAGGTGTTCTTGTTGGAAAGGTATACTTGTCTACTTTCCAACCCAAGTATAATTTTTTAATTGGGCCTCCATTTGCCCCTCCAAAAGTCCATTCGCCCAACACTGCTTCCTGTGTGTCAAAATAGGGGTAGTGAGGTCATTTTTTGAGTGTGTTTGACCTCTTTGAGGGCTCAAAACCTGCCCAAATTTCTTGGCCATAGGTAGGAAAGCATAATTTTTCATGCCAAATCCAAAAATGCTGAGTTTTTGTGATTTGGAGGCCCCTAGCAAAATCGAGCGCCACGTGGCACGGCACATAGGGCAGAAAAACCTGTTTTTGTGCCAAAAAATTTCCAAAATGCAAAAATTGCTCCAAATTTTTTGAAATTTGGGCTGAGTCTTCTCTATCAAGCATGATGTTGGGCCAAGGAAGCATTGGCCAATATCTGAAGTCGATCATGCTCCTTTTGCCTCTTTGATGCCTTCTTCAATTTTGCTTTCAAATTCTTGATTCTCGCCTTGCAAAATTTGTTCCTCGCCATGTAATGAACAGCCATGTGTCTCAACAAGTTTTTCTCCTTGTTGGCCTTCTCCAATAATCTCTCTAAGTGGATGTTGTCTCTTTCAAGCCATGACTCCCGATCGGCATTGATCTCTCGTTCAAGTGAAGTGAACTCCACCCTCCTCCTTTGGGCAGCTTGGCGATTTTCCCGTATGTTTTGTAACTCCATGATTTCTTGCTAATCTTCAAGCTGCTTCTTTCTTTGCTCCAGTGTATGTCTCTTCATCACAGTCGTATGAGGGATCAGATTCTATCTCTACTAGTGGATGAACTGTCTTGGAGCTGCCTTGATGAGAAGTAAGTGATTGTGATGTTTCTTGACTTTTGGCACCAAAGGAAAAGTGATATAAGGGATTGTGGAGGGAGAAAACAGTGAGGAATTTAGGGATTGCTGGGGTAGGGTTTAGTTAAGGGAATAGGGAATTAGAGAATATTTTGGGAGTTTTTAGTATAGGACTAGGGTTTGGGAATATGCATGTGGTATTTTGGGAAATGGGAATGGGGATATGGGATTGGGATATAGGATTAGTGAATTTAGGGATATGTAGGTTTAAGGAATAGGGAAATGAGGAAAAATGGAGTGAGGGAGTAGAAAAGTGAGGGAATAAATTGGCAGCCAAATAATTGATACAAACCCTAGCACTGTTTTCTTTGGAGAGAGAGGTAGGGTTTTATTTTCTTAGCCAACCACCATAAGACAACCACCATCAAACAAGCTCCAAAATTGGATGAAAAGCAGAGATAGAGGCTCAACCTACTTGAAAAAATGATGATCCAAGAATATTGGGAAATTTGGAACGAATTGTTGAATATTTTGGGCTTGGCAGATCTATGCACCGCACCTCAAACCCAATGCACCGCACCTTCTCTATGCATCGTGCCAGTGTAAACTTGCACTGGAAATTGGAGCCCAATGCGCCGCGCCACCACCCAGTGCGTAGCGCTTTTTGCAGGAGACTTTTGGAGGCCTTCCCGATGTCCAAATTGGGTGCAGGATAGCTTGTTCGAAAGTTCATTGAGTCTAATTTCCAAATCAATTGGAATTTTTCAATTTAAAGTTAATTTTCACTATCAAAAATCAAATCTCCCATGACTGGTCAAAATGTGCCAAATGAGGCTGCCTAAAGGCAGAGTGCTGTTGTAGTCAACTTTTGAAGGTCTGCCTCAACTCCAAATTGAGCTCATGATAGCTCATGGGAAAGATATTTGTGTCTAGTTATCATTTGACTCATAAAGAAAGTCATTTTTCCAACCAAGATAGGAGAAAACTTGATTTTCCCAAGGTCACTTTAGAGGTGCATCAATTCTCCCAAGGAAACTGTATTGTTGACGTTTCTCTAAAACCATGACACCTGTGTAAAAAATGAAGGAGGTTTTTATTCCTTGGCCAATTTTGGACAAAAAACTCTCTCAGTTTTCTCAAATTCATCTTTTATTGCTCAGAAAAATCATTGGAGTAAAACCTATCCCGATATGTGGAACAGGGGATTTGTCGAAATGAAGTGAAATGAAGGGGATAAGGGGCTTCTAAATTCTTGTGAAAATTTTGGGAAGTAGGGAGGGATGTTAGGAAGCAAGGGAAAGTGTAATTTCAAATATTGAGTGAGGGAAAGAGGTCCAAAAGGGCTAAACACAGGCCCAACCTAGAAAATTGTCAAGTTGTAGCAAGAAACTAGGGTTTGTGGAAAAATGAGGAATTTGGGGGATCTCAGTGATGGGAAGTGTTTAATAAAGTATATTAAGGATAGGGGAAAGTGTATGAACATTAGGATACAAGTTTTGCTGATGATTTTTTCATCCAAGAGAAATTACCTTCAAAACCCTAGGAGAGGGAAATGAACCTTACTTAGGCACAACTGAAGCATGAACAAGGTGTAAAATGACCCAGTGGAACTTGACATGATGATGACAACCCTCTGAATGATGGTGCACTCAGTTGAATGGGGACATGGACTGACATTTGGACAACTTTGACAGAAGTAAAAGCAAACCCTAGACCTAATACCTAGTGACCAAATTTTGCTTGAAGACTCACTGAAATGACAAAATTTGACCTTGACACCTTAAAATCACTTTGTAAGAGAATGTTTGATCATTGGAGGAAGGCTGCAAATACTAACACTAACATTGGCTCTAATGGGGATGGTAGCTCCTTGGAGGTGCCAAGAACGACATATCTTTGGGAGAGCAGACCAGTGCCTTATCCATTAGGCAATGGAGTCAAAAACTCAAGTTGAAATGCATGACTGAAAATTGACGACTTGATGACACAAACTGAGTCTCACTCAACTAAAAATTGACTCGATACTTAAACACAACCGACAAACTGGAAATGATGCTCAAAGTAGAGCTTATTTATCAAAACCTACTCTAACAGTTTCATTCATCACCTAATCAAGTGAAATGAAACAACCAATGCAACCAAGTAAGCATTCCAGCTGCTGTTTGAATTCTCCACAAGTGTTAGCTTATGAACAACAAGAGAGAACTACTAAAAGGCAACTCCCATGAAAACTTGTGAACAGATCCGTTGAATAATATAGATTCTCTATCCGCCTCCAAAAACACTGCATAAGGATCTTGAAATTCATGCACACTGGGACTTAGCTCATCCAATGGATTACTTTTCTTCTCCTCATACCATGAATGCAAACTTTCATCTAAGCTTTGTGACGAGACTCCTGCTGAAAATGACAAAGAAACCGGCTGCCAGATCAAGTTTGTATCAATACTTTTGTCAAGCTCACATGTAATCAATGGAGAAGGACTTTGACTGCAGACATCATCCAACACATCAGCTATTGGATCGTGAAAAACTTGAAAAGACTGTTGCAACCCATTTTCTATTGGTTCCGATGAGATTGCATGACTTTCTACAGGCTGCTCATTTGAAGATATACTATGCAGTTTTCCCTTCAGAAACTAAAATGATTCAAAAAAAAATGGTACGAAATCATCTTGTATCATTTGATCATATGTGCCAGCTTCCAAGTCTTCATCTGCAACTTGACAATCAATGGCATTCGGGGGCTGCAAATCTGGATATGAGAAGTCTTGAACAAGGTTTTCATTGCCCTCAAGATGGTCTAGATCAAGACTTGTCGACAGTTGATTTCTGATAGAATGAATGTTGTCTCTAATGAACTGAAATGAAGCAAAAAAAAAAGGCAAAGATCCTTCACTTACTTCCAAATTTGTTGCACTTTCCTCATCATTTCCATAGCTGATATGTGATGGCTGAACATTGTATTCGAGATGCTGAAAGTAAACTTCTTCCTCCCACAAACTAGTTGTTGATTTGTCTGCAAGATTAGCTTCTGTTTGGAGAACATAATCATCATCATACTGATCAAACTGAGGCAAATCATCAGTATAAAAGACATCATCAAGCATACATGTCATATCAACAGATCTCTCTTCTCCAAGATGATCTATAAAAAAATCATTATCAGATCTATGAAAACTGGGATAAGAAAGAAGATGTTTTGGATCAGCCATTTGTTCTTTTTCAATCAGTGAGCCATGGGCTTGAACATCATACTCATTCCTTGTGGTGATCCTTTGCATCATCTCTTCCACTGCACTTACCAAAATGTCAAGCTTTACCTCTAGAGATGTCGATTCCTCCGGATCTATGTTTTTCATCTCTTCTTCCTTCAACTTTGCCCTTCTGATCAGCAAATGAGCCTCTACATCTACTGCACTATTTTGTATCTCTTCAAGTGTTGCAAGGTTCCTTTCTCTCAGCTGAAACTCCATTTCTGGATCAAAAGCACCCGGGTAGTGCAAGAGAGTTGATCCAAGAGGAGGTCTTATATCAACAGGCATCGAATAATAAACTTGGTTAAATCTGGCAGAAAACTATTGTACTATCTCCCCTGGCAGTCTTTTCAGCTGGTTATACTCTTCTATAATCAAGAAAGGGTTTTGTATTACCACCCACCTGTTGAGGAAACTTTGACGAACTGCTGGAAATTTGAGATGCTCGCATCAGGAAAGGTTTTGAACCAACTCTTGAATTTGCCTTGCAAAGAAAGAGCAAAAAGCCTAATACTGACATCTTCTTCATCAACTTCAAAAAGGTCAAGAAAGGACTCAAAATTCAATACATTTCTCTTAGCAGTGATGTTGTCGCGTTCACCATCAAATCTTGGTAGATATAGGTCATGATTTTTAGGGAAAGCATGGAATATAGGAGGTAAAATCAGAGGTTTGTATCGATCTGGAATTTTACAACATATAGGGGTATGTACAAATGCTGCAGAATCAGTCTTGGTCTCTTGAGGTTCATCAGTTTGAAGATGGTCATCACAAGATTCGGAAGAAAGTTCTTGATCAAGCTCAAAGGCATGCAAATCTTTGGTATTTACAATCTTCAAAGGGAAGGAATCAAATGCAGGCCGAGAATCTTTTCTCAAATACAATATACTTTGCAAATCCTTCTTGACATTCTCAGGAAAAGAGAAGAAATAATTTACAACAAAGAACAAAATTTCTTGGATGAAATTCCAACTTGAATACCTGATCTTGCCATATTGTCCTTTCATGTTTCTGCTGGTCAAGTTGATCCTCCAGTGGAGTCCTTGGATCTGATCTTGAAACTGATTTAGAGTCGCCAGGTGAATGATTTCAACCTTGCCAATGTCTGATTGTTGTCCACCATCAAGAATCAAATCTAACTTGATACATGTACTGGGGAAATTTGTAAGTCAGATGTTCAGCTTATAAGACTAGACATGAGATTGACTGAAGCAGCTTTTATCTACTTATGCACTCGCAAAGCAATGTGCAGTTCGAATGCTTCCTGGCATAACTTCAGGATTCGTCTGTAGTTTATAAAGCAAGAAAACTAACAAACAAATAAACTTGTCTTCGCCAGTATGGTCACCACTATGTTAGTGCCTAGATTTACCTCAGGATGAGAAAGGTAGGATCCAGGGTAACATCAAACCACGCTCAACCTGGTAGCTAGCCCTACCAGGTCAGGAGAGGGCTCACTCCGGGTCAATCTTAGCAAATTATGATCAATGAGGGCTTGAGATGACTGAAATATCTTCTGATATTAGGCTAGGTATGAGTGAAAGAGAGTTTTATTGAATAAAAAGATGATTTGTTGGCTCAGATGGAAAGATAGATTTTGGGTGCGGGGATTGAGGCTCAGTCCTGTAGAGATCTCAATGGGGCAAGGTAGGCAATCATTTTGGCACTTAAATTTGAATGGGATGGAGGGAACATACATGTGAGGTTTTGAAGAGGGCAAGTGCAATCATGGATCCTCCCCAAACAGCTGAAAACATCAAATAACTAAAGCAAACTTCAAGTAGAGCACTGCACTTTCAATGGATTCTACTTACACTCTTGTTTGCTTAGTTCAGAAGAAATAAGATAGGTAATAGCATACAATCACATAAACAAATTCACAATTACAAAGAGAAGAATTGAACCAAGACAAATTTCCACATGAATTCCAAAGAGTGCTGCAAATCCTGGTCTCAATTCCTTAGCCAAAATGAAAATATGAGTGTACAATGAAGCTCAATGCTTTCTCAAGAGTCCAACCATGCTAATGAATGAAAAACAACATAATATAGAAAAACATAGCTTATCCTTGCCTGTAGGGGTCGAGCTCACATGTTTAGGAGCTGATCCAACTGATTCTAAATTGAGAACTAGAAACTAGGCAACATAACAGCATGCCTCTAGAAACAAGGGAACTGATTCATTCAGTTTCAAACAACCTTTAAACTGATGAATCTACCTCTACAAGTGACAATTTAACATATTTACATCATGATACATCAATTTTCATCAAATTACATCTCAAATTTTCCATTAGGAAAGTAAAAAAGTCAAACTAGGCAAAGCTGGGTGAAAAACAGAGCAAAACTTGGTCAAACTGGCAATTTTTCCTTTATGCGCTGTGCCTGATTCTCTATGCATCGTGCCTGTTTGGACCCACTTTTAGAGGCCTTCCCGGTGTCCAAATGAGCTCCAGGTGTGCTTGTTGGAAAGATCTGCTTGTTTAATTTCCAACCCAAGTGGAACTTTTCAATTTGGCCTCCATTTTCCCCTCCAAAAGTCCATTATCCCAACACTGCTTCTTGTGTGTCAAAATAGGGCAATGAGGTCATTTTTTGAGTGTTTTTGACCTCTTTGAGGGCTGAAAACCTGCCCAAATTTCTTTTCCATAGGTAGGAAAGCATACTTTTTCATGCCAAATCCCAAAATTCTAAGTTTTTGTGATTTGGAGGCCCCTAGAAAAAGCGAGCGCCACGTGGCGCGGCGCATAGGGCAGAAAAACCTGTTTTTGTGCCAAAAAATTTCCAAAATGCAAAAATTGCTCCAATTTTTTTGAAATTTGGGCTGAGTCTTCTCTATCAAGCATGATGTTGGGCCAAGGAAGCCTCGGCCAATATCTGAAGTTGATCATGCTCCTTTTGCCTCTTTGATGCCTTCTTCAATTTTGCTTTCAAATTCTTGATTCTCGCCTTGCAAACTTTGTTCCTCGCCATGTAATGAACAACCATGTGTCTCAACAAGTTTTTCTCCTTGTTGGCCTTCTCCAACAATCTCTCTAAGTGGATGTTGGCTCTTTCAAGCCATGACTCCCGATTGGCATTGATCTCTCGTTCAAGTGAAGTGAACTCCACCCTCCTCCTTTGGGAAGCTTGGCGATTTTCCCGTATGTTTTGTAACTCCATGATTGCTTGCTGATCTTCAAGCTACTTATTTCTTTGCTCCAGTGTATGTCTCTTCATCACGGTCATATGAAGGATTAGATGCCATCTCTGCTAGTGGATGAACTGTCTTGGAGCTGCCTTGATGAGAAGTAAGTGATTGTGATGTTTCTTGACTTTTTCCACCAAGGGAAAAGTGAGATAAGGGATTGTGGAGGGAGAAAACAGTGAGGGATTTAGGGATTGTTGGGGTAGGGTTTAGTTAAGGGAATAGGGAATTAGAGAATAGTTTGGGAGTTTTTAGTATAGGACTAGGGTTTGGGAATTTGCATGTGGGATTTTGGGAAATGGGAATGGGGATATGGGATTAGTGAATTTAGGGATATGTAGGTTTAAGGAATAGGGAAATGAGGAAAAATGGAGTGAGGGAGTAGAAAAGTGAGGGAATAACTTGGCAGCCAAATAATTGATACAAACCCTAGCACTGTTTTCTTTGGAGAGAGAGGTAGGGTTTAATTTTCTTAGCCAACCACCATCAAACAAGCAACAAAATTGGATGAAAATCAATGATAGAGGCTCAACCTACTTGCAAAAATGATGATCCAAGCATATTGGGCAATTTGGAATGAATTGGTGAAGATTTTGGGCTTGGTAGCTCTATACACCGCGCCTCAAAACCAATGCATCGTGCCTTCTCTATGCACCGCGCTAGTGTAAATTTGCATTGAAAATTGCAGCCCAATGCGCCGCGCTAGTTATGTGCGCCACACCAATGGCCCAATGCGCCGCGCCACCACCCAGTGCATAGTGATTTTTGCAGTAGACTTTTCGAGGCCTTCCTGGTGTCCAAATTAGGCACAGGATAGCTTTTTGGAAAGTTATTTGAGTCTACTTTCCAAATAAACTAGAATTTTTTAATTTAAAGTTCATTTTCCCTGTCAAAAAGGAAATCTCCCAGGACTGGTCAAAATGTGCCAAATGAGGCTGCCTAAAGGCAGAGTGCTGTTGTAGTCAAATTTTGAAGGTCTTCCTCAACTCCAAATTGAGGTCATGATAGCTAATTGGAAAGATATTTGTGTCTAGTTATCATTTGACTTATCAAGCAAGTCATTTTTCCAACCAAGCTAGGAGAAAACTTGATTTTCCCAAGGTCACTTCAGAGGTGCATCAATTCTCCCAAGGCAGCTATTTTGTTGACATTTCTCTAAAACCATGACACCTGTGTAAAAAGTGAAGGAGGTTTTTATTACTTGGCCTATTGTGGACAAAAAAATCTCTAAGTTTTCCCAAATTCATCTTTTAGTGCTCAGAAACATCATTGGAGTAAAACCTATCCCGATATGTGGAACAGGGGATTTGTCAAAATGAAGTGAAATGAAGGGGATAAGGGGCTTCTAAATTCTTGAGAAAATTTTGGGAAGTAGGGAGGGATGTTAGGAAGTAGGGGAAAGTAGAATTTCAAATATTGAGTGAGGGGAAGAGGTCCAAAATGGATAAACACAGGCCCAACCTAGAAAATTGTCATGTTGTAGCAAGAAACTAGGGTTTGTGGAAAAATGAGGAATTTGGGGGATATCAGTGATGAGAAGTGCTTAATAAGGTACATTAAGGATAGGGGAAAGTGTATGAACATCAGGATACAAGTTTTGCTGATGATTTTTTCATCCAAGAGAAATTACCTTCAAAACCCTAGGAGAGGGAAATGAACCTTACCTAGGCACAACTGAAGCATGAACAAGGTGTAAAATGACCCAGTGGAACTTGACATGATGATGAAAACCCTTTGAATGATGGTACACTCAGTTGAATGGTGACATGGACTGACATTTGGACAACTTTGACAAAAGTAAAAGCAAACCCTAGACCTAATACCTAGTGACCAAATTTTGCTTGAAGACTCACTGAAATGACAAAATTTGACCTTGACACCTTAAAATCACTTTGTAAGAGAATGTTTGATCACTGGAGGAAGGTTTCAAATACTAACACTAACATGGGCTTAGGAGAGAGATAAAATGATTTTAGAAGATATCATGGTTGGATTGTAACCATGGGTGGGTTACCTAACATATTAATTATGTTAAAGGGGCTTCTTTCATTTTTTATTCAAACCACTTAGTCTTGTATAAATTAGAGAGACTCTCTCCCATTTGAAACCATCATCACTTGGATTTTCGACCTCATTAGAGAATTTGGACGTGCAAATTGAGGAGATTTTTGGATGTCTTTGGGATGCGCTTTGATGTTTTGATTCTTATTATCTTTTTGGAGCTTCTAATGCGTTTTTGATGAATGAATATACTCTACATTGTCTTGTAAATGTTTCGCTATGGTGAAATTATCTTGCAAATAATTTATAATGCATGGAATTTGTTCTCATGATAATAATTCACACTTTGTTTAATTGAAAAATTTTCAAAATTTCAATCTTTTGAAGTTTTACATGTGTTACTCATTAATGATGTGGAAAGAATGTTCCTAGTGGATAATGATGTTGTTTTTCCATGATACTGGAGTCCAGGTTTGAATCTTACAGTCACTAATGCTACCAATCAAAGTATCACAACAAACTACTTCGCACAATGAAATATAAAATTACAAGTAAATCAACACGTGCACAAATATAGAAGACATTTACAAAACCCAACTTTGTTATTTTAACAAACTAATAATATAACTATCTAGGGCTCTCGTACAAGGGGTAATGACCCCCATACATCCACGAATACAAGAATACAAGAACAAGATACAATGATCATCTAGTTGATTTTGCACATCATCATAGCTCCTTGAACATACCCTAAACACAAATGTTCCTCCTTCTGCTCCCAGTTTGTAGCTCCTACCTCTATCAATGATCTTACTACTTTAGGTCACTGAACATGGCTCACCAACTACTCTCTCGTTCATCATTAGTCCATCAACACATAGAGACTCTTGTTAAGTTGTTCACAACTCCATCTGTGAACAATTTTCAACTACCTACTACTGCTCCTCAGATCCTTTGGGACTTCTTCCCTCTAATTCCTTCCTACACTACTCCAATGAAGACAAAATTCATGCTAGAGGGCTTCCACATATCACTACATATGAACTTGGGCTGATGTAATATGCTCAATTGACATCCTTATTTTTTCCTTCCAGAATCAATCCTAAGCTTACCCAAACAACCCACCTCTCCTAGTAGTGCAAGTGTCGTTCCCTGCATTGCACTTAGGGACCCCTTGAGCACCTCCTTTATGCCCTCCAACAACCTTGATATATCTAATACCAATCTATCCAATTTGGACTACTCATCCATTAACATCAAACCAACTTACAAACATCAACACAACATACCTTTTCACTCTTTCTTGGTTGGTGTAGACTATTGTAACTTATTCTCACTGGTTAGGGCTTCTAACAATTGTTTTTATCCCTCTAGAAGTGCTCCTAAATTCCTCCTACAACTGTGACCTTCTCTCTTTATTAATTTTGGATTATTTTCTCTCTAAAATAGGGGTCACAACCTCCTGTAAGGCTTCCCAAATAGGGCTCGGCCTCCCTATAATGCTATAGAACACAACGACCCTCAAAATAGAGAAACATGCCACACTAAACAACACTTAAATCAACCCAGAATTTTTTATAACCCATGCAGATAGGTTCCTGCACACCTCAAACCAGTAATGGATATTAAATAGACCTCAAATAGTCCCAAAACTCCACGTCATTTTCCTCTTCCTTGTTGTGGTTTCCTCAGATGATGTGTTACTATGATTTTATGCACTCAAGATGCGATAAAGGAGCTCTAAGGTCACTTATTTTTATACACATTCTTGGGATCCAGTGACTAGCATGAGGGCACATTCTTAAGCCCAACTGACTTATGCTTAGTGCCCCAAGCCCATAGAAATACATAAAAAAATCATAACTCCATTTCTACATGTACTTTCTTGGTGCTCTTTATGTCCCCTAGCTCCTTTTAGGGTCCTCTACAATCTCCAATGGTTACATGTCAAAATATCCTTGCGGTTTTGGCCCCACACGTTTAGGTACAAAACCCCCACCTTGGGGTCTTAGCCCATAAATCACATTTGTGGTGCTCCTTCCTCCAAGCCATGAACCTTAGGGATTGGAGTACCTCCCAAGCTATAAATATCAACAATACCTCTTAGTGAAGGAGGTACTTCCAAGGCTAGGAAGTAACTTTTCAGCACTATCACTTTTGGCGACACTAGCCCAACTCCTGGCATTCATAACTGCAGCAAACTCTGTAGCATGGACTACACCCTTATCGGAAGTGTCACTGTCACTAGAAGCCTCCTGCTTCTTCTTCCTCTCTTGAAGGGATTTCATGCTATTCCACGATTTCATCTTGCCAGTTGTAGAAGTAGCCTTACTCTCTACTAACCACACACTCTTCTTGGGCTACACATTCTCCCTCTGAACCTACAAACCTCCACTATAACTTAGATCCGTCTAAATATTTGGAACTTGGACCTTCTCTTCCTTCTTCTTCTCATGATCTATACGATTTCCCGCCAGCCTATATACACCATTCTCTCTAACTCCAATCACAACACCTATGGAGTTAGAGCCTCTGGGCCTGAGTCTCTCATTCCCACCCTAGAAAAACACCTCAAACCCCTTCTGCTTGATCACTGAGACATACATCACATTATATCTGAGTCATGGTACGAATAGTACATTTTGAACTCGCATTACCTAACCTGACTCCATCTTGAATGGCACAACACCCGATCCCCTTATTTCTTTCTGACTCTTGTTGCCCAACACCATGTGCAACTTTGAGTCCCACTCAACTAGAGTCTCGAACACATACTACGAACCTATCATGTGCTTCGATGCACCACTTTCCACATACTATGCAACCTCATTGATGGTACCTTGAGAGAATTTATAGATCAAGGCAAAGTCCTCTCTCTCCAATCTTCTAGAGAGATCATTTATCTCAATAGAAGTGGCAACACCTGCAACTTGCTTCGCCTTCTTCTTCTCATCATCTCTGTTAGTGTCGGTCTTGAAAGCCCTCCATCAGTGATCAAAGCTCTTTGCATTTGCATTTAGTAGGTGTCTCATCAGTGTCAAATCTTGCATCCCGTTAGGCATGCCATAACCCTGATGGAGGAGCTGGTCTATTCATACCCCTCTTGGCTTTGTTGGATCAGGTCATATCAGTCATTGAGTTTTTCAAGCTGCTCTTGTTTGGTCTTAATGTCAAAATTCTAGGTCTAGGGTTTTGGTCAGTTGTCTTAGCAAGGTCATGTCTCTGAAAGTCCTTGAGTGACCAGCAAGCCAGAGGGAGGATGGTAAACATGTTCCTTTGAAATTTTCATCATGTACAGTTCATTTTTAACCTTGGATTTAAAAACCCTGTTTTTAAAGCCAAGGTCATGATAATTTTTGTAAAGAGAATAAAATTCCAAATTGTCTTCAGAAAGGCAGCAACAACCCTGGTCCCCTTGCCACAGTCCTTCAGATGATCTCCCTGCAAAAAGAATCAGGTGAAAGCACTCAAAAAATCAACTTCAGGATAAAGGAAACCAAGAAAATCAGTGTTTTTAAAAAGTGACCAAATAGACTTTATAAAGTGGGTTTTTGGATGAAATTTTTTCAAAGTGAGATTATAAAAGGTGATGCTCCCTCCTTTCACTCTCATTGTACATTTCGAGCTTGCAAGAGAGATTGTGAGAGCGTGAAAGGCAAAGGAGACGAAATTACAAGCGTTTCGGGTAGTTTGCAGGTGCGCGACCCGTCCAGGCTCGTGCGCGACCTGTTGGGCGGTGCGCGACCCGTCCAGCAGTCTCCAGCAGTGCAAAAACATAACGGGCGCGACCCGTTGGGCTGTGCGCGACCCGTCCAGGGCTGTGCGCGACCCGTTCATCTGCCTGCTACCAAAACTTCAAACAGATTCCTTCATTCCTCTTCAAACTTGCTTGATCGGTCGAGGTAGGCTCCTAATCCATGGTTGTTGATGTGGGTGATGAAAATAATGATGTGTGCTATGGTTTTATCTTTTAGTTTTGCAAATGAATGGATTAATGTGGTTGTTGCTAATGTTTGTAAAATACTAGGGTTTTGTGACTGTTTCAAGTGTTTTTTGTCCCATTTCATCCCTTCCTTCTTCCCCTCTTTCATTCATAGTCATGCTTGCATCTCTGTCCCATATTATTTGCACATAAAATGTTGCCTTTCTCCCCCATCCCTAAGCTATAAACCCTACACCTCTTACAAGCACCCAAAACCCTAATTCCCTCTACCATACACATGCAAAATAAAACAAAAAGAAAAGATACATTTGTAAAGAAAGAAGAGAGTCATGTGAATTAAATGTTGATGTATATCTACAAGCATGTACATAACCCCTATATACCCTTGACATCCCCTTGTACATGAACACTTTCCCTTTATGTGAAAATAATGTGTATGTACTCCTTAATGTGCATGTACTCCTTAAGAATAAAGAGCAAAATTTGCCTTATGACACATATGAACTCCTACAAGAAAATTTGTGTATGGTGTCCCTATGCCCCTATTGATATATGTATCCCCTTCCATGTTCATTATCATACATGTTTTGTCCCATATGAGATGTTCTTTGCAAATGATTTCCCAATGTTAAAATTGTTCCTATATGCATGACAATTTGTAAAGTTTCCCTTGAAAATTCCCTGTTATTATCATATATTCCCATTCCTTGTTAAGAAGTTCCCTCCCCTAACATTCCCCTCATGTTTTTTCCCCTTGAAACAACATAGAGTTCAGTACTTTTGCAGGAAGAGGCAGCAGTTCAATTTGTCCTTCAGTTTTCCCACCTTGCTCCAAAACCATGTCAGATACCGAGACTTATGAGCAAGGTGATGACCATTCATCATCTACAGAGATTGAGGAACAGAGGAGGCCTCGTAGAGGGGGTAAGGGAGGTCACCATAAGAGGGAGGAGCCTACTTCATTGGCAGAGTTACAGGCTTGTCCTCTGGCACTGAGTTGTTTCCAGTACATGTCATGCTATCAGTTTTGTGAGAGGCTCTCTCATATTCAGCATCATAGAGAGTTGGCCCGCTTGTTTGTCTTACACCTCCATGATGGACATGTCACTCTTGCAGGGGTGAATTTCATATTGACACCCGAGGTGATCTCAGAGGCTACAGGTATACCGAATGTGGGTGAGGTGTGGTCGAAGCGCAGACTTCTTGATTTTTTTCACTTTGAGCGCTATGTCCGCCATCATTTGTGAAACTGTTGACGGGTGTTTTCCCATTTAGATTTCTTCGGAGTGAGTATGCCCCCCTCATGAGACTCATCATGCATTACTTCACATGTGAGGGCAGATTTTCACAGGTGTATTCATATCACATTCGCCTGTTGATGCATTTCACCCGGGTGAGGATGATGAACCTCTCGATCTTCCTGTTTCAGAACATTCAGAGGATGGTACCCATGTTGCAGAGGAAGACCCTGGCCAAGCAATACAGGAGCCTTTGTCACTATGGTTTGATTCAGCTCATAGTTTTGCATCAGTTGACACAGCAGGGCATCTCATGGGAAGAGTTCATCTCTCGTGAGTTTTTCACAGTGCCACCTCAGCCACATCAGGAGGCTATTCATGAGGAGGGAGGACCATCTCAGCAGCCTGATGCTCCCATCACCCGACATGTCAGCTCTACTCCCATGGTCACCTATCAGAAAGGCCCAAGGGCCTTATTTGCAGCAGCTAGGCGAGTACTATCTCCACAGCAGGTGGAAGGGGTCTCGCCTTCATCTTCAGAGCAGCGAGTGTTATCTCCACAGCAGGTGGAAGGGGCCTCGTTTTCTTCACCAGCAGAGGTATTGCAGAGGGGCAAAGAGCCCATGGTTCATGAGGATCCGGTGATCGATCTTGAGGTCAGTTCTCCTAGCCAAGAGGCAAAGGAGATCATCCAGCAGCTCAGGGCCGAGAATGATACTTTGCAGCGGAGACTTGAGGGTGCTCAGTGGACCATCACATATCTAGAGCAGCGGAACACACAGCTGGAGGAGGAGAAGGCACTTGATGAGATTTGGAGGATTCGTAGTGATCGAGTCCTAAACCGTAGGAGGCCCGGTGATCCATTGCCTATTGACCGGGAGTCTTTGCTTATTCAGGAGAATTCCCACTTGGAGAGGCTGTTGGCTAAGGCCAACCAAGAGAAAAGGCTGTTGAGGAATATGAAAAACCACTATTGGGCTAGGATGCACGTTTGTAAAGAAAAGATGAAAGTGTTCCAAAGAAGATTGACCGAGGCTCTTGGGAGGAAGAAGAAGGCCAACCCACTCCGCATCTTGGCCGAGGCTTCTCTCACTCATCATGACACCCACTAGCCTCTTCACAGCACCAAGTACAAAAAAATTTGGAAGTTTTGGCTCATTTTTGGCATTTTTGGGCAATTTACAGGTTTTGGCTTCTCAACGGGTCTCACCCCCGGTGAGACCCTTTGTTACCGTAGCTCCGTTTTGCAGAAACTGATGGATTTGTCATGCAAAGTTACATATGCCCATGCATTACCTTGAGTTTTCATGGAGTTTTGGGCCTCCAAAAGGTCAAAATACAGTCAAATTTTGACTTTCTGCCCCTTTTTTGAGCTGCAGAAGTAGTCTTGGGAGAATTGACTTTTGACTGGGCAAATGACCTCCAAATCCAAAATTTCCGGTTGGGTTGGAAATTAGACTCAGATACCTTTCCAACGAGCTATCCTGTACCTCATTCTAACACCGGTAAGGCCTCCAAACAGGGCTCCAAATTGCGCGACCCGTTGAGCAGGATGTGCGCGACCCGTTGAGCAGATTTTGCCAGATTTGACCAGTTCAGCCCAGAATTTGCAGTTTGGCACCAGTTTGACTTGCTGAGGTCGATGATGATCCTTTTGACTGTACTTGTGGCACTTTTTGGGTACTTTTACTCTTGTTTTACTCTTCTAGAATTTTCTCTCATGTAAAAGGGTAAAATTGACTGTATGAACTGGTTTCCAAGTTTTTAGAGGCAAGTTGTTTTGACTGCCTATTTTGTAGTGCTTAGTTTAGAGGTTCTTCAAACAGCTCCTAGGAAGGGGAGCTCGACCCCTAGAGGTGGGGAAAGAGGTTAGATCATCTATATTATGCACTCTTTTGCTCATTTTCATTGTTGGACTCTTGAGGAAGGAACTATCATTGTATTATTGACTTGTATCTCTGCAATTTTTGGCTAAGGAAGACCAGGGTTTTGCAGTCATCATTGGGATTCTTGTGGATTCATTGTGTTGATGGTGTGTCTCTTCATGTTATTGTAAGCTTTGTTATGTGATTCATTTCCTTTCTATACTGCTGCATATTAAACAAATGATGTGATAAAGTTAGAATTCATGCTTGCCATGCTCTGCTTTCAAATTTGTTTAATTTCTATGTTTTCTGCTGTCTAAAGAGAATTCAAATCCATTGTTTGCTCTCTTTAGCCTTCTTACCTTTCTTCCTAATCATCCACTTCAGCTAAAGACATCTACACAAGCTCCTACCTTGCCCCAAAGATCCCCCTGCAGAAACTGTGTCACATCCCCGCACCCTAAATTGCAGCTCCTCAAATTGCCACCAAAAACCCCAAAAACACCCAAATCAACCTTTATAATCAGTTTACTAGCCTAATATCAGTGTTACCTTGTTGGTCATCTCATCCCATTGAAGATCTACCGAGATTGACTGGAGAGAGCCTTCTACTGCCCCGTAGGGCTAGCTACGAGGCTAAATGGTTTGATGTAGCTTTGAGATTTGTCTTTCTCAGCCTGAGGTGAAATTTCAAGTGCTAACATACTGGCGACCATACTGGGGAGAACAATCTAAACCTTTGCTCATTGACGTGTTATTTCATAAGTCTTAGACGGAGCCTAAAGTTAAGCCAGGTAGCCTTCGAAAACGCTCTTGTTTTACATCAGCGTTAGTAGATAAACGCTGCTTCAGTCAATCTCCGTGAGCTTGTGAATACAGCACGTCATTTGCATTTTACCCCGGTACATGTATCAAGTTCAGATCTGATTGTTGATAGTGGACGACGATCAGACACTTGAATGGCTGAAATCATTCACTGGCGACTCCTTCACTGAAAACTCCAGAGATCAATGCTTCATGGTGACTTCACTGCAGAGAGATCAGTAGCTTTGAGATTTCTCAAGATGGATCAGATTGCAAGAAGATATGCTCCCTTGAGCCGGGATCACATTCCAGGTTTTCCGAATAAGATGCCCAAGGTAGATTGGTCAAGGAATCTGCCCACATTTAACGCTGATGGTAAGAAGGATGCTGCTTTACATCTGGTTAGATTTCATATGCATATTCGCAAGTTAAAGATCAACTTTCCTGAGGACTGTTTGATGAAAATGTTTATGGCTACCTTGGAAGATGGAGCCCGATCCTGGTATGAAAGTTTGCCATCTGCTTCAATTTATTGTTTAAAGGATTTTCATGCTATGTTCATTGAAAGATATAAGGACTCTTATCCATCATTGAATTTAGTTCAAGACTGTTGCAAGCATGCCTATAGTTTTATTGAAAGCCTTGAGAAGTTTTATGAAGATGATAATTTCATGGATGAAGAGATCATGGAAGCCCTATATGAAAAGCCGTTTCAGCATCACATAGAAATCTTAGAGGATACTTGTCAAGATCAGCAGGTTGAAGATGGCCATATGGCTGTAATTGACGAAAGAGAAGAGCTTGTTTCAGATCTGCCTACAAAAGAAGACAACGTGCAAGGTAGCCAAGATTCAATTTTAGAATGTAATGCAGTCAACTCAGCTATTTCAGATCTAGATTCAGATTATGATGACCATGAATATCTTGTGCTGAAGCCAATCAAAGAAAGCTCTGTTGTTGAGATCATAGACAAAGTTTTGGATTCAGATGTTCATGAACAGCAAGGTGAGATCTTTGTGCAAGTAAGTGATGAATCTCCTTTCAATAATTCAGTAAAAAATGATAGTTTGAATGCCTTGTCATATGAAGATCATTACTGTTTAAGCAGAAGAAAACAAAAGGTATTGTCTCCTTTGTCTGAAGAGGAGATAGATCAGCTTTTGAAAGGTCCTGTTACAGCCCAAGTTACAGCAGATTTGCAATGCACACATAGTCAGGAAAGTGTTGGGGAAACTTCTTCCTCTGTTGAAGAAGATGATTGTCTTGTAGATCAGAAAACAGATAATGATAATCCGGCTGTCATATCATATGAAGATCACCCACCATATTGTCTGACTACTGAATATCATAGCATACAGGATTACCTTTCAGATTCTTCATATGTTTCATGTGCTGAAATGTTTTTCCAAGAGGAGATCTGCTCATCTACTTGTTCAGAGTTTTTTGAAGCCCATGAACATACTCTTTCTGAAGTTCATGATGAAGGCAGATCCGACTTTGAAGCAAAAGACATCTTGTTCTTTCAGCAGGAGGTGGCAGTGGCAAATCTCCATGTTTTTCACAATCCTATAGCAAGTTTGTTGCAGCCAGCAGTGATAGTGTTTGCAGTGTTCAGTGATGAAGGAGATCATGGTCAGCTATGTTTTTGGATGCCCAGTGATAGGTTTGTACTATTGACCACAAGATCTGATAGAAAGAATCAGTCAAGAAGCCATCTTCTTGATTGGTTGCATTGGCATTATGATATAGTTTGATGGTATATTGTTTTGTAAGAACCACAGGCGGTTATGTACTGCCATCAAGTTTTGAGTTTTAAGTTCAGGTCTTGAGTTAGTTTGTTAGAGTCAAGTTTCTTTCATCATTTCAATTTGTCATCGAGTCGGTTTGTGTCAAAGTCAGTCTAAGATTTCAGTCAATTGTCCAAGTCAAATAAAGTTGTTTTTAAATTTGGTCACATGTGAATAAAATTGACTCCATTGCCCAATAGATAAGGCACTGGTCTGCTCTCCCAGAGGTCTGAGGTTCTTGGTACCTCCAAGGAGCTACCATCCCCATTGGAGCCAATGTTAGTGTCGGTCTTGAAAGCCCTCCATCAGTGATCAAAGCTCTTTGCATTTGCATTTAGTAGGTGTCTCATCAGTGTCAAATCTTGCATCCCGTTAGGCATGCCATAACCCTGATGGAGGAGCTGGTCTATTCATACCCCTCTTGGCTTTGTTGGATCAGGTCATATCAGTCATTGAGTTTTTCAAGCTGCTCTTGTTTGGTCTTAATGTCAAAATTCTAGGTCTAGGGTTTTGGTCAGTTGTCTTAGCAAGGTCATGTCTCTGAAAGTCCTTGAGTGACCAGCAAGCCAGAGGGAGGATGGTAAACATGTTCCTTTGAAATTTTCATCATGTACAGTTCATTTTTAACCTTGGATTTAAAAACCCTGTTTTTAAAGCCAAGGTCATGATAATTTTTGTAAAGAGAATAAAATTCCAAATTGTCTTCAGAAAGGCAACAACAACCCTGGTCCCCTTGCCACAGTCCTTCAGATGATCTCCCTGCAAAAAGAATCAGGTGAAAGCACTCAAAAAATCAACTTCAGGATAAAGGAAACCAAGAAAATCAGTGTTTTTAAAAAGTGACCAAATAGACTTTATAAAGTGGGTTTTTGGATGAAATTTTTTCAAAGTGAGATTATAAAAGGTGATGCTCCCTCCTTTCACTCTCATTGTGCATTTCGAGCTTGCAAGAGAGATTGTGAGAGCGTGAAAGGCGAAGGAGGCGAAATTACAAGCGTTTCGGGCAGTTTGCAGGTGCGCGACCCATCCAGGCTCGTGCGCGACCTGTTGGGCGGTGCGCGACCCGTCCAGCAGTCTCCGGCAGTGCAAAAACATAACGGGCACGACCCGTTGGGCTGTGCGCGACCCGTCCAGGGCTGTGCGCGACCCGTTCATCTGCCTGCTACCAAAACTTCAAACAGATTCCTTCATTCCTCTTCAAACTTGCTTGATCAGTCGAGGTAGGCTCCTAATCCATGGTTGTTGATGTGGGTGATGAAAATAATGATGTGTGCTATGGTTTCATCTTTTATTTTTGCAAATGAATGGATTAATGTGGCTGTTGCTAATGTTTGTAAAATGCTAGGGTTTTGTGACTGTTTCAAGTGTTTTTTGTCCCATTTGATCCCTTCCTTCTTCCCCTCTTTCATTCATAGTCATGCTTGCATCTCTGTCCCATATTATTTGCACATAAAATGTTGCCTTTCTCCCCCATCCCTAAGCTATAAACCCTACCCCTCTTACAAGCACCCAAAACCCTAATTCCCTCTACCATACACATGCAAAAACTAAAACAAAAAGAAAAGATACATTTGTAAAGAAAGAAGAGAGTCATGTGAATTAAATGTTGCTGTATATCTACAAGCATGTACATAACCCCTATATACCCTTGACATCCCCTTGTACATGAACACTTTCCCTTTATGTGAAAATAATGTGTATGTACTCCTTAATGTGCATGTACTCCTTAAGAATAAAGAGCAAAATTTGCCTTATGACACACATGAACTCCTACAAGCAAATTTGTGTATGGTGTCCCTATGCCCCTATTGATATATGTATCCCCTTCCATGTTCATTATCATACATGTTTTGTCCCATATGAGATGTTCTTTGCAAATGATTTCCCAATGTTAAAATTGTTCCTATATGCATGACAATTTGTAAAGTTTCCCTTGAAAATTCCCTGTTATTATCATATATTCCCATTCCTTGTTAAGAAGTTCCCTCCCCTAACATTCCCCTCATGTTTTTTCCCCTTGAAACAGCATAGAGTTCAGTACTTTTGCAGGCAGAGGCAGCAGTTCAATTTGTCCTTCAGTTTGCCCACCTTGCTCCAAAACCATGTCAGATACCGAGACTTATGAGCAAGGAGATGACCATGCATCATCTACAGAGATTGAGGAACAGAGGAGGCCTCGTAGAGGGGGTAAGGGAGGTCACCATAAGAGGGAGGAGACTACTTCATTGGCAGAGTTACAGGCTTGTCCTCTGGCACTGAGTTGTTTCCAGTACATGTCATGCTATCAGTTTTGTGAGAGGCTCTCTCAGATTCAACATCATAGAGAGTTGGCCCGCTTGTTTTTCTTACACCTCCATGATGGATATGTCACTCTTGCAGGGGTGAATTTCATATTGACACCCGAGGTGATCTCAGAGGCTACAGGTATACCGAATGTGGGTGAGGTGTGGTCGAAGCGCAGACTTCTTGATTTTGTTCACTTTGAGCCCTATGTCCGGCCATCATTTGTGAAACTGTTGACGGGTGTTTTCCCATTCAGATTTCTTCGGAGTGAGTATGCCCCCCTCATGAGACTCATCATGCATTACTTCACATGTGAGGGCAGATTTTCACAGGTGTATTCATATCACATTCGCCTGTTGATGCATTTCACCCGGGTGAGGATGATGAACCTCTCGATCTTCCTGTTTCAGAACATTCAGAGGATGGTACCCATGTTGTAGAGGAAGACCCCGGCCCAGCAATACAGGAGCCTTTGTCACTATGGTTTGATTCAGCTCATAATTTTTCATCAGTTGACACAGCAGGGCATCTCATGGGAAGAGTTCATCTCTCGTGAGTTTTTCACAGTGCCACCTCAGCCACATCAGGAGGCTATTCATGAGGAGGGAGGACCATCTCAGCAGCCTGATGCTCCCATCACCCGACATGTCAGCTCTACTCCCATGGTCACCTATCAGAAAGGCCCAAGGGCCTTATTTGCAGCAGCTAGGCGAGTACTATCTCCACAGCAGGTGGAAGGGGTCTCTCCTTCATCTTCAGAGCAGCGAGTGTTATCTCCACAGCAGGTGGAAGGGGCCTCGTTTTCTTCACCAACAGAGGTATTGCAGAGGGGCAAAGAGCCCATGGTTCATGAGGATCTGGTGATCGATCTTGAGGTCAGTTCTCCTAGCCAAGAGGCAAAGGAGATCATCCAGCAGCTCAGGGCCGAGAATGATACTTTGCAGCGGAGACTTGAGGGTGCTTAGTGGACCATCACATATCTAGAGCAGCGGAACACACAGCTGGAGGAGGAGAAGGCACTTGATGAGATTTGGAGGATTCGTAGTGATCGAGTCCTAAACCGTAGGAGGCCCGGTGATCCATTGCCTATTGACCGGGAGTCTTTGCTTATTCAGGAGAATTCCCACTTGGAGAGGCTGTTGGCTAAGGCCAACCAAGAGAAAAGGCTATTGAGGAATATGAAAAACCACTATTGGGCTAGGATGCACGTTTGTAAAGAAAAGATGAAAGTGTTCCAAAGAAGATTAACCGAGGCTCTTGGGAGGAAGAAGAAGGCCAACCCACTCCGCATCTTGGCCGAGGCTTCTCTCACTCATCATGACACCCACTAGCCTCTTCACAGCACCAAGTACAAAAAATTTTGGAAGTTTTGGCTCATTTTTGGCATTTTTGGGCAATTTACAGGTTTTGGCTTCTCAACGGGTCTCACCCCCGGTGAGACCCTTTGTTACCGTAGCTCCGTTTTGTAGAAACTGATGGATTTGTCATGCAAATTTACATATGCCCATGCATTACCTTGAGTTTTCATGGAGTTTTGGGCCTCCAAAAGGTCAAAATACAGTCAAATTTTGACTTTCTGCCCCTTTTTTGAGCTGCAGAAGTAGTCTTGGGAGAATTGACTTTTGACTGGGCAAATGACCTCCAAATCCAAAATTTCTAGTTGGGTTGGAAATTAGACTCAGATACCTTTCCAACGAGCTATCCTGTACCTCATTCTGACACCGGGAAGGCCTCCAAACAGGGCTCCAAAGTGCGCGACCCGTTGAGCTGGATGTGCGCGACCCGTTGAGCAGATTTTGCCAGATTTGACCAGTTCAGCCCAGAATTTGCAGTTTAGCACCAGTTTGACTTGCTGAGGTCGATGATGATCCTTTTGACTGTACTTGTGGCACTTTTTGGGTACTTTTACTCTTGTTTTACTCTTCTAGAAGTTTCTCTCATGTAAAAGGGTAAAATTGACTGTATGAACTGGTTTCCAAGTTTTTAGAGGCAAGTTGTTTTGACTGCCTATTTTGTAGTGCTTAGTTTAGAGGTTGTTCAAACAGCTCCTAGGAAGGGGAGCTCGACCCCTAGAGGTGGGGAAAGAGGTTAGATCATCTATATTATGCACTCTTTTGCTCATTTTCATTGTTGGACTCTTGAGGAAGGAACTATCATTGTATTATTGACTTGTATCTCTGCAATTTTTGGCTAAGGAAGACCAGGGTTTTGCAGTCATCATTGGGATTCTTGTGGACTCATTTTGTTGATGGTGTGTCTCTTCATGTTATTGTAAGCTTTGTTATGTGATTCATTTCCTTTCTATACTGCTGCATATTAAACAAATGAAGTGATAAAGTTAGAATTCATGCTTGCCATGCTCTGCTTTCAAATTTGTTTAATTTCTATGTTTTCTGTTGTCTAAAGAGAATTCAAATCCATTGTTTGCTCTCTTTAGCCTTCTTACCTTTCTTCCTGATCATCCACTTCAGCTAAAGACATCTACACAAGCTCCTACCTTGCCCCAAAGATCCCCCTGCAGAAACTGTGTCACATCCCCGCACCCTAAATTGGAGCTCCTCAAATTGCCACCAAAAACCCCAAAAACACCCAAATCAACCTTTATAATTAGTTTACTAGCCTAATATCAGTGTTACCTTATTGGTCATCTCATCCCATTGAAGATCTACCGAGATTTACCAGAGAGAGACTTCTCCTGCCCCGTAGGGCTAGCTACGAGGCTAAATGGTTTGATGTAGCTTTGAGATTTGCCTTTCTTAGCCTGAGGTGAAATTTCAAGAGCTAACAATCTCCATGCTTCTTTCTTGGAAATTGTTAGCCTCCTGTTGCAACAGGTGTTCATATTTCATGATTGACATTTTTACATGCCAAATATGTCATCTTTCATGCTGCAAGGTTCCATATTTCCAAAAGAGGTCAGAGAAGAAACTGTGAAAGTGTGCTAGTCCAAATGGCACTGCTGAATTCTAATTTTGATGACTTAACCATTTTTGAAGAATTTTCTATAAAAGGGAGGGCCAAACAGTTTAATCTTGGCCTCCCTAGGTTTCAATTTCTTGTTTTAGAACATAGAGAATGATATTTGTCCAAACAGCTTAATCTTGGCAGATTTGTAGATAGGTAGAGAATCAAAGGAGCCCAACTACTTAGTCTGGGCCCTTGGCAGAAATAAGTGTAGACTTAGATAGGAGGATAGAAAAAAGAAAAATTGTAAAGCTGGGTCTGCAAGTCTAAGTGCACCCAAACCAAAAAGAAGGAAAAAAATGCTAGGAAAGTAGGCTGGGTAGGTAGTTTTGAGGTTGCAGAATCATGATTTATGATCAATTTTGTGTTTCAAAGTGTTATATATTTTCAGATCACAGTCATGATGCAGTTTTCCATTTGGAGGAGCTCAAGCTGGATATCTCTAACTTCCCCATTCTTCCTTTTCCCCAAATCACTTACTAACTTCCCCGAAGAGGTCAAGATCTGCTTGATTCCTCTTAATTTCATCATTCTCCATATCAGTTGCCTTGGTGAAAATTTGCTTCACTCAAGGATTGTCCATTCCTCCTTTACAAGTCACTTTTTCCCCCTGATAGCCTAAGGTCCCTTACCTCAGTGCTTTCTGGTCATTTTCATATTAACCTCTAACTTTATTATATAGCTCCCTATCTATCTCCCCTCCCCCTGCTAAAACTATGTATAAAAATCCCAAAAAATATAATAATACCCCCTCCCTGGCACTATAGCCCTATTCATCTAAGTCCGGGAAAAAACAGTCCAGCTGGGGCTGTTTTTAGCCCATCCGCATCCTTACAGGGGTTAGTTTGACCTCTGGTCAAACTAATAACCATTTCCCCTAAGCCCTAACCCTGAAAGCACCCATTTTCCGCCTCATCCTAAGGTCTTATCCACCAAATATTCAACTCGCTCGCTTTTAAAATCCCCAAAAACCCACATTCCCTAAGTTTTAAACCCCCCGGTGGCATTATATTAAAATTTGAATATTCGCGCGCCCGTCCCTTAACCCTCAACTGCCCCGTCCATGCCGCCGGCCGTCCGATCGCCCGCGCCCCAGATCTACGGTGGGCGGGCCTCCCCATATCCCAAACAGCCCGAGGGTTAGCGTCCGGGAGATGGGCGGTTTTCCCGCCGTACTCCCGCCACGCGTCACCCTCTCGGCCGTGGCGGAGCCCCTCCTCCGATACCGCCGTCTACCCAAAGGCGGTGCACCCAAAACCAAAACCGCTTCCGCCCTCCTGCGTCAGCACCACGTCACCCACTGACGTCATCCGCCTGCGTCGGCCTCCTGCCACCGTACCGCCAACTCACCCTGCCACCGTGTCTTTGCCACGTCACCCGCCATACATGCTGACGTCACCTTGCTGACGTAATCCGTCGTACTGGGTCCCACCTGCTGACGTCATCAGCAAAAAGGGTGCAAAGGCGAAAATCGTGCTTAGGAAGCCCGGATTCAAATTTTGAGGCAGTTTTTCATGCGTGATTAGCACCTAGCGCTAATCGCGCATGGCTACGGGAAATGGGCCAAAGTGGAAAGACCCTCATCGTGCAGCCCCCAGCAAGCCCGAAAGGCGCAGAATGGCCCGTTTTTCTTTGCGAGACATTCAGAAAGGAGCAACAAGCAGTTCTGAAGGAAATAGAGGGCCGAACAGCGGCCCTTAAATGTTGATTTGACAATTTCAAGTACCACAGCACATCGATGAAGCGACAAAGAGTATCAGTGTAGATTTTTTAGGGGCTCGAAGCAGCTGAACATTGATGAGCCCCCCAGCAAAGTCAAAAAAAGTGGTGGCGGCAATTTAAAGCTTTCAAATCACAATTAAAGCATCTAGAGCCACTGAACAGCAATGAAGCAGAGACCCAAGCACAGTTATTGCAGAAGCACTGCACCAAGCCACTGAGGACAACACATTTACTCAGTTTTAATACGGCGGCCCTCAGCGCAGCCCAAAAATATTTTCTTGCATTTATTTCTGACAGGACTAGGTTAAAGTAGTCATTTCATTCAGACCTGTTTAGGTCAAGCAGTAATAAGACCATTTTGGAGAATTTTCCCTATATATACTGCCCTCTGTATTGTTTTAAGGGTTGGTGTATTGATAACTTTTTATTAGAGACTCGCACTGTATGTCTGATACTTTTCTTTAATCAAAGACTGCTGAAAGTTTGGAGGATGGACTGTCTGATGTGTTGTTAATGTTCTCTGTAGACTGAATGATGGAATTCTTGTGCTGCAACATGAATCAATAAGTGCCTCTTACCTCTGTTTTCATTTTTCCACCATCTAAATAGCAGAAAGAGAGATTAGCTTAGAACTTGTTTAACTGCACTCTAGGCTCAATTTCTGCTGTTTCTTTATGTTTTCATCTGAACTGAATTGGACATGAATATGAATTCCCTGTGGCTCATATTTACCCTAATTCACCTGTGTTGACAGTTATCTAAGGATTCTTTACTGCCCCTAGATAGAGCTCATTCACCCTTCTCTGTTAAGTTGATTGAGAGATTCTTAATTTCCTCTCCTTCCTTAGCATTCTTTCCATCCTTTTAACCTGAAAAATTGTTCCATGCGCAGCTACCTTGCTCCTTATTCCTCTTGTGACCAAGAAAACGCACTAGCAGTCCTACTCCTTGACTCCATGCCCAATGGTTTGAGACTATCATACTATACCTGCCTCTTTACTTGAAAACATCAATCTTCCCACCAAACTTAAAACAAAACCCCCTTGAACATCAATATCTAGCCTAAAATCATCTTCAACAGAGCTAAATCAGAAAGAGAGAGCCCTCTCTGACTGCAGGTGGGCTAGAACCTGCAGTCCAAAGTTGGTCTGTGGTTACCTCGGCCGTATCCTTTTGCTGCTGATCAAGAGGACAACTTGAGTGATAACATAATGGTGACTCCACTGGGGAACGTCCTCAATTAATTTTATAAAACAGGTTGAAAAAAAAAAAAGTGATTTTCTAATTGTTGTATATTCCTTAAAACTACAGATGAAGCCTGAATATCAGCCAGGAAGCCTTTGAAACTGTTTTTTGCTTTGCATTAACAGAAGTAAATAAAAGTTTCTTCAGTCAATCTTCATGCTAGTCTTAGGCTATACACAGCTATTCCAAAATTTGATTAGTCCCTTGCCGATTTTAAAAGCATTCCCAGAAAAATACCAAAAATAATTCAAAAGCTGGCTCCCAAGAAGAATCCACGATACACAAGGTCAAATCCAGACCCAAATTCCCCAGCTGTTTTTTAAAATGCGAACTTAATCCCAAAGATCCTTAGGAAGCAAGAATGACAAGAAGATTTTGCTGAGTTGAGTCCTGAAACAGCTCACCCAAGCTGTGTTCAAACCCCTGTTAAAGTTTTATTTCGTTCAGCCCCTACTTCCCCTTGTTCATCATCCACATCGCAAAGCACTCCATCCACACCTCCATTCACTGCACATACTAAAACTACCACTACTGTTGTTCCAGTTACTCCTATTATCCCTATCTTCCCTGTTGTTCCACTTATCCCTGTCAATATGGCTAATAGATATGCACCCCTGCAATTTCCTGCTAATCCTGGGGCCTTGCCTCAAGATTACCAATCCAAAATTACATATTCGGATAGTACTGGTCCTTTCACTGCACTACAGCATACCAAGAAGATGCAAGACTATTTTGAAAACTACGAAATAGATGATGATAGCGTGAGAATGAAAATTTTTGTTCAAAGTCTAACAGGTGATGTAAGAACTTGGTTCAGATCACTTGCTGCAAATTCTATAACCACTCCTGACGGGCTTTATCAATTCTTTACTAACAGATGGGAGAAAAAGAAAGACCCCTTGCACATACTAGCTGAATATGATAAGATTAAGAGAGGTCCTCAAGAGACTGTTTTGAAGTACTGTGCAAGGTTCAATAATGTCTATAATGCAATACCACAGAATTTAAGACCCCCACCTGACCTTGCCTTGTATAAATTCCCTGATGGATTCGACCCGGATATGGCGTAGAGGCCAACCTAATTGCCAAAAGAAACAGAGCTAGAATGGAAAGAAGAACCACCTTTAAGGAAGAACCCTCAGCCTTAGAACAAAAGCTTGATGCTATTATCAGTGGCATGCAAAGGCTGGGAGACAGAGTAGAAAGTGTTGAGAGGACGTCATCATGGGAAGGACAACATTCCAATACCATAAGGAACCCAAATTTTAGGAAAACGCAGAACACAAATGTGGGTAGGTCAAGCCCAGATCATGACATAAGACCCCCTTTCCAAGAAAATTATGTAGAAGCATCCACTTCTAGTGAACCCATAGAAGACACTCACATGAATCTGATGGATCTAAAGGGTGAGCATCAAACTTTTCTGAGCCAAGAAGACCAATATGAGCATGACTTTAGTCAATTTTAGACTAAGTTTGGTGAGTCTTTTGATTTTAAACAAGGTTATGATACCGCTGTGTATGAGGTCCACAAACAATATAAGCTAAGAACTAGGACCATTGATATTTCTGAACCTAGCAAACGAAAGGATGGAAAACAGCCCAACAAGATTAAAGGCAAGGCTGTCATAACAGAACCAGCTAATATACC
The DNA here is from genome assembly GCA_031772625.1 of Pinus tabuliformis. Classification (NCBI taxonomy): domain Eukaryota; kingdom Viridiplantae; phylum Streptophyta; class Pinopsida; order Pinales; family Pinaceae; genus Pinus; species Pinus tabuliformis. The sequence continues at coordinate 1,142,140,721 of CM062805.1, read as the reverse complement.
TGTCCCAAACCCGCATCAAGTGACTATAGAAGACATAACAGAAATGCAGCCTTCTATTGATTAGCCTCTGCCACCTTCTTCCTCTGAGCAAAATTCGACCAATATTCCGAAAAGCCCTCCTAAAGCTGAAAAACCGCAAGCAATCAATTCCCATAACACTGATAAACAAGAGCAAATCGCTGGTAATTCAAAAGAAGAAGAAAAAACTGTTGTTATCAACACCAAGACTCCATTGGAAAAGCCATTTAATTTAGAAGCAGAAATTGGAAAACTTAAGATATCCATCCCCCTCTCAGAACTAGCCAAACATGATGTATATAGGCAACAAATTCAAAGATCACTTCAAATACCAGAGAATAAGGATGATGTAAATGTTTTGGATGATACCCCTGAACTGCTGTTTGGTCCAGAAGTTAATGGAAAGTCAACATATGGATCTGTCTTGCCCTTTTATGTCAGTTTACATATACATGACAAAATCTTGCACAATGCCATGTTTGATTCAGGAGCATCGCACAATCTTATGCCCAAAGCAGTAATGGAAAAGCTGAACCTTGATATCACAAGACCCTACAAAGATCTATTTTCCTTTGACTCAAGTCAAGTCAAATTTTTAGGCCTCATCAAAGACTTGTGTGTCTCCTTAGTCCAATTTCCCAACAAGACCATCCTCATGGATGTGGTGGTGGCTGACATCCCACCAAAGTACGGTATGCTCCTATCAAGATCATGGGGAGCAAAGCTCCAAGGATCCCTTCAGCTAGACCTTTCCTATGCCACCATTTCAGTCTTTGGGCAACCAAAGAGGCTGTATAGAGAAACACTCATGAAATATGTGGTAAGTAGTGAGAGCAAGCCTGAAAATTTTCCAATTTACTCAATCCATTCTGATATGGATTCTTTTATTTTGTTTAATGATAATACAAATTCTCTAACTGATGATGAGCCTTTGGCTCTAGAACAACAAGCACACATCAATGAAGAATCGGTTGCACATACTGATGAAATTGTCAAAACAGTTAATGCAACCAGCATACAAGAAGAAACTCCCCAAACAGAAATTTCAAATCTGCCCACTGCAAGAATGACTGAAACTCTCAGTACTAACCACAAGCAAGAAATCACATGGTATTTAGAGTTTGATGGCTCTGTCAACAAGTCAGGAGCAGGGGCAGGTGTATGGATTCACAATACACATAAGAATCATGCAGAAGGTCATGCCTACAGACTGAATTTTAAATGCACCAACAACATGGCAGAGTACAAGGCTCTGCTTTTAGGTCTTAAACTGCTCAAAGCTTTAGGAGCTGCAAGAGTGTCCATTTTAGGTGACTCTGATTTAATCATACAATAGATGAAAGGTAACTTTGTTACCAATGACAATAGAATGAGGGCCTATAGGACTGCTGCCACTAATATACTCAATGCATTCACTGAATTCAAGCTGGCCAAGATTTCAACAGAGCATAACATTCATGCACACAGCCTAGCCACCTTTGCTAGTACATGCAGGCTTCCCTTTGGGCCAAATCATCATTTTACAGCTGAAATAAAACATAGGCCTGCTGTCCCAAATAACGTTAAAGATTGGCAAGTGTTCGAAGATGATGCCCAGATTAATAATTTCCTTACTCTTGAGCATGAGTTTGCAAATATTAACATTGAAATGGATGCTATGAATGATTCCCAACAGCAAACAAATGAAATTCAGCAGGCTGTAACAGCTGCAACAGCCAAACAAATCCTGAATCCAATTGTTTTTGACAAAACAAACATGGAACAGCTGAAACAAATGCATTTGGAGGAAATAGCCAAAACAGAGACAAAGATCATTGACTTAAAGGATAACTTTTTGCCTGTTGGCCTAACTCCATTAGAAGACATGTTCGATGCAAATGATGTTCCTAAAAAACAAAAAATGCAACCACTGAATTCTGACATAGAGGAACACAATATTGGGACAGCAGAGAAGCCAAAAATGATCAAACTGTCCAAAAATTTGCCACCTGATCAAAAGCCCAAGTATATTGATTTATTTAAAGAGTTCCAAGATGTATTTGCTTGGAGTTATGAGGATTTAAAATCCTATGACACCTCAATAATTCAACACACTATTCCCTTAAAACCAAACCAAAAACCCTTCAAACAGAAACTGAGGAGAATCAATCCTGTGCTTCTCCCTTTGATTGAAAAGGAAGTGAAAAGAATGTTTGAAGCAGGTATCATAGCACCCATCAGATTTTCTGAATGGATATCCAATCTTGTTCCCACAAGAAAGAAGACATGTGAGATTAGACTTTGTGTAGATCTGAGAAATTTAAACCAAGTCTCCCTAAAAGACCACTATCCTTTACCCAAGATTAATCACATCCTACAAAGAGTAGTGGGGTCATCTAGAATCTCTTTGCTAGATGGCTTTTCAGGTTTCAATAAAATACTTGTTCACCCGGATGACCAAGACAAGACAGCCTTTACCACGCCGTGGGGAACATTTAATTATGTTAAGATGCCATTCGGACTTAAAAACGCTGGTGCTACCTTTCAAAGAGCAATGGATATTGCATTTGCCAAAGAAATACATGATTTATTAGTTGTCTACCTTGATGACTTGACCCCATTTTCCAAATCAGATCAAGAGCACCTCAAACACTTAAGGCAAATATTCATGACATGTAGGAAATATGGCATTTCCCTGAATCCCAAGAAGTCTCTCTTTGGCCTTGAAGAAGGCAAATTACTTGGCCACATCATATCAAAAGATGGGATTAGAATTGATCCTGAAAGAATCCAAGCCATCCTCCAAATCCCATATCCAAGAAACATAAAAGAGCTGCAAGCATTCCTTGGGAAGATCAATTTCCTAAGGAGATTTATTCCAAATCTAGCCGAGCTGATAAGATTATTAAGCAACATGTTAAAAAAGGATGCCAAGGTAAAATGGTCCCTTGAAACCAAGCAGGCCTTTGAGAGTATAAAATCTGCCTTAACCCAAACCCCTGTCCTCACCAGCCCACAATTTGACAAAGATTTTATCATTTTTTCTTTTGCATCTGATCATACTATAGTTGTTGTCCTTTTGCAAAAGGATGAACAGGGAGTTGAAAAGCCAATTGCTTTTTTCAGCCGAGCCTTAAGAGACGCCCCTTTGAAGTACCCAATAATGGAGAAGCAGGCCTACGCGCTTGTTAAGGCTATCAAGGATTTCCGAGTGTACAGTTTATATTCACATGTGATTGCCTATGTCCCACACGCTGTTGTAAAAGACATACTAACTGAAGAGGGATTAGAGGGCAAAAGAGGCAAGTGGATTGCAAACATCCTTAAGTATGACCTAGAAATAAAACCAACCAAACTGATAAAGGGACAAGGTTTAGCCAAACTGATGTTCGAAACAAACTTTCAAGCCTTGTACATTAACCAACTGGACAATGAACAGGTCCTGGCGACTCCACATATCAGTGAAACCTTTTTGCAATCCCCATGGTATGCTAATATATGTTTTGTATTGTTAAACCTATTTGCTCCCCCAGGATTGTCCAGAACCAAGAAAAGATTTTTGAAAATGAAGGCTTTAAAGTTTTGTGTTATAGATGGTGCACTATTTTGGAGAAATCATGAAGGTATATTGCTTAACTGTTTAACCATGAATGAAACTAACAATGTCATGAAAGAATTCCATGCAGGTGACTGTGGAGGACATCTATACTGGAAGTCCACTGCTGATAAAATTTTAAGGGCTGGTTTTTACTGGCCCTCTCTTTTTGCAGATGTAAAGAAGTTTGCCATGTCATGTCACAAATGCCAAATCTTTGAGGGCAAAAGAAAGTTGTTGCCCCTGCCCCTCAAACCCATATCAACCGAGAAACCTTTTCAACAATGGGGTCTTGACTTCATTGGAGAAATCCATCCCTCTTCCTCAGGCCAGCACAAATGGATTTTAACAGCCACCGACTATTTCACCAAGTGGGTTGAATCCATCCCCTGTAGGCAAGCCAATGACGCCATCATCATCCAATTCCTTGAGTGCAATATCCTTTCTAGATTTGGCTGCCCTGAGAAAATCATCACTGACAATGCTGCTGCCTTCAAATCCAAAAAAATGATCAATTTTTGCCACCAATTTCATATTACCTTGGGCCACTCTACAGCCTATTACCCTCAAGGTAATGGCTTGGCCAAATCATCCAACAAGAGCCTCATCAACATCATAAAGAAAGTGCTAGAAGAGAACAAGAAGAACTGGCACAAAAAGCTGGTGAATGCCCTATGGGCAGACAAACTTTCAACAAAGAGATCCATTGGGATGAGCCCTTATGAGCTAGTATATGGCATGGAGGCCAGATTTCCTTCATCCTTGGGCATCCCTACTATCAGACTGTTACATGAAATTCAGGCTAAACCAAATGAAATTCAAAGAAGGATTGATCAGACCATTCATCTTCAGTAAATCAGAGAGCAAGTTTATGACAAAGCTCAAATTTTGCAAGAAAAACTCAAAAAGATGTTTGATAAGAGAGTTAAGGCTGAGGATTTCTACATTGGTGACAAAGTTCTAAGGTGGGACTCACGAAGAGAAGACAAGGGCAAGCATGCCAAGTTTGATTTTTTATGGAAAGGACCATTCGTTATTTCTGCTGTTCAGGGAAATAACACTTATTTTCTCAAATCTGTAGAGGATAGTTCTGCTGAAGAAGGCCCTGTCAATGGCCGTATGCTGAAACATTACCATGATCCCTTTTAAGGGATACAATGCAGCTTTGTATATATCTTTTGTACAGTAATATTTGTATATATCAACATTTTGTTTTATTTTTCCGAATGTTAGAGGAGCAGCAGTAAATCTTGTGAAGACACAACCAATGCAAGTATTCCAATTTTAAAAAGCTCTGTCTCTGCACTAATCTCAACAAAATAGCAAGAGTAGCACAGTCGCATCATAGCAATCCATGGTAAAGGGAAGCTGTTTGCAGTCTTCAGTCAAAAAATATCAAAACAGAGGAGTGTTTTAGTTTCATATCAGCACCCTTGGTTAAAGAAAAAGTAAAGCAAACACATCAGTTTTGATCCATGTTTCGAGAATGTTTCAAAGGTACAATGCTCAAACAACATTCTACATAATAGCAAGCACACAGAAGAAAGCAGGCAGTGCTATGCATTTCACAATATTTCAGTTGAGGAGAAGGTTGTTCATATTACAAGGTTTCAATTATTTAACAGCCAGCATAAAGAAGTTTCTTCAATCTGCAACAACAACAGAAGATCAAGCATTTTGACCTGCTGTTCTTGGCTTTCCACAAGGTAAAGCCATCCCCAAGTGGAGCCACTGTTAGCCTCCTGTTGCAACAGGTGTTCATATTTCATGATTGACATTTTTACATGCCAAATATGTCATCTTTCATGCTGCAAGGTTCCATATTTCCAAAAGAGGTCAGAGAAGAAACTGTGAAAGTGTGCTAGTCCAAATGGCACTGCTGAATTCTAATTTTGATGACTTAACCATTTTTGAAGAATGTTATATAAAAGGGAGGGCCAAACAGTTTAATCTTGGCCTCCCTAGGTTTCAATTTCTTGTTTTAGAACATAGAGAATGATATCTGTCCAAACAGCTTAATCTTGGCAGATTTGTAGATAGGTAGAGAATCAAAGGAGCCCAACTTCTTAATCTGGACCCTTGGCAGAAATAAGTGTAGACTTAGATAGGAGGACAGAAAAAAGAAAAATTGTAAAGCTGGGTCTGCAAGTCTAAGTGCACCCAAACCAAAAAGAAGGAAAAAAATGCTAGGAAAGTAGGCTGGGTAGGTAGTTTTGAGGTTGCAGAATGATGATTTATGATCAATTTTGTGTTTCAAAGTGTTATATATTTTCAGATCACAGTCATGATGCAGTTTTCCATTTGGAGGAGCTCAAGCTGGATATCTCTAACTTCCCCATTCTCCCTTTTCCCCAAATCACTTACTAACTTCCCCGAAGAGGTCAAGATCTGCTTGATTCCTCTTAATTTCATCATTCTCCATATCAGTTGCCTTGGTGAAAATCTGCTTCACTCAAGGATTGTCCATTCTTCCTTTACAAGTCACTTTTCCCCCTGGTAGCCTAAGGTCCCTTACCTCAGCGCTTTCTGGTCATTTTCATATTAAACTCTAACTTTATTATATAGCTCCCTAACTATCTCCCCTCCCCCTACTAAAACTATGTATTAAAATCCCAAAAAATATAATAATACCCCCTCCCTGGCACTATAGCCCTATTCATCTAAGTCCGGGAAAAAACAGTCCAGCTGGGGCTGTTTTTAGCCCATCCACGTCCTTACAGGGGTTAGTTTGACCTCTGGTCAAACTAATAACCATTTCCCCTAAGCCCTAACCCTGAAAACACCCATTTTCCGCCTCATCCTAAGGTCTTATCCACCAAATATTCAACTCGCTCGCTTTTAAAATCCCCAAAAACACACATTCCCTAAGTTTTAAACCCCCCGGCGGCATTATATTAAAATTTGAATATTCACGCACCCATCCCTTAACCCTCAACCGCCCCGTCCATGCCGCCGGCCGTCTGATCGCCCGCGCCCCAAATCTACGGTGGCCGGGCCTCCCCATATCCCAAATGGCCCGAGGGTTAGCGTCCGGGAGATGGGCGGTTTTCCCACCGTACTCTCGCCACGCGTCACCGTCCCGGCCGTGGCGGAGCCCCTCCTCCGATACCGCCGTCTGCCCAAAGGCGGTGCGCCCAAAACCAAAACCGCTTCTGCCCTCCTACGTCAGCACCACGTCACCCACTGACGTCATCCGCCTGCGTCAGCCTCCTGCCACCGTACCGCCAACTCACACTGCCACGTCACCCACCGTACATGCTGACGTCACCCTGCTGACGTCATCATGCTGACGTAATCCGTCGTACTGGGTCCCACCCGCTGACGTCATGCTGACGTCATCAGCAAAAAGGGCGCAAAGGCGAAAATCGTGCTTAGGAAGCCCGGATTCAAATTCTGAGGCAGTTTTTCATGCGCGATTAGCGCCTAATCGCGCATGGCTACGGGAAATGGGCCAAAGTGGAAAGACCCTCATCGCGCAGCCCCCAACAAGCCCGAAAGGCGCAGAATGGCCCGTTTTTCTTTGCGAGACATTCAGAAAGGAGCAAGAAGCAGTTCTGAAGGAAACAGAGGGCTGAACAGCAACCCTTAAATGTTGATTTGACAATTTCAAGTACCACAGCACATCGATGAAGCGACAAAGAGTATCAGTGTAGATTTTTTAGGGGCTCGAAGCAGCTGAACATTGATGAGCCCCCCAGCAAAGTCAAAAAAAGTGGTGGCGGCCATTTAAATCTTTCAAATCACAATTAAAGCATCTAGAGCCACCGAACAGCAATGAAGCAGAGACCCAAGCATAGTTATTGCAGAAGCACTGCACCAAGCCACTGAGGACAACACATTTACTCAGTTTTAATATGGCGACCCTCAGCGCAGCCCAAAAATATTTTCTTGCATTTATTTCTGACAGGACTAGGTTAAAGTAGTCATTTCATTCAGACCTGTTTAGGTCAAGCAGTAATAAGACCATTTTGGAGAATTTTCCCTATATATACCGCCCTCTGTATTGTTTTAAGGGTTGGTCGATTGATAATTTTTTATTAGAGACTCGCACTGTATGTCTGATACTTTTCTTTAATCAAAGACTGCTGAAAGTTTGGAGGATGGACTATCTGATGTGTTGTTAATGTTCTCTGGAGACTGAATGATGGAATTCTTGTGCTACAACATGAATCAATAAGTGCCTCTTACCTCTGTTTTCATTTTTTTCACCATCTAAATAGCAGAAAGAGAGATTAGCTTAGAACTTGTTTAACTGCACTCTAGGCTCAATTTCTGTTGTTTCTTTATGTTTTCATCTGAACTGAATTAGACATGAATATGAATTCCCTATGGCTCATATTTACCCTAATTCACCTATGTTGACAGTTATCTAGGGATTCTTTACTGCCCCTAGATAGAGCTCATTCACCCTTCTCTGTTAAGCTGATTGAGAGATTCTTAATTGCCTCTCCTTCCTTAGCATTCTTTCCATCCTTTTAACCTGAAAAATTGTTTCATGCACAGCTACCTTGCTCCTTATTCCTCTTGTGACCAAGAAAACGCACCAGCAATCCTACTCCTTGACTCCATGCCCAATGGTTTGAGACCATCATACTATACCTGCCTCTTTACTTGAAAACATCAATCTTCCCACCAAACTTAAAACAAAACCCCCTTGAACATCAATATCTAGCCTAAAATCATCTTCAACAGAGCTAAATGAGAAAGAGAGAGCCCTCTCTGACTGCAGGTGGGCTAGAACCTGCAGTCCAAAGTTGGTCTGTGGTTACCTCAGCCGTATCCTTTTGCTGCTGATCAAGAGGACAACCTAAGTGATAACAGAAACTTTGTTGAAAAATGACCAAACTCTCTGTAGTTGAAACACTAGATGTTACTCAATTCCTCCTGCTTTCCCTTCATTCTTGTTGCAAGAGCCATGTCACCATCAAAAGTATTATTGTTTGGATGAAGATCCTTGTCTCACGATACTTCCTGAATAAAGTCATCCCACAACATGTTCCAGTCTGAAAGCTTGTCCCTAGAAATGATCCCCTTGATGAATGACTTCCACTCTCTAGTAAACCTCTTCAAGGAAATCCTCACCATCTCATAATCTTAAACAGTCTCACTGATGTGGCAATCTCATCTTGAACCTGAGACAACCTCATCAAATACGAAGTCACCCCTTCACCTTGTATCATCTTGGTGGCCTTCAAATTATCTTGTAATAACAATACCTAGTTCTCATTCTAATTATGAAACAGATTCTGAAGAGCATCCAACATCTTATGGGTAGTGTTCTTCCCAGATAGGTGAGGTATTAAAGAATTCTTGACACCATCTAGGATGATCAACTTCGCCATCATATCCAACTCTACGTACACTTCCAACTCCTTGTAAAATTTATCACTGTAGATTAACCTGATAATGCAATAGACTAAAGCAAAATACTTAATCTAATTCTACAATCAAACTTATGGAAGCTTAATCGATTTGAGCCAGATCAAACAGAACAAATATAACAGAGAAGAAGAATCAATACACATGAAACATAGAAGAATACTCTAGGGAAAGCCACAGCTAAAAAACCTGCTATCTGTATTATCATACAAGTGGAAATATCTCAGGATTACACAAAGATTTAGCTCTCATAGCTATCCAGCTCTCAATACAATCCCTCACTGCTACTCATAGACAGAATAGACAACTCATATGCCTTCTCCTCTATCCTCCAAGCCTCCTATTTCCTTGTGAAGTTTTCCTTGGGTGCTCTAGCTGTAACCTTGTGTGGCACTGATCTCACACTCTACTCCAACACACTGTAAAATTGTGCAAATCTCAAGGAAGAATTCCTTCTACATGCAAGAGATTTTCTTATAGGAAAATTCTTGCAACTGATAGTACACTGTCCCTGCCTTTAATCTCAACTGGGTCTTTCTCTGAACTGACATGCATGAGTTATTTATGAGAGAATATTCAGCTATCTAGAGTACACTAGTTTCATGCATGCATGCATTAACTGACTAAACTCACAATTAGTTCCTCAAACTGTTTGGAACTAATTTAACTGGACTTAATGTAGTTAACTGAGCTAACTAATTACAACTCAAATACAACTTATCCTTATCTCCTTAATTAAGGGATAACTTCCTCAATCAAAGGGATATCTATTGCATGACTTCACAAAGACTTCTAGCTTGAATTTGTCCAGCTAATTAACTCAAGATGAATTAATTAATTATTTTTCAAGCAGTTGGTGATACTAAATTCAAATTTTAATTTCCAATTTTAATTCAAGGACAAATTAAAATTGGAATAATCTTGTTGCCACATTTCAACACTCCTTAGTGTTTATTGCATTAATTTGGCAACTTGTGACAAATTAAAACCATGGGACGGGATTTCTCTTTTTGAGGGGACCAATTTTGACTATTGAAGCGCTCAATTTGGGTATGGGAAAGTGTATTTTTGAATTCAATCCCACATGTGCTCATTTGATCGACCCTAAAGAAAATTGGACACCCTTGGAAATCTATAAATACAAGTGACCTCAACCTCATTTGGACATCATCATGAAGAATTATTATATTCTCTTATTTGGTTTTGGATTGCATAGGTCTGAAGTAGTTCATGGAGATTGGCTCGCATAGGTCTGAGATTGTAGGGTCTGAAGGTCGCATGTGTGATTTGGGGTTTTGGTTTATGACTGCAGGCTTGTATCATGCAATTTTTGGCTGCAACCGTACGTGAGCCGACTCATCCATGCGGCTGAAGTCTTTCAGCAACATGTACATCTCGTCATCCCTATGGTTGGGACCTAAGGGTTTAAATTTTTAGTTCACTAAAGTTTTCGCCAGTTGACCACAATGTTCAGCAGTTGACTGCAAATAGTAATAGTTGACCACGAGCTTCTGTATTATTGTGTTTTATTATTGTTACTCTTGGTTTCATCTTATGATGTTTTTTAGTTGATTTTGTTGGATATGATTATTGTTGAAGATATGGATCATTGTACTCTCTTTTACTGAATCATTCAATGACAATCTAATAAGAAGAATAATTTGAAAGGGCTTTCCCCATAGTGGGTTTTTCCCTAGTCTCCAACTAATCCTGGTATCTCTATGTGTGAATTTTTTTCTTTTATTGCTCCTTTATGTTCCGCTACATTGATGATGATGATATTGTTGTAAATCTAAATAATGATATGCTGTTGTGGGGTGAATTTAATATGCAAATGAAGAAATGCAATTACCTAAAGAAAAGAACAATATAGCCCAAAGAAAAATTAACATGGTATCAAAGATGGGATGAAGAAAATTCATTGAAGATCACCCGTATGAAGACACCATAGATGGAAGCAAGAGAAGATGGTGGAGACCTAAAAGAATAATATTGTTTGAAGGAAACCCTAGGAAATTTTATTGTTAGGGTTTGATGGATATTACGAAGTTAGGGTTTGGAAGAAACCCTGGATTATGACAAAGATTTGAGATATGCAATCTAGAAACCCTAGCATGATCAGTGTAAAGATTTTTTATGTAGCCGTAGATGGGATAGTCTCAATTAGGCCTTGGTTATTAAAGAAGTTGATGAATATAATGAAGGAAATAATGTTATATGGACAATTGGAAGTGATGGCTCTTGAAGAGGGAGATGATCACCTCTCATTGAAGATAAGTCATGTTACTTCTTTATGTATTTACTTTTGTTTAGATTTATTGATATGATCATTGATTATACTTCCTGCATGTATATATTTGAGTATTTGGATGTTTTTAACTTTTTATGAGATATGATAGGTGGATCCTTCTTGAGGATGATGGCTAGTGCAAGAAGACAAGAGCTAGCATTGGAAAAGGAAAAGAGGCACCTGATGAAAAGTTGACAAAGTGCTCCAGCTGCCAATGTCAAGCTACAAAGGTATTTGAATACTACATGGTATATATGGCATATTGTTTCAATGTTATGTTATAGTTTCAAAATTGGATGGCTAGGTAAGCCCTAAGGTATGATGGAAATATCACCTTCATGAATGACTCATAATGTGTATGAAAGTAAGTTTGATTCATGGCACTTATGATGAGATGGTGCACTTGGTATTGAACAAATGGTGCACATGGTATAGGACAAATGTCTTAAATTCTAGAAACATTGTTTATATATATATATATATATATATATATATATATATCTATATATATATATATATATATATATATATATATATATATATATATATATATATATATATATTGGTGTACTTAATGTTTGGAAAGCATCTTTCATTTTAGACATGATGTATTTCTTGATCCCAAAAAGAAGGAAAGCACATTGATTCTTATATATGGTTACTTGATTCTATTGATAAGGCTTGTGATAAGCATGATGACCTTGATGATAGAAGTGTAGAAATGAGATTGATATTCAAGATCTTCTTGTTGACCATGGTTAGGTTTTGATAAGATTATTAATTATGAAATATGGAAAAATTGGATGCCCTGACTTGGTTGATTGAGTTATGTGATAAATAAGTGATGTTCTGATCATGATTCTTGAAGTATAATCCTATTAGCTATTTGAAACTAACCCTTGATGAAAGAATGATGTCATGATGCGATGATGAAGTAGTTGATGCTAACATGTTACGACCATGATTAATATATATAGAATTTGATACAGTTTGATGATGCATGACAATATTATAGATAGATTGATGTCTTGAATAAAGATGAATGAAATGGGTTCCCATTTAGAGGAAGAAACTATCCATAATATCCATACACCTATTATCATTTTCCTCAAATATATAAAATATTCTTTATTGTTGAAGCTTTCTTACATAAATAGACAAATATTTGATGTTGTTGGTATGGAATTAGTTCTTATCTAAGAAGAGAGGGTTTCCCTTAGTCTAAGCCCTAACTGCATAGAAGCAAGCTTATCAGTGTTATTATAAGCCTTACAATTGCATGGAAGAAGGTATATGGGTGTAGTTGTGCATGTAGGTCACAAAATCTGAAGCCTCATGCACAAATCATTAGTGCAATTTGAATCCTATAGATAAGATCAGACAATAGAATGTCTTGTGAGCACGAAAGTTTGAATATTTGACTTACTATAGAGAATGTGAATGTGTTGACTAAACTTGTGTGTGCAGGGGGATCGAAATAAGCATATTACTATTGTATTTTGATTTGATCATAAGTACAAGTGACATCAACCTCATATAGACATCATCATGAAGCATTCTTCTATTCTCTTATTTGGTTTTGGGTCGCATAGGTCTGAGGAAGCTCGCGAAGATTGGCTCACATAGGTCTGAGATTGTAGGGTTCAAATGTCACATGTGTGATCTAGGGTTTTGGTTTCTGACTACAAGCTTGTAATAAGAAATTTTCCACTACAACTGCATGTAGGCTAGCTCATCTGTGTAGTTGAAGACTTTTAGTTGCACACACATTTTGTCATCTATGCAGTTGGGACCTAAGGGTTGAATTTTTCAGTTGACTAAAGTTTTTTCCAGTTGGCTGCAGTGTTCGACAGTTGACTGTAGATAGTAACAGTTGACTGCATGCTTCTTAATCAGGGTTTTTGATTATTGGCATTGTTGGGTTCATATTACGATGTCGTTTAGTTGATTTTTCTGGATAGGATTATTTTTTGAAGATATGGATCATCATACTCTATTTTGCTGAATCATTCAATGACAATCTAATAAGAAGAACAATTTGAAAGGGTTTTCCCCGCAGTGGGTTTTTTCCTGGTCTCTGACCAATCTTGGTGTCTCTATGTGTGAATGATTTTCTTCTATTGTTCCTTTATGTTTTGTTGCATTGAGGATGATGATAATGTTCTTTCTATATAGTTGCATATGTTGCTGAATAATTTTGTAAATCTGAATAATGATATGATTATGTGGAGTGAATTTAATATGCAAATGAAGAAATGTAATTATCTAAAGAAAAGAACAATAAAGCCCTAAGAAAATTAACATATTGGTTTCTTGATTTCTTTCTCGACAAAGTCTCATATCCTTTTCACCATAAGAACCAACTTGATATGCTCCTTCCATGGACTATAGTTGGATAAAGCTTTCAATCTGTCCTCATATTGGAGACCAAATTGCAACTTTGACATTGTTGTGAGCCCTTCAACAACAATGTGACCCCTTCAACAACAATGTGACCAATGCCCTCTTAATTTATACTTCGTTGTGCACATTTTGATTCATTGATCCTTCAAAGTACCATTTATACCATGTTGTTTTTCCACGATTGTTAGGGTCCAACCCTAACCCCTTTATTTATGTAATAGGGTCGATTCATAGTTATAGTTAGTTAAGAAGTCAATAAATCTTGTATTAATAATTGTAAGTGGTTGACCCGCATTTAAGAAAGGGACCATAGTTTGTTGCAAAAGGGTCATGGTATTAGATAGATGGTATTAAGAGAACCATGGTAATGACCCATGGTATTGTATGTATGAATCCTATATAAAGGATAGAGACTCCCCATTGAGGAATATCATGTCTTATTCTGTAATCGAGCTCTACTCTGCTAGAGGTTGCCCCCTCGAAGAAGCAAGCGAACATTGCTTTCATCTCAAATTAATAAAATACTTTCTATTTTTCTCATTTTGTTCTATGTTTTGGGTTGTATTTCTTCGCATATTTGGTATTCTGGAATTTCTCACAGGTCAAGAGCATAACAAGTGGTATCAGAGCACTTTCCAGGGCCAGTGGTACCTCCATTTTTGGCAGAATATTTTTTTAGGCTAGAGACGTGTTCCAGCATCTTTAAACCATGGGATCTATCATTGAGCACATAAACCTACGGATTTTGGGAGGCAGGCACACATGAAATACAAGAGGTGGTCACTCTTGTTGGACTCCCTTGTAACCCCTATGGGTACCCCTTCGAGTAGTAGCACATTAGACAGAACTGCACACAAACTACCTTCCACGTACCCTCTGGGTATATCAGAAGCCCACTAGGCTCACCTGAAACCTCGCCTTAGATAAACCGTCGGACGTCTTGCTGCTACAGTATACTAAGAACAGCACTCGGGGATATTACTCACGCGTACAATAGGGTCAAAGACAAAGACAAATTCCCTATCTCGGTTGTTGATGATCTGTTGGATGAACTACATGGTTCTCAATTCTTTACTAAGTTAGATCTTTGCTCTGGCTATCACCAAATACACATGAAAGAAGTACACATTCCCAAGACTGCTTTCCGAACTCATGAAGACCATTATGAATTCTTGGTCATGCCATTGGGTCTTTGTAATTCCCCATCCACTTTTCAAAGCCTAATGAATCACCTGTTGAAACCATATCTCCAAAAATTTGTCCTCTTTTTCTTTGATGACATTCTCCTCTACAAACTCACCTGGGAAAAACATCTTCAACATGTAGACCTGCTCTTGCAACTGCTCCAAAATCATAAATTATTTGTCAAATTTTCCAAGTTCTCTTTTTGGCATGGAAGAAGTCGAGTATTTGGGCCACATTGTGGGTCATGAAGGTGTCCAAGTGGATCCCAAAAAGATACATGCAATGCAAGATTGGCCCCAACCAAAAAGCTTGAAGATTTTTAGGGGATTCTTGGGTCCCACCAACTACTATTGCAAATTTATCCGCAATTATGGTCACATTGCTAGACCCCTCACTAACCTTCTCAAGAAAAATTTATTCCTCTGGACTGATGCAACACAACAACCATTTATGGCTCTCAAACATGCCATGTGTTCCACTTTGGTATTGGCACTACCTAACTTCACCAAATCTTTTGTGATTGAATGTGATGCTTCAGGTACTGGTATTGGTGTTGTCTTAATGCAGGAAGGTCGACCCTTGGCTTTCACCAACCAACAACTGAGTGGGAAACATTTGGAAAATCTACCTATGAGAAGGAGATGATGGCCATCTTACATGTAGTATATACTTGATGACCATACTTATTGGGGTGGCGTTTCCAAATCCGCACAAACCATCAAAGCCTCAAATATTTTTTGGAGCAACGTCTATCATTGCCCCAGCAAAATAAATGGCTACCCAAAATTCTGGGATATGATTATGAGATAATTTACAAGTAAGGACATGAAAATGTAGTAGCGGATGCTTTATCATGCCAATTTGAGGATGAAAGCACCCTGCTATCAATCTCTCTTCCCATACCAGATTGGATTGAAGAAGCTCGCAAGGAATGGTTTTCACATCCCTCTCTCTCCCAACTCATTAATAACTTGAGAGCAAATCCTCATTCCTCAGTTGACTACTCTTGGAAGGATGAAATTCTTTGCTACAAGGATAGCGTAGTTATATTGCCAAAATCCACCCTAAAAATGCACATTTTGGCAGAGTTGCACTCATCTCCCACTGTAGGCCATGCAGGCTTTCAGAAGATTTATGCTCGCACTCATTGTTCTTTCTTTTGGATAGGCATGAAAACTGACATTCTTACTTTTGTAGCTGAATGTGATGTGTGTCAATGCCACAAAGGAGAAACAGTCAAGTCACCAGGCACCTTACAACCATTTCCCATCCCTACCTCAATCTGGACGGATGTTTCTATGGATTTCATTACTGGTCTTCTGATGTCATTCATCATGGTGGTTGTAGACAAACTTTCTAAATATTCTCATTTTTGCGCTCTACCCCACCCATTTACCCCCACTTTGGTGGCTCAAGCTTTCATGGACTAGATCTTCAAACTGCATGGCATGACCACTTCCATTGTGTCTGATTGTGACCCGACTTTCACCAATAACTTTTGGCAATAAATTTTCAAGCTACAAGGCACCCAACTCCAAATAAGTATTTCCTATCACCCCCAAACTGATGGTCAAACTGAAGCAGTCAGCAAATGTCTAGAGACATACCTAAGGTGCTTCACTTCAGAAAAGCAACATCAATGGGTATAGTGTCTACCTCTAGCAGAATGGTGGTATAATACTAACTATCATGAAGCCACCAAGATGACTCCATATGAAGTAGTGTATGGTCAATTCCCACCTTCACCTACTTCGTATATCCCTGGATGCTCTAAGGTGCAAGCAGTGGATCAACTCCTATAGAACCATGTAGCCATGCTAGCCCATCTAAAAGATAATCTCCATCAAGATTAGAATTGCATGAAGCAACAGGAAGACCAACATCGCTCAGAGCACACATTTAAAGAAGGGGATTGAGTATTCCTGTGGCTGCAACCATATAAGCAAACATCGCTCAAAGAAAAGGGCTGCCAAAAATTAGCTCCAAAATTCTATGGACCTTATCAAATACTTCAGCGCATTGGAGTAGTAGCCTACAAGCTAGCCTTACCACCAACTTCAAAAATCCATCCAGTCTTCCATGTATCATGCCTCAAGAAAGTGGTGTGGAACAATTGCAGAATTCAAACCAGTCTACCTAAATTGGATGAAGAAGGTTCACTCTGTCTCCAACCTGAACAGGTCCTCGATTCGCAAGAACAACATCTGTGCGAATGCAAGATCAAGGAAGTCCTCATCAAATACACATCTCCATAATATGCGACGTGGGAACCAACCACTATTCTTCAACAGTTTCCATAGCTTCAGCCTTGAGGACAAGGCTACCTTTTATGGGGGAGGGCATGTTAGGGTCCAATCCTAATCCCTTTATTTATGTAATAGGGTCGAATCATAGTTATAGTTAGTTAAAGAGTAAATAAAGCCTGTATTAATAATTTTAAGTGGTTGACCCACATTTAAGAAAGGGACCACAGTTAGTTGCAAACGGGCCATGGTATTAGATAGATGGTATTAAGAGAACCATGGTAATGACCCATGGTATTGTATGTATGAATTCTATATAAAGGATACAGACTCCCCATTGAGGAATATCGTGTCTTGTTTTGTAATCGATCTCTACTATATTGGAGGTTTCCACCTCGAATAAGCAACTGAACATTGCTTTCATCTCAGAATAATAAAATACTTGTTGTTTTTTTCATTTTGTTTTGTGTTATGGGTTGTATTTCTTCGGATATTTGGTATTCTGGAATTTCTCGCAGGTCAAGAGCATAACAACGATATAGGAGACTAGGTTAGAATCTCACAATCACTGCCATTACCCATCCAAGTATCAAAACAAATTACTTTTTAAAATGAAATATAAAAATGCAATAAATCAACACGTACACAAATATAGACAAATTTTTACAAAACCCAACTTCTTATATTAACAAATTGATAATAAGATTTTCTAAGGCTCCCAAAGTAGGGACAATGGCCCTCATACATCCACTAATACAAGAATACAAGAACAAGATACATTGATCATCTATCTGATGTTTTGCACCATCACAGCTCCTCGATTGTATTGTGAACACAACTTTTGGTCCTTGTGCTCCCAATCTGCCACTCAAACCTATATCAATGGTCTTTCTCCTTTAGGTCACTAAACATGACTCACCAACTCCTCTCTTGTTGATCGTTAGTCCATAAACACATCAACACATAGAGACTCTTTTTGATTTGTTCACAATTCCCTTTGTGAACAACTCTCAACTACCCTTTGTTGCTCCTCAACTCCTTTGGGACTTCTTCCATTTAATGCCTTCCTTCTTTTCTCCAATGAATACAAACTTTGGGTCAGAAGGTTGCCACCTATCACTGCAAGACATCCTTATCCAACAATGAACCTGTGTTGATGTACTCTTCTCCCTTGACCTACTTCCATTTTCCTTCAATAATCAACCTTGAGCTTACCCAAACAACCTACCTCTCCTAGCAGTCCAAGTTTCCTTCCCTGCACTACATTTAGGGCTCCCTTGAGCACCTCCTTGCTTCCCTCCAACAACCTTGAGACACCCAATACCAAACTATCCAATCTAGGCTACTCATCTACTAGCATCAAAACAACCTAAAAAAATAACACAACATACATTTTCATTGTTCCTTGGCTGGTGTAGAATGTTTTAACTTCTATTCTCTGGTTAGGGCTTCTAACAACTGTTTTTATCCCTCTCCAAGTGATCCTAAAGTTATCCTATAGTTGTGATCTTATGTCTTTATTAAGTTTGGGTTGTTTGATCTCCAAAATAGGGGTCACCACCTCCCTTAAGGATGCCCAAACAGGGCTTGACCTCATTTCAATGCTAAAAAGCAATAGAACCCTAAAAACAGGGAAATATGCCACACCAAACAACATTTAAATCAGCCCATCATTGTCCTTAACCCACGTGGCTAGCCTTCTACACACCTCAAGCCTGCAATGGAAATCAAATATGCCTTAAACAATTCTAAAAATCCATGTCCTTGTCCTCTTCCTTGTTGTGGTTGCCTCAGATGATGTGTTACTATGATTTGATGAACTTAGGATGTGAGAAATGAGATACAAGGTCACCTATATTTATACACATTCACTTGGGCTCCAATGACTAGCATGAGGGAACATTCTTAAGCCTAGTCAACTTCTCTTTAGCATCTCAAGCCCACATAAATACATAAAAAATTCATAACTCCATTTCTACATGTTCTTTCTTGGTGCTCTTTATGTCTCCTAACTCCTTTTAGGGTCCTCTACAATCTCTAAGGGTTACATGTAAAAGTCTCCTGGTGGTTTTGGCCCCACACCATTGGGTACAAAACCTCCACCTTGGGTTATAAAACCATAAAGCACATTTGTGGATCTCCTTTCTCCAAACCTCAAGCCTTAGGGCTTGGAGTTCCTCCCAAGCTATAAATCTGAACAAATGATTGCATTTAAATCCATGAAACTTCATTAACTAATTCTAAAAAAGGTAATTATTGAAAGGTGTAACTAGGGCTTCCTCTTTTAGTCTCCTTAAAGGTAAATTTAGCCAATTATAAGCACCCATGACTCCATACTCCCAATGGTCTGGGCACTAGTCGAAATCCCTTGGTGGTCACACACAATTTTTCCTTCCTTTTCTCTTCTAAAAATTCATCCCTTTAAGGATAAGGAGGCTCATCTAGGGCTTGATGCAAATTTTATTAAAGGAGGAATTTTCGAAATTGGTTTGGATATAAATATTCTTTTGTGTCTCCTCTAAAGGTGTTCACATTTTGGTGGAATTATTGGAGTGGATTCCCATAAATTTTGATGCCCTAGTTGCCACATCAAGAGGTAACCCTATACATGAATCCTTCAACTTAGGGATTATTTGTAGGCAATCTATTTAGTACTAGGTGAAGTAAATCATTCATTTCCTTTTCTCTCTCCTACCTTGACCCTGGATGCACATATATATCATGCTAAATTTCAACCCTAGGTCTCATGTAGTTTCTTTCTCAAGGGGTTTTTCATGGAAACTCTTAATAACTTCTCCCAAAGCTTGCACATTTGTTGAACCTTTCCATTGGATGAGCTACATTGCCTCACTTCAAGCCTATAATTGAGACATTTATCACAAGTGAATAATGCTATAACTCCTTCGAAAAGAGTAAGGGGCTTAGGATGTGTTGACAGTGGGCCTTTCTCTCAGGGGTTGTTGTGCGCTCTATCTTTTTTCCTCTTCACAAGGCCTACTAGTTTGTGCAACAACATGGATAAATGAACACAAAACACCAAGGTGAACCAATTAATGGACATAAATATAATGGAATGGTGAATGTGAGGGTGCATAGTGATATTGTCTGTAAGTATAGTGTTTATGTATATGTAAAACAACCTCAAATATAAAACAAATTTAGAATTACTATGAATAAAATTCACACAAACACCATGATGAATGTCCATGGAAATTAGGAGGTGCTTTAAATGAGGCTCACAAAGGAAAATAGAATTTAAACATCCTTGATACTTTTAAGGGGAAATATTGTAGGGAAAGAACCAAATGTTCCTTCTAATGCAAATGTACAAAAGTTGCAAAATCATGTTTAAGCTAAACAATGATGGTAGAAATTTCTTAGACATATCTAATGAATCATAAAATAATAAAAAAAAACATCATGATTTGGAAGATGATGAATAAACAAAAGACATTTTATAGTCCCATTATAAGTATCATGTTGGTATTTCTAGAACCAAAGAAAATGCCATCTTTAGTTGACTAGTTGAATAAAAAAAATATTTGACATTATGAGATGTTATGAAATGATTTTCCTTCCAAAGTAAGGGAATGTGTTATTTCTTTGCAAAGATATTTCTCATTGATCCCATTGGGGAGTTGATCAATAAGTTCCTTGGTATTTCATTGATTTCCATACCTTTTGATTCTCCCATATTTCGTGACTATATCCTTCAATTGTCAAGTTACTTTCATTGTTTTTTTATTACTTCAACTATCACATAGATGTCATAGGTCATCGATGTTGAGATGATAAATAGATCATGGTTTTATGATGAACATGAGAATACGAGATATGGTGTCCTTAGGAAAAATAATCAATCACTTATAAATCCTAGATGATGTACACATGACTTATGAGGTATGTAATTATACACAATTTATGAGGTGAGGCACCTTCACCGTGAAGGGGTTATGGGCATACATAAATGTCCAAATTGGCCTTGGCCTCCTAGAATAATACAAAATAGAGTTAAGAGGGTCAATTATTAAATGAAAACATCATAATATCATAATGAGGGAACTTAGCCATCATGTCAAGTGACCATAAGTGAATATTACCATCATTTCAATGCTCTCCCTACCCTTGAGCATAATATAAAGGAGAGAGATGATGTAATAGCCCCAAGTTGATTTTCCATGTAAATAAATAGGACCAAGGCCATGGGACATGTATTCCAAGTTGAATGGAGGGAGAAACATTATAGTGGGCATCACTTGTGGTTAATTAATGTCAATATAAATTGGTAAAGGCATTGGAAAAGGCAAAGAGGAAATAAATGGGAATTTAATATGAGAAAAATAGGAAAATAGGAGAAAAGGAGGATGAAGGGAAAAAAATGTGCATGCAATAGAAATTAGAGAGAAAATGAGGGACATTGATGAAAAAAGGAAAAGGGAAAGGAAGATACTAGACGTAGTGATAAAAAGGCATCAAAGAAACAATTGATAGCTTTTGTTAGTTCTATAGTTTGATCACTTTCAGAAATAGAGTTCTAAGAGAAGAGAGAGGAAGCACTTGGATAAGAAAGCAAGCAAGCAAAGGAAAGCAAGGGAGCACAAGGAAAGGTTAGAAGAGTAGCTACAACAGGAAGCCATTGTACGTAGCAGGTTACATGTGTGATTCCATAGTTGAGATTTGGATGCATGGTACAAGCATTTGGTTATTTGATTGCTTTATTGTCATTGCCATAAGATTTTCCAAGTTTTATAGTGGTTTTTAGACTTTCCTATCCATTTACTAGATAGCCATGTTGTTGTGAGTTCCTTGTTTGGGTTTAAGCTTTGGATGGCCGGTAGAAGGAGCATGCATAGCACTTGTCAACTGTGTTGAGATTACTGAGAGAGCACCAGTTGTATGCCAAGATTATCAAGTGCAGTTTCTTTCAGACTTTGATTCATTACTTGGGACATGGTGTTTCCAAGGAAGGAATGGTAGTGGGTCCGAAAAAAAATTAAGGCTACCATGGAGTGGCCAGCTCTGAGGAATGTGGACTAGGTGAGATCATTCATGGGACTAGAAGGTTATTACAAGTGGTTCATGAGGAACTTATCTAAGATTGACTATCCTATTACATATTTGTAGAGGAAAGGGAAAATTTTTGAATGGAATGAGGAGTGTGCAACTAGTTTTGATTAGTTGAAGAATTTGCTTACAAATGCTCCAGTTTTGAAGATTGCAAATCTTGATAAGGAGTTTTTGGTTTGTACAAATGCTTTCAAGGAAGGTTGGTTGAGCCTTGATGCAGGAAGGGCAAGTGGTTTTCTATGAGTCAAGAAAGTTGAATGAGCATGAGTAGAACTATGTGACTCATGATATTGAGTTGGTCTTTATCATCCATGCATTGAAGATTTTGGAGATATTACCTCCTTGGTAGGAGGTTTCTTTTGATGAGTGATCATAGTCAGCTAAGGTATTTTTTTGACCAAATCAATTTGAATGCCAAACAAGCTATATGGTTGGCTACCCTCGATGAGTTTGATTTTGAGATTAGGTACATTAATGGCTAGGATAACAGAGTTGTTGATGCTCTCAACAAGAGAGTGTAGGTGAATCACATTTCAGTTGTGATCTCTTATGGGACCGATTTACAGGAGCAGATCTTTCATGCAGGGAAGCATGATGATAGGTATCAATGGCTAATGCAGAGATTGCAGAAACAACGTGAAGTTAATAGGGATGAAGAGTATCACTTCACAACATATGGTTTGGTTATATTTAGGAACATGATTTATGTGTCAAATAGTAGTGAGTTAAATAAGATTATTTTGGTATAGTTTCATGTCAAGTCACATTTAGGGCACCTAGGATAATAGAAGACTTTGACAACTATTAACAAATTTATACTATTGGCTAAATTTGAAGAAAGCGGTAGTTGATTTTGTTGCAATGTGCTTGGACTATCAGCAAGTGAAAGCTCAATGCAAGCATCTAGTTGGTCTATTGCAACCTATTCCAATTCCAAAATGGAAATGGGAGGTCATTTCCATGGACTTAATTAAAAGATTTTTGAGGACATTGAGGCAACATGATTCCATCATGTTTGGGGTTGACAAGTTGAGCAAGATAGCTCAATTCATTGCAATGAATTCTACTAATTTATCTAGTGAGGCAACTCATATCTTCACCGCAAATATAATTATGTTGCATGGAGTTCATAAGAATATTATATCAAACATAGAAACCAAGTTTACTTCCAGGTTTTGGAAGGAGTTGTTTGTAGGCTTGGGGACAAAGTTAGTCTTCAACACAACTTACCATCTGCAAACAAATGGACATACAGAGAGGGTTAATAGGATTCTTGAGGACATGTTGAGGATTTATGTTATGCATCAGTAGAGGAAGTGGGAGGAGTATCTTCCACTGGTTGAGTTTTCTTATAATAATGGATATCAGGAATCCTTGAAGATGATTCCATTTGAGGCTCTCTACAAGCAGAGTTGTAATACTGCTATTAGTTGGAGTGATCCAGTGAATGGGATGATGATTAGAACATATATGTTGGCTAAGATGGAGTATTAGATGCGGGTTATTAAAAGGAATTTGAAGGAAACACAAGACAGGGAGAAGAGTTATGCGGAGAAACATAGATAATTCAAGGAGTTTTAGGTTGGGGAGTATGTATACTTGTACATCAAGCCCAATAGTAAATCCTTGCATATTAGGTCATGTGCCAAGTTTGCACCTCAATATTGCAGGCCTTTTGAAATCCTTGAGAGGATTGGACCAATTTCATACAGACTTGCACTACCACCAAAAATGAAATTCCATGATGTTTTCGATGTTTCATTGCTTAAGAGATATATGTAGGATGTTAATTATGTGATTGATTGGTCTGTATTGCAAGTGAAACCAGGGGGGGAGTTCCAACCAGAGCCAAAATGCATATTGAAGGGGAAACAACTCATGCTCTGAAACTGAGAAATAGTGTAGGTTAATGTGTAGTGGAAGCACTTTGGGCCCGATTAAGCTACATGGGAGATGGTTGATCAGATGGGAGCATTATATCCTTCTTTATTTGTTGGCTGAACCAAATGCATTATATATATATATATATATATATATATATAGATAGATAGATAGATAGATATATATATATATATATATATATATATATATATATATAGATAGATATATATATATATATATATATATCCAATTTTAGGTCACAGCCAAGCGAGACACCAAATTGGTGTATGATACCCACTTGTTTGTGGGACAAGGGACCCACCTCCGTGAAACGATTTGATTTCTAAGACTACGAAGGCATACATACTCACCCCATCTGGTTTTGAACCTATGACCTCTTAGGAGGAAACACATACTCTTAACCATTAGTCCCACTCTTAACCATATGTATATGTGTGTGTGTGTGTGTGTGTGTGTGTGTGTTATTGTAAATATTGCATCGATTTGTGTTATAAAGTTCCAATAAGTGGCATGCTTGTTATGTTTGCCATGATTTTAGTAGTTGGTCGTTGTAAATAATACATTGATATATGTTATAAAGCTCCATAAGCACTATGTTTTGTTGGTCATAAGTGTCATAGAACACTAAGGATGGTGTTCCCCTAAGGGGGAGGGGTTTGTAACAACCCTGGGTTGATTTTTCATGTAAATAAAATAAGACCAAGGTCATGGGACATGTATTCCAAGCTGAATGGATGGAAAAACATTATAGTGGGCATCACTTGTGGTTAATTAATGGCTATGGAAATTGGCAAAGGAAAATAGGAAATACATGACAATTTAATATGAGAAATAAAGGAAAATATGAGAAAAGGAAGATGAAGGGACATAAATATGCATGGAAGGGAAATTAGAGATAAAATGAGGGAAAATGAAGAAAAAATGGAAAAGGAAAGGAAGATACTAGACATCAATGATAAAAAGGAATCAGAGAAACAATTGACAACTTGTATTAATTAGTTCTAGATTTTAGCAATTCTAGCTTTTGATCACTTTCAGAAATAGAGCTCTAAGAGAAGAGAGAGGAAGCACTTGGACAAGCAAACAAGAAAGCAAAGGAAAGCAAGGGAGCAAAAGGAAAGGTTGGAAGAGTAGCTAAAACAAGAAGACATTGCAGGTAATAGGTTGCATGTGTGATTTCATTGTTGAGATTTGGATGCATGGTACATGCATTTGGTTATTTGGTTTCTTTGTTGTCATTGGCATGGGATTTTCCTAGATTGACAATGGTTTTTAGCCTTTCCTTTCCATTTCCTAGATAGCCATGGTATTTTGGCTTCCTTATTTTGGTTTAAGCTTTGGGTGGCCAATAGACTTTAGATCCTAGTGAGGTAGTCCTAGGAAATTTCCCATGGTCAAGGGTGGAGATGGGCTTCTCTTGGAACTCTTGACAAACGGGTGGAGACAAGAAAATTCCTCTGGATATGGTGAAGAAAGTTGGAGGCATCCAAGATTGTTTGGTGTTAGTGATTTTTGGACCAGTTTAGGTGGAATCACTCTAGTGGAGAGTTGAGGTGGTGTGGCCTCTAGAAGCCCTAGTTGGTTCTATTTTGATTTATCTCGTGAGATCCCACATTCATGCTTGGAATATGGCACGGGGGTTATTTGATGAAAGAGAGATTTGGTTCAACTCAATCTATGATCGAGTGGTACGTGGAAGTACCTGAATTGGTTGGCATTTGCATATGTTAATATGGGTTATTTTCTTATTGTGATCAATGAACACATGTACTAGTTATTGTGTTTATTTTATGACTGGTTTATCATGGATTTAGTATGGTTATATGCTATTTATAGGCATGGTTAAATAATGTGTTATTATTATGGATCCTATTCATGATTTGATAAATTATTGAATGGTTATGTGAAAGCATGGGCTAACTAGTGTTGTTCCAACTAGTTTGAGAGGGCATTGAGCCTTCTTGATGATTCCTTTTTGAAGTTAAGGAGACATTGAATAGATATGCGTTCATGACATGTAGTTACCATGTTTACCATGTATTTGACGAAATTTTTCTCATGTATTTGAAATTTTCTAAGAAATATCTAGCCTTATTACTTATCATTTAGACGTATTATCATCCTAGACTGACTTCTTGAGAGTTCTATTTTGTTCTAGGTAGTTGGTCTGTAACCAGCCCTAAAATTCCAAATCTAAGTTGCTAGTTGCACCCTCTGAATTGAGAGATTTCTACTGCAACCGCATAGAGGAAGGGATGTGCATGTGGATAGAGACTTCCAATTGCATGCATAACCTTGCATGCATGTGACTGGGGTGTAAAGTTTGGGAAAAATAAAGTTACATCCCAAGGAAAGCTCATCAACAGATGTTGTCTAGTGTCTGGGTGATGTAATGCTCCTGGGAGGTGTCAATATGTTTCCAGTTAGTAGACCCTACTTCCATCACTAGATATTGGATGTTGTGTCATGTCATAGTAACTCAGAGCTCACGTTTACCCTATATAGATTATGAAAGTGGGTAAATCTGGGATGGGGTTTTGCAGGGTGGTATCAGAGCGAGGTTGCAACACTAGACCTTGGGGTAAAGGTAGATTATCATGCATGCATGTTAGTTGTCTATGTGTTTACCATGTGTACATGTTTCTTATTTATTGTTATGGTTATGATATCTATGTATCGGCTAGTATTCTTGTGATTTTGTGTCGTGCTAATCTGGATTGGCTTGTGCAGATGCAATAGCCTCCCTTGAGATACTTTGAGATATGATTTTGATTATGTTTTTGTTATAGCTCCGATACCACTTATTATAGATCTAACCCAGAAATATATGATAATATAAATAAACCCAAGAAATAATAAGATCTGAATAGAGAAGTGCTTCACTTTATTAATCAAACCCTTAAGGTAGGGCAACACCATACATTCACTCCTTAAGGAAGGAGAACATTCCACAAGCCATATGCCTATTCATACAATAATCCTTGACATCTCTCAATGGGGAGTCTCTAGCCTCTATATAGGCCTCATACATACAATACCATGGGTCATTACCATGGTTCCCTCAATACCATCTATCTAATACCATGGGCTTATTACATTATTGCTAACTACTTGTGGTTCCTTACATGATACGGGTTAACCACCTTATTTATTACTATGGCCCATCCCATTGTTACATTATTCCCTTGGGTACCTCCCTTTGTACCCCATATTATCCCCCTTAGGTATAATACATTCCACCCCCCTTAACATGTTTCGTCCCCTAAACATGGGAAGAACACAAATAATAAAATCTACTCAAAAGAGTAGTCCACTGGTACCATGCACGTGCATCTATCCATCCAAAAGAAAGGTGAACCCTTAATCTAGCTGGTGCCTCGCTGGCTTGAGATGGAAGTTGACCGTGGTGGCTCTTCTGTGTTGATGTGTAGTAGGTGGATCGTCACTTCTCTTTATCTATCATGTGGGGGTTGTTCTCCTTGTGGCTAATTGGTTGCCATCTTGTTGGTTGTTTTCTTGCGGGGTGATGTGGGTGATGATATGTTGAAGTTTTAACCCACAGTGTCTTTTTCTTTAATTCACCCCTTACTAGAGCCTAATTGTTATCTAGTGCATGTTGTGGTGCTTGTTGTGGTGTCTTATCTTCCAATATTACTTCAACCACTGAAACCTCATCTGATGTATCAGTGCCTGTAACCTTTTCTGCTTCAGCCTCCATTTGTGTTTCATTTTCAATCATCAAAGGCTCATCATCTGATGTGTAAGTTTCATTAGAGCTTTGTGCTACTGCCTCCTTAGTATCTGTTTGTGGCTTAATGGAAATATCCTGCAATGTAATTTTCTCCTTTTTATACCAAAGCTTCAGGAATTTCTTCTACACATTAATATTGATAGTACCCATGGATTCCATCCAAGGATATCCCAAAACAACATCCATGTTATCCATATCTGAAGTATAAAAATCACCATGCAACATATACTTATCCATAGAAAGCTTCAAATCCTTATAAACTTGAACATCCTCATCATCGACCTGTGTGTTTTCAATGTGTTTGGCTGGAACTTGCAATTTTCTTGCAAAATTAACATTGATAAAATTATGCTTGCAGCTAGGATTTATAGACACAATCATTTTCTCCTTCTGAATCAATCCATGAACCTGAAATAAGGAGACACCCGTAGAAAATAACCCCTTACATGTCTCATTCTCCTTTTTTCTAGCACGAGACCATTTGTCTAAAAGGACTCTTTCAAATTCTGTGTCTGAAAGTTTGGTCAACTGCTTGTTGTTAAGTGAGAACCACCATTTGGTAGCCTTAGCTTTGAAACTAAGTGACACTGAACTCTTCCAAAGTGTCCCATATGTGAACTTTTGTCTCTGTATGAATTCTTGAATAGTAGGGCTATCATCTTTCCCTGTAAAATTAAGATCCACCATGAAGAGTGTTTTGAAAAAATTTCACTTACTTGGTGAAAATTTGAAATGGCCACAATTCCATCAATATTGCTCAAAATCCCTATTATGACCTGTTTTTGGAAATAGAACAACCATTCTGCATCTTCTCATGTGGTAGAAATCCCGATATAGGCACTGAAATTTTCTATTTGCGCTGCAACTATCCCGCCGTCACAAAAAATTGCTGAAAAAATAGCTGATTTTAAATCAACAATATCTCCCTCATCCGAACTCTAATTCGACTAAATTATTTTTTTATTTTTATTTTTATTTATTTATTTATTTTAATTTGGGTCTTTTTTCACAAATAGTCCAGATCTGCAATTAGATTTTGCATATTTTGACCCAAATCATACAGATCTGATCTGCAAATTTGCTGCCCCGAAAAATGTCTACAACACCACTGACTTTTTAGATCAGCGATATCTCCTTCATCCGAACTCTGATTTGGCCGATTTTTTTTTGGGTATTTTTCCACAAAGAATCCAGATCTACAATTATATTTTGTAGTTTTTGCCCCAAATCATATAGATCTGATCTACAAATTCACCGCCCCGAAAAATGTCTGCAACACCACTGATTTTTAGATCAACGATATCTCCTTCATCCGGACTCCGATTTGGCCGATTTTTTTTTTGACTTGGGTATTTTTTCACAAAGAATCCAGATCTACAATCAGATCTTGCATATTTTGCCCAAAATATATAGATCTAATCTGCAAACTTGCTACCACAAAAAGTTCCTAAAAAAAAAAAATCTCCACTTTTGCCCAAGAAAGTGCTCGATATCACTTGTTATAGCTTTGATACCACTTGTTATAGATCTAACCCAAAAATATATGATAATATAAATAAACCCAAGAAACAATAAGATCTGAATAGAGAAATGCTTCACTTTATTAATCAAACCCTTAAGGTAGGGAAACACCATACATTCACTCCTTAAGGAAGGAGAACACTCCACAAGTCATATGCCTGTTCATACAATAATCCTTGACATCTCTCAATGGGGAGTCTCTAGCCTCTATATAGGCCTCATACATACAATACCATGGGTCATTTCCATGGTTCCCTCAATACCATCTATCTAATGCCATGGGCTTATTACATTATTGCTAACTACTTGTGGTCCCTTACATGATATGGGTTAACCACCTTATTTATTACTATGGCCCATCCCATTATTACATTATTCCCTTGGGTACCTCCCTTTGTACCCCATATTATCCCCCCTCAATATACTACAGTTTTACATAGCTAACAATGGCATATTGCCGAAAATAGAAGGCCAAGAGATGAAGAGTGAGATAGTTGAGTACAATTCATATGACTCTCCATACAGGCCTGAAGATATATTGGTAGGATGGGAGAGATCAGTTGAGTAGTAGGGAGATGGATATTCTCTTGCTTTGGTAGACATGTTGAAACGTTTGAAGGAAGAAATCATGAGTTGCAAGGAAGACAATGAGCGGTTGATTGGGGCACAGTAAAGCTTGCCAGAGCTCAAGAAAACCAAGCCAAGATTAATGCATTGATTCTTCAAAGCCTTTTAGATTTGCATAAGCAAGGACAGTTATGGACCAGTCAGGGACGGGAAGAAAAGACTAATGGTGCAAATGGAAGCCGATCTTAGAAAGGGTACAATACAAACAAATATGATACAATAGGAGATGGTCGATCCTTGGATACACCTAATAGGAGGGATATCACTCATGGATTTTATTCTAGCTCTAGTTCTGAGAGACATCATCATCATCACCACCAACATCCTTATAGGAGGAGTGAAAAGGGATATTTTCCAGAAGAGTTCAAGAAATCCAAGTCTCCCACTTTTGATGGAGAAATGAAGAAATCAGAAGATGTAGAAGCATGGCTTCTTGGAATGAAGAAATTATTTAGGTTGCATCACTATTCAGAGAACATGGAAGCAAATATTTGGTGGGAATATGTTAAGCATGTCAAAGGCATTAGGGAAGAAGAGTTGATTTGGGATGAGTTTGAAAGACTCTTCAGAAGAAACTACCTATGTTAGATCTGAGACTTTTGTGATCCATAATGTTGATATCAGTGTTTCGGATTAATCACATCGCTAGGATTTGGTCAATGTTTCAAACCAGCTAATGTGGTTCATCCTCATGACAAGGTGAGAAATCAATAGATCTGAGGGAATAAATAGCAAGGATGCATCACTGCCGAGAGTTTGTTGTTGGAAAATAGCAGTTGGGAAATAGCCATTAGGTAACTTGTTATGTAGTAAATAAATATTTAGTTTCGATATTTTAAAATGATAAAATTAAATTTAGTTATAAAATAGTTGTTGTGTAATAAATAAATATTAAATTTTGGTATTATAAATGGAATATTAGAATTAAATATTAATTTTTAGAGCTAATTAATATTAACTATTGTAGTAATATTGTCTAGAGATAATTAATAATATAGTTTGTTAGGGTTTGACTTATAGTAATAGAAACTAGTTGTTATGAAGTAATATTATTTAGAAATCATAAGTTAAATGTTTAATAGTAATGTCATCTATAAATAGTTAGTTTAAATAGTGTAGTGTGTTAGGGTCTGACCCTATCTTTTATTGATTGGAATAATATTTAATTTATTAATAATTTAATATTATTAATTATTATTATAATCTTATAGAGGGACTATAATATTAAATCCTAACAATAATGTACCGATGGTATAATATTATTATAGAGATTAATAATAATATTAAATACATTATTTTAATATAATTCTATATATTAATTTCTATGATAATAATTTTAATTTAGTATCAATAAAATATAAAGACTAAGAATGGAAGAAAAAAATAATCTCATAAAAATGGAGGATGGCTAAAGATGAGCTAATGGTATTTCTAATATTATTGATAGTATAGAGATTAATAATATTAAAAATTCTTATCTTGATATTTAAATTCACTTATAATACAATACATTGATTAATAAGATATAATAATTTTAATCTACTATTTTAATATATAAAGTAAATACTATAATAGGAAGGAGGAAAACTAATGATATTAAAAAGGAGGAAGACAAAAGATAATATTAGATCAGAGATATACTGTTATGAAACTAGCTCAAGAAAAAGATAGAAAAGATAGATCAACGCCTTAAAATTCAGCCTCTTCGAGGGGGCAACCTCCTTTACATTACATAAATGAACAATTCTTGGATGATTCAAATGACAAAACCTCCTTTCTATATATAGGAGTCTAAGGAGTCACAATATAACCCAGCCGACCTAACAATAATAATATAAAGCCACAAAAATAACAATAGAGGGATTCTATGGGGCACAGTAATAACAATATGGGGACAATAGGGGCACAACAATATTAATAAGGGGTACAACTACAATAGTAATGGGGTAATCACTAGTATTATAGCGACCCAACATGCCCCTCTCCTTCAAAAAAGTGTTGTCCACAACGCTTGAGTAGTTTTGGATGCTTCTGTATAAAATTTTCATCACTCCCATGTGGAATCTTCAGCAGAGAAGTTCTTCCACTTGATAAGATACTCTGAAATTGATCGATTTCGCAGCCGTCGAGTTCTTGTTTCTGTGACTGCTTCTGGTTCCAATATAATTTTTCCTTCCTCATCAAGTTCTGGCAATATTGTTTGAACTGGGAGCTTATGACCTATAACCTTCTTTAAACATGAAACATGGAAAACTGGGTGCAATCGAGAAGCTGCAGGAAGCTCCAATTTGTATGCTATAGTACCAATCTTTTGCAACACCTTCTACGGACCATAATACTTTGGTGATAATTTATTATCCTTCTTAGCTTTCTTGAGGGACATTTTCTTATATGGTTGTAGCCATAGGAATACCCAATCACCTACATCAAAACTTCTTTCGTTGCGATGTTGATTTGCCTTTTGTTTCATTCTATTATGTGCCAACACGAGGTTATCCTTTAAGAGTTGGAGGACTTGTTGTTGATGTTCGATGTGATGTTCCACTGCTTGAACCTTAGAATTTTCTCTTAAATATGATGTGATGGATGGTGGTTGATACCCATAAAGTGCCATAAATGGGGTCATTTTTGTTGCTGTATGGAAGGAAGTGTTATACCACCATTCAGCCAGAGGCAACCATTTGACCCATTGTGTCTGTTTATCAAATACAAAGCAACGAAGATATCCTTCCAAACATTTGTTTACTATCTCAGTTTTCCCATAATATTGAGGATGATAAGATGAGCTATGAGCTAACTGAGTACCAAGACAAGAAAATAATTATGTCCAAAAATTTCCAGTGAAAATGGGATCTTTTTCACTTACAATAATCTTTGGGTTTCCATGTAGCTTTTGAATTGTTTCCATAAATGCAGTAGAAACTACACTGGCTTTAAATGGATGTGATAATGCACAAAAGTGTGCATACTTGGTAAGTCTGTCAACTACCACCATGATGACACTCTTTCCCTCAGACTTGGGTAAACCTGTGATAAAATCCATTGAAAATTCCTCCCAACATTGGCTTGGAATGGATAAAGGTTGTAATAGACCCGGTGTCTTAATTGTTTCAACTTTATTTTGTTGGCAAACCAAACATTCCACCACAAACTTTTGAATATCTGATTTAATGCCATCCCAAAAAAATTCCTTCTTAAACCTATGGTAAGTTTTTAAAAATCTCGGGTGCCCTCCTAAGGGAGAAGTGTGCAATTCCATAAGAATATTTTGTTTTAGCTGGGAATCCTTACAGAGGTATAAGCGATCTTTGTACCATAACGAATCATTTTTCCAGCTAAATGTATCCAACGTATTGGAATCTTGTTGTAACTTTTGAATAAGTGCCCACACTTCTTCGTCATTCTTCCATTCCTTCCTTGCTTCGTTTATCCAATCTGGTTGGATAATAGAAATGGCGCACAACAATGCTTCCACATCCTCATCCTTTCTTGAGAGTGCATCTGCCACCACATTTTGCTTCCCTTTTTTGTAGATGATTTCAAAGTCATAACCCAACATCTTTGTGACCCACTTTTGTTGCTCTTCAGAGGATAATCTTTTTCTAAAAAGTATTTAAGGCTATCATGATCCATTTTTACCTTGAAGTGTCTTCCCATTAGGTAGGGTCGCCATTTCTTAAGTGCATGGAGTATTGCCAACATTTCCTTCTCATAAATAGCTTTGTGTAAAAACTTTCCCTTGATTGGACGACTTTCAAAAGCAATGGGTCTTTCATCTTGCATTAAAACAACACCAATTCCATTTCCTGAAGCATCACATTCCACAATAAAGGTTTTTTTGAAGTCCGATGTAGCTAAGACAGGTGCTTGGCACATTGCCTCTTTAAGATGTTTGAAGGCCTTTGTTGCTTCTGGAGTCCATGAAAATGCATCTTTCTTCAATAATGTTGTTAGAGGTGTTGCTATTCCCCCATAATTCTTAACAAACTTGCGATAATACCCTGTCAACCCGAGAAATCCTCACAGATGCTTTATGGATGTGGGGATTTTCCATTCCTTAATGGCTTTAATTTTGCTAGGGTCTACCTTAACTCCTTCATGAGATACAATATGACCCAGATATTCCACCTCTTGTACTCCAAAGAAACATTTGGATCTTTTTGCATATAATTGTTTCTCCTCCAATAGTTGTAGCACCCTGTCAACATGTTCAACATGATCCTTCCAAGACTTGTTGTAGATTAGTATATCATCAAAAAATACTAACACAAATTTTCTAAGGGTTTGAAAATTGAATTCATCAAACCTTGAAATGTTGAAGGTGCATTGGTAAGGCCAAAAGGCATGACCAAAAATTCATAATGACCCTCATGAGTTCTAAATGCTATTTTCGGAATGTCTTCAGTATTCATTCTGATTTGATGATATCCTGAACGAAGATCCAACTTGGTGAAGTAAATTGATCCATGCAATTCATCCAGTAATTCATCAATGACAGGAATGGGAAACTTATCTTTAATAGTGAGCTTGTTGAGCTCCCTATAATCCAAACACATGCGCCATGATCCATCCTTCTTGTGCACCAATACTACTGGAGCAGAGAAAGAACTTTGACTCGGTTGAATTATACCAGCCTCTAGCATTTCTGCAACCATACGTTCAATTTCATTCTTTTGGGCATAGGGATATCTGTACGGCCTGATGTTTGGAGGAACACTTCCTGGAATCAGATGAATAGCATGATCATGATCACGAATAGGTGGGAGACCTTTGGGAGTCTCAAATACCTTGGAATGATTGTCCAAGACTTTTTGGAGATCTAGAGAAATAGATGATTCCAATGTGGAAACATCTAGCGAACATAATTGTGCAATTACACCTTTTCATTCCTTTTTTAGAAGCTTTGTCATACCGTTAGAGTTGATTATCTTTCCGGTTTCCCTGCAATACCCCTTAATTCAACTTCCTTTCCTTCCACAGAAAATTTCATGAAAAGTTCTTGAAAATTAAAAGCTATTGTACCCAAGGATTGTAGCCATTGGACTCCTAATACAACATCAGCACCTCCCATTGGAATGGAAAGCATTGGGCTAGTCAATACATATTCTCCCATGGATAGCTTGATATTATGGCACTTTCCAGAGCAATTTATTGTTCCTCCATTTGCAACCATCACTTGACACTCTGGTGCTGGATATAAGAAGCAATTCAATTCTTTTGCTACCTTACAATGAATAAAATTGTGGGTACTTCCTGAATCAATCAACACTATTACCTTTTTCTTCTTGATTTGTCCTTCTATCTTGATGGTTTGAGGAGTGGTAATTCCCGCCAATGCATTACAATATATGGTCGGATTCATTTTTTCTTCATCTAGGCTTTGTTCCTGGAGTATATCCTCTTCTTTTGACCTTTCTTGCTCCTTTTCTTCTTCCTCTTCACAATCTATGTAGAATAATTTCTTTTCAGCACACTTATGACCTTTAGTGTATTTGCTATCACAACTGTAACAAAGCCCTTTTGCTATTTTTTCTTCCAATTGTTGTGGTGTCAACCTTATAGGTTGTGGAAGACTAGCGGCAACAACACTTCCGTCTTTATAGTTGTGAGTGGTATGCTTCCTGGTTGCCATAATTTTGCTTTCCATTTTTCTTGCTAACCTGAATGCCTTCTCTAATGAATCAGGTTCTCAAAGGTGAACATCATGTTGGATATTATCCTTTAAAGACCCTATGAACACATCAATCCTATGCTCCTCTGGAATATTTTTTACCCTTATGTTCAATTTTTGGAACTCCTCAATGTGCTCCATTATTGAACCCTTTTGTTTGAGACTTATCAATTAGCTAAAAAAAGTGTTGCTTTTTGTATCCTCATAATGTGCTATCAATTCTTCCGTAAAAATTGCCCAAGTGATAATTTTTTTACGAGAGCAAAGCCATTGATACCATACAAACTGATTTGGTTCCAAATATAAAGTTGCAATACGTACCTTTTGTGTGTTTTGCACATTATTGAGATCGAAAAATTGCTCCATCTATAATATCCATGTTGCGGGATCCTTGCCATCAAACTTCCTCATATCGATTTTTGGAATATGGTGCATCTTCGATCCAACATTAGAGTCTATGAAATCATGATTAACATTTCCTTTGTTTGCATCATGAGTTTCCTTTCCTCCCCTTTCACCATTAGTAAGTATTTCTTGTAGAAAATTTGTCAAATCTGCCTTCAAATCTATCTTCAAATCGTCAATCTTGGCTTCCACGCCCTTTATCTTAGATTCCACTCCATTTATCTTAGCTTCTGTTAGCTTTTGTGAGAGTGAAATTTGTTGCACTTGGTCTTGTAATTTTGATATATCATGTAGCATTTCTTCCTCTTCTTCATGAGTCATGCTAGAGCTTTCAGATTGCTTACTAGGTGTTTGCATTTTCTTTCCTCAGGGCATCAGTTACCGATACTAATGCTCTACTATGCCCTTTGAATTCCTTCAAAATAATTTTTCAAACCAAGCTTAAGCAAAAATTTAAAAAATCTACACACCTTTTTTCACTTTGTAGGAGCTCGATATTGCCTCTGATGTATCTCTGTAATTTCAGATCATCCAATTATGAAATTGCGACCTATGGTAGCCCTCTATGTCCTCTTTCCAATGCCACCAGTCTGACCCCAATTGGATTCTCCAATGAAGAGTTATGCCAAATCTCCCAGAGTGACCTGATTATAGACTAATTCATTAGAGCAAACTTGTACGACATGCCACCTGTCCCTGTTTTGACCTTTGGCTCTGAAAAATATATAAAAGAAAATACAGTCTGTCCCCTTTCTGTACCTTCTTACAAAATTTCAATCCGATGCTCAGAGAGAAAGTTATGATGATTTTCCCTAGGTCACCTTTTTGGAATGTAATTCAGGAGTCTGCAAAAAGACCAACTTCCTCAGATCATGTCTCCGCAAATATAGCATTAAAAACTCTGAAATTTGGACCCAAGCTTTAGTGCGATGTCCTCTCAAATGGGTCTTTTTTTAGCTTCTGAAGCATTGCAGAAAAAAAATTATAGCGAAAATTCCACGATGACCTGTTTGGAGCAGCGAAAGCCTAAAATCCAAAGCTCTGATACCAAATGTTATGAAACCATCTCAAGAAAAAGATAGAAAAGATAGATCAACGCCTTAAAATTCATCCTCTTCAAGGGGGCAACCTCCTTTACATTACATAAATGAACAATTCTTGGATGATTCAAATGACAAAACCTCCTTTCTGTATATAGGAGTCTAAGGAGTCACAATATAACCCAGCCGACCTAACAATAATAATATAAAGCCACAAAAATAACAATAGAGGGATTCTATGGGGCACAGTAATAACAATATGGGGACAATAGGGGTACAACAATATTAATAAGGGGTACAACTACAATAGTAATGGGGTAATCACTAGTATTATAGGGACCCAACATATACTTCGACAACAAACAAAGAAATTAAAGAAAATTAAGGCATGATCTAAGGGGGAAAACTAGAAGGCGAGAAGGGAGAACCAACAGGAACGGAAAGGGGAAAGGAGAGGGAGGGGATGAAGGGTCAAGAGGAGAGAGCTGGAATCTAGCGTTTACTTAATTTCCAGCCATCGTCCCTATTGAGGTTTTTGGCATGCCTCTCAATTTCAATTGCTTCTCTGAGTTTCCTGTGGTCAAAATGATCAACCCTAGCAATGACTTTGGAATCTTCAATGCAGACATGGTGTTTCGATTTCATAGAATGCTCGGCAAGGGTTGATGTGTGAGAGCAATTGTGTTTAATGTCAGCCACATGTTCACTGATTCTATGCTCAATAGACCTACATGTCTCTCCAATGTAGGGGGTACCATAGGAGCAGGGAATAAGGTAGACCCCTTTCGTGTCTTTAGGGTCAATAGGGTCTTTAACGGATCTAAGGGAATTTTTAATGGTTTGGAGAGGTTTGAAAGAAGAAGAGACATTCATATTTTTAAGAATATGGGCAATCTTATCCGTGGTCCCCTGGATATATGGGAGATGAACCTTAGCGATAGGATCAGCATAGGTGGGCTTTACTCTAGGCATTTTGTTGGCTCAGTGAAAGGCCTTGAGGCTCTCGAGCCTGCTATACCCATTATTTCGAAAAAATTCAAGAAGATGAGATTTCTCCTGATCAAGGTGGAAATCATCAGAGATTCTAAGAACGCAGATAGCAAGAGTGCTGAGAACCCCGAATTTATGAGCAGGGAAGTGATGAGAACTAGCATGGAGATACTGTTCTGTGTGGGTCTTCTTTTGAAAAACTTGGTGACAGATGGAACCATCATCCCTTTTAGAAAGGAGAATGTCGAGAAAGGGAAGGCGGCCATTCTCCTCAATTTCCATTATGAATTTGATGGATTCAAATTGAGAATTAAGGTGGTTAAGAAATAAATCAAGTTTCTCACGACCATGAGGCCGGATGACATAGGTGTCATCGAAAAATCTCTTCCATTTTTAGGGCGAAATTGAGCAGACGCTAAGGCCTTGGTCTCAAAATCTTCCATAAACAAGTTTGTTAC
Organism: Pinus tabuliformis; assembly: GCA_031772625.1. NCBI lineage: Eukaryota > Viridiplantae > Streptophyta > Pinopsida > Pinales > Pinaceae > Pinus > Pinus tabuliformis. Next base: position 1,142,102,197 of record CM062805.1, on the reverse strand, counting down.
AATAGGGGAAAGAGGGGAGCCCATTGCTACACCGCAAGTTTGCTCATAGAACTCACCCTGGAAACTGAAGAAAGTTGAGGTGAGGTAGAGGCCGACAAGCTTGGCAGTTTTTTCATCGGTGATGTGATTAATGATATCAATGGCCTCTTGGATGGGGATTTTGGTGTATAGGGATACGACGTCAAAACTAACCAACAAATCACCAGGCTCTAATTTGATATCTCTCCACTCTTGAACAAAGGAGGTAGAGTCTTTAACGAAAGAATCAGTGCGACCAACAAGAGGTTTGAGTTTTTGGGCAAGGAATTTTGCAAGAAGATAGGTAGGTCCACCTATTGTGTTAACAATAGGCCTTAAGGGGGGCCCAGGTTTATGAATCTTTGGAAGGCCATAGATCCTAGGGGTAAGGGGATTGCTTTCGATGAGCTTCCGGGAAAGAGGAAGAAGAGAGGAATCAACTTTAATAGTGGAGGCTACCTCTTTCGAAATAGAATTAATGGGATTCTTCTTGAGCTTAATGTAACTTCCACTACTAGAAAGATGGTCCACCATTTTATGGATATAATCAAACTACCTATATTAGATATATTATGATGGGAAGGACAAGGATTTCTATGATCTCTGGATGGGTTCCATGACATATGAAGAGTACATGACCATATTTATAGATTTTTTGAGATGTGTGCCTTATCTCAGGGATGAGAAAGAAAATATCCAAAGTTTTATCAATGGGCTACCAATAGCATTCAAAGATCATATTCAATTTGATGGGCCTCGTTCATTGGAGGAAACCATTAGAAAGCTGAAGAATTGTTATGAATAGTAAAAGTGTAAGCCAGAGCTCAAGCAAGACTAGAAAGGTAATGGGAAGAATAAATGAAAATGGCCTAAGAAGAAAGGAAGTTCTGAGGATGTAGGTGACAAGGAAAATGTGTGTTGAAAATGCAATAAGAAAATCTCAGTTTTACTTTGCCTTGGTCAAACTAGAGAAAATTCGAATTTTTATTTCAGCATAAATATTAGAGGTAGTTAATTGAGGTGATATGGAACTTGTCACTTAGTTAACTCAGTTAATTCGATTTGGGAAAGCTTGAGTTCAGTTCAATATGTTTGATTTGTAGGAATTTACAGGGTAAGTTCCTCAGACAGAACACTAAAGGACACTGCTCACAAACAGATCACAGATCAATACACCAATATTGTTGACGTGGTTAAAACCCTCAAATAGGGAAACAGTCCATGGCCTAAGCCAACATGGCCACTTTAGGCAATTTATTAATAAAAGAATGAAAATTTACATAAGCTTCTCTCATGAACGGTTACCCTACAAATGACCCTCCATGCTCTTTAAATAGAGATCATGGACCAATTGGGTGTTAAGCCATGGATCAAGTGTCAGTAATACTGAGGAAAGAATGAACCATCAGATCACTACATATCGTGACCGTCGGATTGTAAGTTACAAAAGTACATAGTAAAGAAACACACTTTACCTAACTCTACACTAGACCAAGTTATACTTAACTATTTCCTATGTGTCGGAATATCCTATCACCCCCCCTTAAGAACAACTTGGGATAAGATTGAAGGATGTAAAAATATGACACAATAAGATAAGGAAGGAGGCATTAGAGCCTATCCCCCCTTAGTGACAACTTCTTGAACTCCAACCATAAATCGAAGTTTAGTAAACTTCGCCTCTGTGAGAGCCTTTGTAAAGATGTCTGCAACTTGATCATTTGTTGAACAATATTGCACTTCAAGAACATGGTCGTGAATGAGCTTTCTGATGAAGTGCATGTGCAATTCAATGTGTTTGCTATGCTGATGTTGGATTGGATCTTTGCATAGTTGAATGGCACTTTGATTATCACACCAAAGTGTAGTCGGATGCTGCTGCTGAAAGCCAAACTCTGATAGGATCTGACGAAGCCACAGGGCTTCCTTACTAGCTTCTACGGCACCACAATACTCTGCTTCTACTGAAGAAAGAGAAATGGCACTCTTTTTCTTGCAAGCCCATGTAATAGGTCCTGAACCAAGAGTGAACGCATAACCTGCAGTAGACTTCCGACCATCAGGGTCACCAGGCCAATCAGAATCAGTGAAACCAACCAACAGAGGAGATGCTTTTGCACTGTAATGAATCCCAAACTGGACTATACCTTGAACATAACGAAGTATTCTTTTAGCTACTTTCCAATGACTTTCATGTGGGTTTTGCATAAACTGAGCAATAAGGCCAACAACAAAGGAAAGGTTAGGACGAGTATGGGTCAGATACAAAAGTTTTCCTACAAGTTGACGGTATAAGGTAGCATCAACTTCAGGGGAAGTACAAGTGACTGAATGTTTGGCTCCAGAATAAAAGGGATAAGGGGCTTGCTTACAGTCTTCCATGTGAAAATGGCGTAGAAGATCACAGGCATACTTGGACTAGGAAAGGGAAATACCTTCCTTGGATTGCAAGACTTGAAGACTAAGAAAATAATGCAAGTGTCCTAAGTCTATCATTTCAAACTTCTTTTTAGGCTAGACTTCACATGATTTATAAGGTTGGGATCACTACTAGTGAGGATAATATCATCAACATAAAGAGCAAGAATGATAAGAGACTTGCCCACTTTCTTGGTGTAGACAGTATTGTTAGAATGACACCTAGAAAATCTAGTTTCTAAAAGAAAGCTATCCATTTTGGCATACCAAGCCCGAGGAGTTTACTTGAGACCATAAAGGGATTTCTTAAGCTGACATACAAGGCTGGAGTTTGTTTGTATAAAGCCAGTAGGTTGCTCCATATAGATTTCTTCATGCAAATCCCCATGCAAGAAGGCAGATTTAACATCCATCTGATGGACTTCCCATTTGAAAGAGGCAACAAGGGAAAGAACAAGGTGGATAGAGTTCATTTTGGCAATAGGGGAGAAGGTTTCAGTATAGTCAATGCCTTCAACTTTTGAAAAACCCTTAGCAACAAGACGAGCTTTATGTTTATCAACTTTCCCATCTGGTCTATACTTGGTTCTATAAACCTATTTTCATCTAACAAGTTTTCATCCCTTTGGTATAGGAACAAGATCCCATGTATCATTTGCCAATAATGAACGATATTCTTCATTCATAGTTGTGTCCCAATCTAGATGAGCTGAAGCTTCTGCAAAGGTGTGAGGATCATAATTCGGCGAAGTTTGAGCAAGTAAAGAAGAGGCTTTATCGAACTGAGAACGTGTACGTCGCTGATCTGTGGGATCACTGGCAAGAGTTCCTGCTGCATCCCGAGTAGCAGGGACCCATTTTGGAAGTTGAGGAGCTGAAGAAGGATCCTGAGAAGGTGGGGGAGGATTGTCATCCTTGCTTTCATCATTTGAAGAAGAAATATTTTCAAAAGTAGAAGAGATAGAGAGAGGTGGCACATCCGCCGAACTAGGCTCGTAGGCCGATATATTTTCAACAAACTTTACATCTCTTCTAATGATAACATTTTTGGACTTAAGTGGAATAAGTCTATATCATTTGACATCTTCAGAATATCCAACAAACATTTTTCACTCTTAGGTTCTAAAGCTTTATGTTTCTCATCTAGAATATGGTCCCATGCTTCACTTCCAAAAACACAAAAGTGACTTACATCTAGTTTAATTGAGCTCCATGCTTCTTCTGGAGTGATATTCTTTAAAACCTTAGTAGGAGTGTGATTTATTATGTAATTTGCACAGTTAATTGCTTGTGCCCAAAAATTAAGACTAAGTCCTTTAGATTGAAGCATACAATTAGCCATTTCCTTTAAGGTGCAATTATTCCTTTCAGCTACACCATTTTGTTGTGGAGTATATGGAACAGTATGTTGCATTTGAATGCCATTCTCAGTGCAGAAGTTGATGAATTTTTTGTTGACCTATTCTCTGCCATTATCATATCTTAGCTTAAGAATTTGATGTCCAGATTGTTTTTCAACAAAGGCCTTAAAGGCCAAAAACATGTTAAATACTTCACTCTTGAGTTTTAAGAAGTATACCCAAGTGCGTCTGGAGAAATCATCAATGAAAGTTAAGAAATACTTGTAGCCAAAGAATGAAACAACTGGAAGTGGACCATATAAATCACTATGCACAAGTTGTAAAGGGGTCGAGGCGTGCCAAGAGGCACATTTTTCAAAACTATCTCGATGATGTTTTTCGAGTACACATCCGAAACAAACACCATCTCTGCAAGATACCATTGGAAGACCTGTCACCATATTTTCTTTACATATATTCTGAAGGGAGCGATAGTTTAAGTGACCAAATCGCTCATGCCAAAGTTTTCTCACTTCATCTTTATGAACAAAAAATATCGAGGGAAGATTTGATGACCCAATGTTGTTAAACTTATACAACCTTGTAGAATCATCAGCAATGCCAGTAGCTAAAATCTGTCTAGGATCTCTTAGGTCCTTAATTACAACATCGTGAGGTGAAAATTCAACAATTTTACCTTCACCTGAATGAGTTATTTCATATACAGATAGAAGGTTGTAGGATAAGGTTGGAACACATAATACATCATTAAATTGACCATTGTCTATATGAACAGTCCCAGTTCCTACAACACTAAGAGATCTATCATCACCAACATATATATTTTTGGTGTTACAATCATTTAAAGAAGAAAACATGGCTTTGTTTTTGGCCATGTGATAAGAAGCTCTAGAATCAATGAGCCACTCATGAGAATTAGAAGAAGAAGATACATTTAGTGCATATCCAAACTGAGATGTTTAACAACTACATGCAGAAAGTGCTATTCCTAAAGATGAAGTTGAAGTTGAAGAGTGCTCCAAATGGATGTTATGCTTCTTCATGGGTGCTTCCATGGCTTCCATCTTCTTAAAGAATTTGGATTCTAAGTGGCCATCTCGATTACAAAAGTGGTAATGTATATCAGTCTTCTTCCCTTTGTTTTTATTTGCCTTATCATTTTGTTGAAATGATTTTTCATTTTGAGGCTGAAATTACTTAGGACCCTTGTTTGGTTTAGGACAATTCTTTTTAGGATACGGCTCATTAGGATTCTTTGAATTTGGTTGATGTTGGGTGGCTAAGGCTTTCTTAGAAGAGTTTCCAAGATTAAGAAGACCAAGGTGTAAGAGTTTTTCTTGTTCTCTTATTAAAGAATCACAAAAGGAATCAAAGGAAGGGGACTTGTAGTCTTGTCCTTGAGAAATGAAGGCTTCTCTTGTAGAATGGAAGGTGGAAACAAACACAGAGTAGGCTGGTCCCAACTTAGTAAGAATGGAATAGATAAGGTTACCATCTTCTTTCTTAACCTTAAAACCTTCCAAGAGAAGTCTAGGGGTCTTGAACTTGCACAGAAAATCTTCAATGGAAGAAAAATTATTGGGGTCCAATGTAAGTAACTCATTTTTGAGTTGATGGGCTCTAAGTTCATTTTAATTCCAAAAACTTTAGTGATTTGTTTCATTGCTTCATTAGGAGTATCAAGTTCTGCGATATGGAATCTGTGGTCTGGATAAATAGACATCCCTATCAACCCACGTGCTTGATCTTGCCTATTTTCCCATTTGGCTACCTTATCTTCATCTTTCGGTTTGATTTCTTGGCCTGAGGCTATTCTGTAAATACCTTTACTTCTAAGTAAATCCACAATGTAGGACCTCCATTGGACATAGTTGGTGCTGTCAAGAATAACTTGGCATGGACTTTCCATTTTAACAGAAACTAAAGCTATAGATGCTGAAACTAAGTGTTCCAATGGAAAGATCTCGAAAAATTAGGCTGGTTAAAAAAATGGCTTTGAAAACGGCTTCCGGATGAAGAAGTTATGGCTTTTTGAAGAAAAGTTGATGAAGATACCGACGAAGTGCAGGAATGTGTGGAAATGAATGATAATGTTGTATTAAAAAAAATCCGCCCCCTTTCTAAACTTAATCTAATTAGCTCAACAAAAAAAGACTTGAACTCAAGACCTCTACTCTCATAAAGTAGCTTTGGACCAAGTGAGCTAGATTAAAAGATTAGTAATTTTTGGAAAAGAGGAAGGTTTTTTTTTTAGTCATTGAAGCTTTGGGTTGTGTGCTTACTTGAGAAAGCTCTTCTTTCCCTACAAAACAAAAAACACAGAACCCAACACGGACATACAAGAAAAAAACAAACCTTACGACTTGAAGTTAGCTTTAGCCGGAAACTAAATATTTTCCTCAATGTTTCTGATTTTCCGAGATCACACTAAGGCGCGGCGGAAAAGAGCATACACATGAGAAAAATCATTCCTTTATGTTTCTGATTTGCCCATATCACACAGAGTCGCGGGGACAAGAGCATACGTAGAAATGAAAGGTATAGATCCGGTAATAAAAAAAACAAAGAGCTAAATAAACCGAAATATACAGAGAGAAAATAACTAGAAACTGCAAATAAACACTGTATACCTCCAGATCTTAAAAATGACATAGCTAGGGCTACCAGAAACCTTTTTGCGTGAAACGAAAGGGGTTCCTCACTAGAGCAGATGCTCCTAACACAATAGAGAAATCCTCTCAGCCTGAAAGCAGTCAAAAACAATAGATCTAGGAAATGGTAGTCGGATGCAGTTCTACTGGCTTCAGATTTGGATCACCAATGGATGCAGCCCCTAAATAGCTCCAATACCATGTAGGAATTTACAGGGTAAGTTCCTCAGATAGAAAACCAAAGGACACCACTCACAAATAGATCACAGATCAATACACTAGTATTATTGACGTGGTTAAAACCCTCAAAGAGGGAAATAGTCCATGGCCTGAGCCAACGCGGCCACTTCAGGCAATTTATTAATAAAAGAATGAAAATTTACATAAGCTTCTCTCATGAATAGTTACCCTACAAATGACCTTCCATGCTCTTTAAATAGAGATTATGGACCAATCGGGTGTTAAGCCGCGAATCAAGTGTCGGTAATACCGAGGAGAGAATGAACCGTCAGATCACTACATATCATGACCGTTGGATTGTAAGTTACAAAAGTACATAGTAAATAAACACACTTTACCTAACTCTACACTAGACCAAGTTATACTTAACTATTTCCTATGTGTCGGAATATCCTAACATGATTGCTAATTTGTAGCAGTATATTTTATTTTATTTGAGTTATTGTCAGTTTAACTAGTTTTAACTGTCAAAAGAACTAGTGGAGGTCAAGTTGTGGAAGTGGAACTTCAACCACACTCAGTGATAAACCAATTAATTGATCAATCAACCCTAAATAATTGTTTTATGCATATAAATAGAGTTTCCTAGTTGAGATGGATATTCCAAGGAAGTGTACTATCAATTGTAGCATATTCCAATGTGTACTGGTGGCGCATGCAGTCATATGAAGGACCTAAGGGAATTGTGCAATAGGGGCCAATTTCCCAGAGGAACAACGCAAGGAAATAAGAGTTTGGAGGGCTTGAAAATTAGCTAAGTGTTGGCCAGATTCAATCAGTCAGGAAGAGGGATAGACTATACACTTGTAGGGTGTGGTCAAGATTGAGAAAGCATATGTATTTCATCTTGATTCTCTGATTAATGCAATATAGATAGTAAGGAGTTTTGAGCAGTTTCTTTCCCCTGGATAAATATTTGTGCATGTGCGATGTTTCCTTTTTCATGTATATTATTTGTGCTCTAGATGGTGAATTAACTTCTGCATATCAGTAGAGTAACTTCAAGTCTTGTGATGTAGTAAATTCCATGAGCATTTTTTAATCTACACATTAATTTCTACATGGTATTTGAGCTGGAATCATTGTATAGAAGATATTTCAAAGTTTTCAATGTAGGAGGTTCGAATTTGAAGATTAGTGTTACATGTTTTATTTAGGATTGAAAAGATGGCTTTCAATGGACTAAGACTCGAATATGCCCTTGAAGGAATCTCGAATTATGTTGCATGGAAGGACCACATGGAGGAAGTACTAGAAGATAATGGGTTGAAGGAATTCATTGATAATGATATTCCGAAACTAGTAGCATCTGATGCTAAGGATCTAGCAAAATGGAAGAAGTGTGTAGCCAAGGCGAGGAGAATCATATTGGAGGGAGTACGAGACCATATTTTCTCAAATATCCATGGGAAAGAGACTCTGTATGCAATGTGGAAAGAATTGATAGATCTGTTCTAGAATAGTAGTGACCACAGGTATCTGGCGCTCAAGGACAAACTTTATAATATCAATATGTAGAGGAGCTAGACCATTCCACAATACTTGAGTAGGTTCACACAATGTCGTGATGAACTTGGTCAACTTGGTTTTACTGTAGCATAGGATGGTTTGGTAAGCCTAGCCCTTCTAGGCCTTCCCAAGAGCTGAAACAACTACCAAGATTTGGTAAATGGGAGGGAGAAACCACCAAATTGGGAACGTCTATGGTCTGATTTGGTACAGGAGGAAATGAGGCATAATACCGTTGACAAGACTTTATCCAAGGGAAAGGATGAGGAAAATTGTGCCTTGGATGGAAAGGAAAAGAAAGGGAAAGGGAAGAAATCCCAATCCAAAGCGAAATCTAATCAAGGGGGCAAGAAGAAAAACTTGTCCATATTCAAGTTCTTTCACTGTCATGAATTCGGGCACTATGCCACGAAGTGTGCACACAAGAAGTCAAGAAAGAAGACTTTAGGAGGAGCAGTATGTGAAACTTTGGCTTCATAGTTCAAGCTTAATTTGAATCTCATTGCATGCATGGCCAACATAGTAATGGGAAGCATGTGGTACCTGGACAGTGGTTTCTCATTCAATATGACGAGGAATAGAGATTTTTTCAGTGATTTGGAGGAGAAGGATCTCCAGATGCACATCGATATGGGAGATGATGGAAGGTACAACCTAAGGGAGATTAGTACAATCACCTTTCAAAGGGAGTCGAGCTCCCCTCTCAGAATCAAGGATGTGATGTTTTTTCCGGGTCTAAAGAAGAATCTTGTCTTCATTAGAATTTTGGAAGACCATGATTACAATGTGATCTTCAACAAAGGTAAGGAATTACTAAATACATAGCCATGGGACATGTGAAGCATATTGAGGTACGCGTGAAGAACCTCCACAAGCTAGATGTGGAGGATTGTGTTGCATTAAGCACAAAGGTAGAGAAGGTGTAGAGTCGCGATGTCGGTGAACTTTGGCATAGAATACTTGGCCATTTTCATCATGGCACTTTGAATATCATGCAGGAGCTAACCACATGCCTCCCCAAAGGAGGAATAGAGCATGAGGATACACGCAAAGGGTGTCCCTTGGGGAAGTACACAAAATAAACTTTCCATGATCGGGAGAGCAGAGCACATGCAATCCTTGAAAGGATACACTCTGATGTTTTTGGACCTTTATCGACAACCTCCACTGCCAGACATAAATATTTTGTCATCTTTATTGATGACTTCTCGTAGAAGTGTTGGATCTTCTTCATGTAGAAGAAGGATGAGACTTTCTGCAAGTTCTTAGAGTTCAAGGCCCTAGTGGAGAAAGAAACAACCAAGAAGGTGAATACTCTCAAGAGAGATAATGGAGGTGAGTACGTGTCGAATGAGTTTAAAATTTTCTGTGCAAAAGAATGCATTCGACAAGAGTTGATAGCACCCCAAAACCCACAAAATAATGGGGTGGCTGATAGGAAGAACCATAGCATTGTGGGAGCAACATGGGCAATGTTGCATGACCAAATCCTACCTCTGCACTTGCGAGCTAAAGCACGCAACCCATCGGTCTATTTTTAGAAAAAGAGTCCTCATTAGATTCTTAGCATGATCACATTGGAGGAGGATTTTTTGGGGACGAAGCCAGATGGTTCACAATTTAGGATCTTTGGAGCCTCTATCTACTACCATGTCTCCAAAGAATCAAGGAAGAATCTAGAGCCAACAATAGATTTGGGGGTATTTGTGGGTTACACAAAAACTTCCCACAACTACCATGTGTATTTTTCATCCCTCAAAATGAGTTGTGGGAAGGGATGTAAATATTGATGAAGACAAAGCTATGTGGTGCTATCTTGAGAGGGATATTTAGATCCCACCAGAGGAGGAGATTTTAGATCCAAACAAGGAGCCTCAGGATGTTGTGGAGTAGCCACAAGTTGAGGAGAAAAGAGTGGAGACAACCACTCAAGCAGAACCATCCAAAGAAGGGAGGAAGAGGACCAGGGAAGTTGAGATACTTATTCAGGATGTGAGGGAGAATATGGGTTCTCCTTCAAATAAAAACAGATAGATAAGGTCACCAAATCGGTACACTGGCTACATGGCTCTAATGATTACGCTAGTAGATACTACGTCACCCTCTTTCGAGGAAGCGGTAGAGAAACTTGTATGGGTTGATGCAATGGTCAAGTAAAAATCCATTTTTAAAAAAAAGTGTTTGGGAAGTGGTCCCAAGACCAACAGAAAATCAGTTGTGGGTTCGAGATGGATCTTCAAGGTGAAGCATGCAGAAGATGAAACCATAAAAAAGTACAAGGACATATTTTTGGCGAAGGGGTACTCCCAGGTTGAGGGGATTGACTATGTGGAGACCTTTGCTCCTATAGCAAGGTACTCATCCATCAGATAAATCCTTTCTCTCACTACACAAATGGGGTGGAAGGTCCACTAGATGGATGTGAAAATAACATTCCTTAATGTGTAGAAATTTCACCTGTAGATCAACCTGATAAATGCAATGTACTAAAGCATAATACTAGATCTAGTTCTACAAAACAATTAGTGGAAGCTTAATTGATGAGAGAAAAATCAATAAGAACACATATAACTGATTAAGAAGAACCAATCACAAATAACACAGAAGATATATCACTGGGGAAAGCACTAGCCTAAAACCCCAACACTGTATTATCAATCAAGTGGAAATCCTCTTCAATCTACAAAAAGAATCAGCTCAAAATCTATCATGCTCTCTCTGCAATCAGAAGACGAAGCTCATGGACTACCTAGGCCTGAATATATAGGCTACACAAGTCTTCCAAGCTCCTATTTCCTTGCACATTTTTGATTGGGGTCCAATGTCATAACACGTGTGAATTGGCCACATCATACCTGTTGTAACCTCAGGTCCAACTACACAATCCATAAGGAATAATATTCCTTCTACATGTAAGGAATATTCACAAGGAATATCCTAGCAACTGATAGTACATTTTTCCTCCATTTGATCTCAAATGGGTCTCTGTCTGAACTGACATGCATGAGTTATCCATGAGTAAATACTCAGTCAACTGAAATATAGTAGTTACATGCATGAAAGCATTAACTAATTGAACTCTCATTAATTTAACAAACTGTTAAATTAATCTAATTGGACCTGACTAAGTTAAACTAAGTCAACTGATCATACTCAATATAGAACTCATCCTTATCTCCTTTAATCAAGGGATAAATTCCTCAATCAAAGGAGAAACTATTGCATGTCCTCACCTAGACTTCAAGTTCATAATTCCTTAACTAATTAACTCAAACTTAATTAATTAATTAATTTACAAACTACTGTTAATATCAAATTCAATTTTTACTTCCTATATTTAGTCTAGGGACTGACTAAAATAGGAAGGGACCCTGAAATGCTATTTTTAGAAATGCTATTTTTAGCAGTTTCACTTCTCACCCAATGTTGCTAATATCCACACTGGCAGAACTACTATTTTTAGCAGTGCTATTTTTAGCAATTTCTATTTTTAGCATTTCTTGTTGCCCACTTTTCAACACTCCCTCTCAACAAGAAAGGGATTATCAGTAACCCCAATCCTGTCTCTATGGAACTCAAACTTGCCTTTTGACAATGTCTTTGTCAAAATATCTGCATCCTATTCCTCGGTTGAAATATATAGCAACATCATGATCCTCTTGATGACACAATCCCGTAGATGATGATAGCAGATATCTATATTCTTGGACCTATCATGAAACACTGGATTCTCAGAGAGTTTAATGCAACTCTGATTATCACAATATACCATGGTAGGATCCATCATCTGACCAAACAATCCCACTAGAATCTTCCGCATCTAGATGGTCTCACATGCAGCCTGACTAGCAGCCATGTATTCAGCCTCCGCTGAGCTAAGTGCCACTGATCTCTGTTTCCTTCTATACCAAGAAACTACAGCTAACCCAAGGTTGAAGATTACTCTAGAAGTGCTCTTCCTACCTGATGGACTACCTACCCAATCTGCATCCGTGAAGCCTTGCAGCTTCACTCCCTCTATCTGTCTGTACCATAATCCATACTATGTAGTGCCTCTAAGATATCTCATCACATGCTTTGCCACCTTCCAAAATAACTTGGTTGTTTGAACCATAGCTTGACTCAGCAGGTTCACCGCAAAGCACATATCCGGTTGTGTGTTCACCAGATACATGAGTGAACCCACAAGCTACCAATAAACAGTAGCAGCTACTACCTCACCTGAAGTAGCATCCTCCTTCCTCCAGTTACCAGCTAGAGGAGTCTCCATGGGCTTGCACATCTCCATGTGAAAGTGCCTGAGTATCTCATTGGCATACTTGCCTTGAGACACAAATACTTCCCCATCTCTCTGCCACACCTCCATGCCTAGAAAGTAGTGCATGAGGCCCATGTCCTTCATCTCAAACTCTCTTGCAAGGTCCTCCTTGCAAGACTTGATCAACTGATCATCACCTGTCAAAATCAGATCATCGACATAAAGTACAATAATCAATGGCTTACTTTCTACCATGATGTGGTAAAGGTTCGCATTTGCTTCACTCTTGGTGAAGCCCAACCCGGTGAAATAGTTGTCGATCCTGGTATACCAAGCACAAGGTGCTTGCTTTAGCCCATACAATGCTCGCTTGAGTCGGCACACATGTGACTCATGATCGAAGGTCTCAAATCCCTCAGGCTGCTCAATGTATACCTCTTCCTCAATTTCCCCATTGAGGAACATTGTCTTCACATCCATCTGATGGATCTTCCAACCCATTTGAGCTGATAGAGCTAGAATCAATTTGATAGATGAGTACCTTGCTACAGGAGAAAAATTCTCATCATAGTCGACCCCCTCAACCTGTGAGAAACCATGGGCAACAAATCTTGCCTTGTGTTTTTCAACACTGCCATCAACTACCTACTTTACCTTGTAAAGCCATCAGGAACTAACCACTGACTTGTCCCCCGGTCTAGGGACAACATCCCACACACTGTTTCGAATGATAGAATCATACTCCTTTACCATTGCATCAACCCAAACTAGCTGCTGCACTGCCTCCTGAAAAGAAGAAGGCTCGGTTGCTACACACTCCCCAACCAGGGCCATGTAACCAGTGTATCTCTCAGGAGATCTCCTCTATCTTCGCTAAGAGGATGACTGCCCCACATTATCTCTCGCATCTAGCATCAATCTGTCAGCTTCCCACGAGCATTTCCACTCATCTCTGGAAGAAAATCCAGGAGTGGTGATCTCCACTACTGGATCCTCTGCATGCGGCTGATCCGCATCATCAGGAGGCTCCTCCTCCTTGGGAACTAATAGTTCCTCGTCATCACCGTGCAACTTGAGCTCCCTCTCAAGTGACACTCCCATGGCTCTCTTCTCATCAAACTTTAGATCCCTGCGTACTACGGTCCTCTGACTGGCAGGCAGAAACACACGATAGTTGTGAGATGTATCCATGTACCCCACAAGTATCCCCAACTCAGCTATTGGGTCTAGCTTCTTCTAAGCATCTTTGGTCACATGACAGTAAACCGATGATTCAAATATGTGGAAGTGACTCACATCTGGTCGCTTCCCTAAAAAATCCTCCATATGTGTCTTTATCCCCAAAATATGATGAGTACTTCTGTTCTGAAGATACACTGCTGTATTGCATGCCTCAGCCCACAGATGAAGTGGTAGGCCTTGGTCATGCAACATTGCTCGAGCTGCTCCCATAATAGACCTGTTCTTCCTTTCAGCCACACCATTTTGTTGTGGGTTATGAGGTGCCATGAGTTCCCATTTAATTCCTTCTGAAGCACAGAAGTCCTTAAACTGTTGGGAAACATACTCTCCACCATTATCACTACGCAAGGCCTTTACTTTCATTCCTGATTCTTTCTCTGTCGAGGCTTTAAACTCACAAAACCTCAAGAAGGTTTGATCCTTCTTTTGCATAAAGTAGATCCAACATCTACAAGAAAAATCATCAACAAAAATAACATAGTACCTTTTCTTTGCCGCGGAGGCTGTAGAGAAGGGCCCACATACATCTGAATGAACTCGCTCCAAAATTGCTCCAGCTCTACTATCCCAATCCTGAAAGGAAGATTTTGCATACTTACCCAAAGTGCAACCTTTGCATGTGTCTGTTTGCTCCAGCTTGCCCTTGGGTAATCTAGTAGAAATTTGCTACATGATCTTCAAGGCCCCATGATGCAAGTGGCCCAGTCTCCTATGCCACAGCTCACCAAAATCTTGGCCTTACACCACCTCTACTTTGGAACTCAGTGCAACACAATCATCTACCTCTAGCTTATAGAGATTCTTCACTCGAATCCCTATTCGCTTGGTCTGTCCAGTGCCGATATGCCTTAAGAAAACCTTTCCCATACTAAATACTACATCATAGCCTTTATCCTCAAGCATAGCAATAGACACAAGATTCTTTTTTAGCCCTGGTACGTACATAACATTAGAAAGAGTGAGGGGAGAACCATGCTCCCTCCGAAACACAACTATACCTTCACTTGAGACACGGTACTTTCTATCATCGCCCATCTCGATCCGTATCTGGAGATCCTTCTCCTCCAAAGTGCTAAAAATATTCTTGTCACCTGACATGTGGAAAGAAGCTCCACTGTCCAGGTACCAAACACATGCCACCATGGATGAAACCATGCATGCAATAAGAGAGAAATCCAGCTCAAACTATGAAGCTAGTGCCTCACCATCAGATTCCTTGGAGGAACCTTTCTTGGACTTCTTCCATGGACAATTAGTAGCATAATGGCCCACTTCATGACAATGAAAGCATCTCACCTTTGACTTGTCAAACTTCTTCCCACTTTAAGATGACTTGGATTGGGATGCCTTCCATTTCCCTTTCTTAGCTTTAGTTGCTAAAGCTAAATTCTCTTCATCATCATGTTTTGATGAAGATCCATCCCTGGTGCTCCGTCTGATCTCCTCCTGCATCAAATCTGACCATATTCATTCCCAATCTGGTAGTTTCTCCCTTCCATTAACCGGGTCTTGGTAGCTATGCCAGCTCTTAGGAAGGCCAAGGAGTGCTAGACTCACCATATCATCATCCTTATCTCCTTTAATCAAGGGATAAATTCCTCAATCAAAGGAGAAACTATTGCATGTTCTCACCTAGACTTCAAGTTCATAATTCCTTAACTAATTAACTCAAAACGAATTAATTAATTAATTTACAAATTTCTGTTAATATCAAATTCGATTTTTACTTCCTATATTTAGTCCAGGGACGACTAAAATAGGAAGGGACCCTGAAATGTAAATTTTAGAAATGCAATTTTTAGTAGTTTCACTTCTCACCCAATGTTGCTAATATCCACACTGGTAGAACTTCTATTTTTAGCAGTGCTATTTTTAGCAATTTCTATTTTTAGCATATATTGTTGCCCACTTTTCAACATAATGGAGTTATTAAGGAGGAGGTGTATATTGAGTAACCAGAAGGGTTCGATACTTTTGATCGAGAATCTCATGTGTGAAGACTCAAGCAAGCATTGTATGGTCTTATGTAAGCATCCCGTGCTTGGTACACTAGGATCAATAATTATCTCACCAGTTTGGGCTTCACAAAAAGTTAAGTGAATACAAACCTCTATCATATTTTTATAGAAGGTAAATTGCTGATTACCATTTTATATGTTGATAAATTGATTTTGACTAGTGATGAACAACTGATAAATCTTTGCAAGGAGGCCCTTCCAAGAGAATTTGAGATGACAGACATGGGTCTCATGCACTACCTCCTTGGATTGGAAGTATGGAAAGGTGATGAGAAACTATTTGTCTCTTAGGGCAAGTATTCCAATGAGATACTTCAGAGGTTCCACATGGACAGGTGCAAACCCAGGGAGACTCCTCTAATGACCAACTGGAGGAAGGAGGATGCCACTTCAGGTGAGGAAGTGGATGCAATTGTTTACTAATAATTGGTGGGTTAACTCATGTATCTTGTGAACACATGACCAAACATGTTCTTTGTAGTAAATTAGCTGAGCCAAGCTATGGTTAGGCCAACCAAGTTTTTTTGGAGTGCAAATAAGCATGTTCTAGAGTACCTTAGAGGCACTACCTAATAGAGGGAGTGAAGTTGTTTGGCTTCATAGATGCAGATTGGGTAGGAATTCCATTAGACTGGAAGAGTACATTAGGTGGAATTTCAGTGTTCGGTCCACAACGGTTTCTTGGTACAGTAGGAAGCAAAGATTCATGACACTCAGCTCAGAAGATGCAAAATACATGGCTACAAGTCAAGAAACATGTGAGGCAATCTAGATGAGAAAGATACTTGTTGGATTGTTTGGCCAGATGATGGATCCTACTGTGATTTACTTTGATAATCAAAGTTGCATCAAACTCTCTGAAAATCTCATTTTTCACAATTGATCCAAGCATATAGATATTTGGTATCACCATCTATGGGATTGTGTGTAGAGACGATTATGTTGTTGCCATACATTTTGATAAAGGAACACGATGTTGATATCCTGACAATGTCCTTGTCAAGAGGGAAGTTCGAGTTCCATAAGTGTGTGATAGGGGTGGTTGATAATCCCTTTCATTCTAAGAGGGAGTGTTAAAAATGCAGCAAGAAAATATAAGTTTTACTTTGCCTTGGTCAAACTAGAGAAAATTCAAATTTCAATTTCAGCAGAAATCTTGGAGGTAGTTAACTGAGATGAAATGGCACTTGTCACTCATTTAACTCAGTTAATTCGAGTTGGGGAAGCTTGATTTCAATTCAATATGTTTGATTTATAATTTGTAGCAATATATTTTAGTTAATTTGAGTTATTGCCATTTTATCTAGTTCTAACTTTCAAAAGAACTAATGGAAGTCAAGTTGTGGAAGTGGAACTTCAACCACACTCGGTGATCAACTAGTAAATTGAATAATCAACCCAAAATAATTGTTTCATGCAGATAATTTGAGTTACCCAGTTGGGATGGAGATTCCAAGGAAGTGTACTATCAATTGTAGCATATTCCAATGTGTACAGGTGGTGCATGTAGTCAAAGGAAGGACCTAAGGGAATTGCTTAATAGGGACCAATTTCCCAGAGGAACACCACAAGGAAATAAGAGCTTGGAGGGATTCAAAATTGGCTAAGTGTTGGCCAGATTCAGTTAGTCAGGAAGAAGGATAGACTATACACTTTCAGGGTGTGATTAGGCTTGAGAATGCATATGTATTTCATCTCTATTCTCTAATTAATGCAATATAGATAGTAAGGGGCTTTGAGAAATTACTTTCCCCTAGATAAACTCTGTGCATGTGTGATGTTTCCTTTTGCATATCTATGATTTGTGCTCTAGATGGTGAATTAACTTTCTCGGATCAGAGAGTAGCTTCAAGTCTTGTGATTTAGTAAATTTCATGAGCATTTTTTAATGTACACAATAATTTCTACAATGTGGGACCTTGTAAGAAGTTCAATGCAACTGAGAGATGACATGAGTCTCAACTTGAGGAGCAATAGAATAAAGGTGATGGAAGAAAACCTTTGAGGTGTTGGAACTATGGTGGAGAACATAATAGGAAAGATTTTCCATCATATCAAGGTGGAAAGCATCATATTTACAGTGCTTAGGAGGTGAAAACAGTTGGAAATGTAGGCCAGAGTATTCCTTGGATTATGCAACACTAGATAATAGGTAGGAAAATCATCAGGAACCCATTATCGAGATGGAAGGTAAGATTTGTGATCAAGTTGTTTCCATTTTGATTGATCTTGGATCTAATTATAGATATATTAATCTTGACCTGGTGGATCAATGTTGGTTGAATAAGGAAGTGCATGCAGAATCTTGGTTGGTGCAGTTGGCTATAGGGGCCAAGAGAAGAGTTCAACATTGGGTGAGATCTTGTGCATTTGATCTTAATGGTGTTTCTACATCAACACATCTAAATGTGCTTCCTTTGGGATCATATAGCATGTTTTTGGTCATGGATTAGTTGTTCATTCATAAGACCAAAGTGGACTACTATGACCGAGCCATTGATTGTTTGGATGATGATGGAGAATAGAGAAGCTTACAAGGAAAGAAGAAGCATACATCAGTGAGAATGGTTACAACTATGCAAGCTAAGCGCAGCCACATAAAAGGGTGTTTGTTGTTTGCAGTGCATGTTTCCAGTGACAAAGGGAAGGAAGATGAGGATGATGAAGTCCCGAGGAAGTATCTTGTCTTGCAACAGTTTTAGGATGTGTTTCCTGTAGAGATTCCAGAGTTGGTGCCTCATAGAGAGGTGAAATTTTCTATTGATTTGGTATCAGGAGAAACAGCGTCATCTAAGGCACCGTATAGGATGAGCACTCCGGAATTGATGGAATTGAAGTTGTATCTTAAAGAAATGAGTTATAAGGGATACATAAGGCCAAGTGTGTTTCCATCGGGTGCACCAGTGATGTTTGTAAGAAATAAGGATGGTACTCTCATATTGTGCAGTGATTACAGGCAATTGAACAAGGTGACTATCAATAACATGTATCCATTTTCATGGATTGATGATTTATTTGATCAGTTGAAGGGAGCAACATTGTTTTCAAATATTGATATAAGATTAGGATATCATCAAGTGCACATCAAAGAAGAAGGCATCTACAAGACTACATTTTGTACAAGGCATGGGAACTATGAGTTTGTGGTGGTTCCTTTTCGTCTTACCAATATTCCAACAACCTTCATGTGTTTGATGAAAAATGTGTTGCGTCCTTATCTAGATAAGTTTGTGATAGTCTTTGTTGATGACATATTGGTATATTCAAAGAATGAGAAGGAGAATGCATATCACCTAGAAGCCGTGTTGAGATTGTTGAGAGAGAATCGATTGTATGAAAAGCTCAGCAAGTGTAGTTTCTTTTAGAGTTAGATTCATTACTTGGGACATGTTTCCAGGGAAGGGATAGCAGTGGATCTGAAAAAGATCAAGGCTATCATGGAGTGGCCAGCTCTGAGGAATGTGGATGAGGTGATATCATTCATGGGACTAGTAGGCTATTACAGGTGGTTCCTCAGGAACTTCTCTAAGCTTGAGTATCCTATTACATCTTTCTAGAGGAAAGGGAAAAAAATTGAATGGAATGAGGAGTGTGCAGCTAGTTTTGATCAATTGAAGCATTTGCTTAAAAATGCTCCATTTTTGAAGATTTCAAATCATGATAAGGAGTTTGTGGTTTTTATAGATGCTTGCAAGTAATTTTGGTTGATTCTTGATGCAGGAAGAGAAATTGGTTTGATATGAGTCAAGAAAGTTGAATGAGAATGAGCAGAACTATGTGACCCATGATCTTGAGTTGGAAGTTATCATTCATGCATTGAAGATGTGGAGATATTATCTCCTTGGTAGGAGGGTTGTTCTAATGAGTGATTATAGTTGGTTGAGGTATTTGTTTGACCAACCCAATCTAAATTCTAGACAAGCTAGATGGTTGGCTACCCTCAGTGAGTTTGATTTTGAGATTAGGTACATAAGGCAAGGAGAACAGGGTTGCAAATTCTCTCATCAGGAGAGTGCAGGTGAATCACATTTCATTTGTGAGCTCTTATGGGACATATTTATAGGAGTGGATATTTCATGAAGGGAAGCATGATGATATGTATTAGTAGCTGGTGTAGAGATTAAAGCAACAACGTGAAGGTGATAGGGATGAGGAGTATCACTTCACAACAAATGGCTTGGTTAGATTCAGGAACATGATTTATGTGTCAGATAGCAGTGAATTGAAGAAGCTTATTTTGATATAGTTTCATGTCAATTCATATTCAGACCACTTAGGATACTAGAAGACTTTGACAACTGTTAAAGAAGTTCTACTATTGGCCAAATTTGAAGAAAGAGGTGGTTGAGTTTGTTACATGGTGCTTGGACATTCAACAAGTAAAATCTCAATGTAAGCATCTAGTTGGTCTATTACAACCTATTGCAATTCCAAAATGGAAATAGGAGCTCATTTCCATGGACTTCATTACAATATTTTCGAGGACATCGAGGAAAAATTATTCCATCATGGTTGTGGTTTGAAAGTCAAGCAAGGTAGCTCACTTCATTGCAATGAATGCTACTAATTTAGATATTGAGGTAGCTCAGATATTCATCAGGGAGAATATGATGTTGCATGGAGTTCCCAATAAGATTATATCAGACATAGATGTCAGATTTACTTCCAAGATTTGGAAGGAGTTGTTTGCAGGCTTGGGGACAGAGTTAGCCTTCGACGCAACTTACCATTTGCAAATAGATGGATAGACAAAGAGGGCTAACAAGATTCATGAGGACATGTTGAGGATGTATGTCATGCATCAACAAAGGAAGTGGCAGGATTATCTTCCACTGGTTGAGTTTACTTATAATAATGGGTATCAATATTCCTTGAATATGGCTCTATTTGAGGCTCTCTACAAGCATAGTTGTAATAATCCTATCAGTTGGAGTGATCCAGTTAACAGGGTGATGATTGGAATGGATATGTTGGCTAAGATGGAGTAGGATATACAGGTTATTAAAAGGAATTTGAAGGCAATACAATACAAGCAAAAGAGTTAGGTAGATCAACATAGATAATTCAAGGAGTTTTAGGTTGGGGAGTATGTGTACTTGCGCATCAAGCCCAATAGGAGATCCTTGAGGATTGGTTCATGTGCTAAGCTGGAACCTCAGTATTGCGGGCCTTTTGACTTCCTTGAAAGGATTGTACCAAGCACATACAGACTTGCACTACATCCAACAGTGAAATTCCATGATGGTTTCAATGTTTCATTGCTTAAGATATATGTGCAGGATGTTGATCATGTGATTGATTGGTCTATATTTCAAGTGGAACTAGCAGGAGAGTTCCAACCAGAGCCATAATGCATATTGCAACAAGAACAACTCATGCTCCGGAACCAAGAAATAGTGTAGGTTAAAGTGCAGTGGAAGCACTTTGGGCCTAATGAAGCTAGATGGGAGATGGGTGATTAGATGCGAGAAATATATCCTGCTTTATATATCAAAAACTAATTTGATTCAACCAACAAATATATATATATATATATATATATATATATATATATATATATATATATATATATATATATATATATATATATATATATATAGATATAGATATCTGTGTGTGTGTGTGTGTGTGATTGTAAATACCACATCGAGTTGTGTTTTAAAGTTCCAATAAGAGGTCTGTTTGTTATGTTTTTCATGTTTTCAGTAGTTTTTCATTGTAAATACTACATCGATCTATGTTATAAAGCTCAATGAGTAGTATTTTTGGTTTCTCACAAGTGTCATAGAACACTGAGGATGGTGTTCCCCCAAGGGGGAGGGGTTTGTAACTACCCCGAGTTGATTTTCCATGTAAATAAAATAAGTCCAAGTTCATGGGACATGTATTCCAAGTTGAATGGAGGGGAAAACATTATAGTGGGCATCACTTTTGGTTAATTAATGGCTATGGAAATTGGAAAAGGAATAAAGGCAATAAATGACAATTTAATATGAGAAATAAAGGAAAATAGGATAAAAGGAAGATGAAGGGACGTGAATATGCATGGAAGGGAAATTAGAGAGAAAATGAAGAAAAAATGAAAAAGGAAAGGAAGAGACAAGACATTGCTAATAAAAAGGCATCAAAGAAACAACTAACAACTTTTGTGAGTTCTAGATTTTGACAATTATAGCTTTTGATCACTTTTAGAAATAGAGATCTAAGAGAAGAGAGAGGAAGCACTTGGACAAGAAAACAAACAAGCGAAGGAAATAAAGGGAGCATAAGGAAAGGTTGGAAGAGTAGCTACAAAAAAAATACCTTGCAGATAACAGGTTGCATGTGTGATTTGATTGCTAAGATTTGGATGCATGGTACATGCATTTGGTTATTTGGTTGCTTTGTTGTCATTGGCATGTGATTCTCCTAGATTGACAATGGTTTTTATGCTTTCTTTTCCATTTTCTGGATAGCCATGGTATTGTGGGTTCATTATTTTGGTTTAAGATTTGGGTGGCTGATAGACTTTAGATCCTGGTGAGGTGGTCTCGGGAAATTCCCAAGGTTCAAGGGTGGAGATGGGATTCTCCTGGAACTCTTGACTGATGGGTGGAAATAGGAAAATTCCTCTAGGTATGGTGAAGAAAGTTGGAGTCATGCAAACTTATTTGGTGTTAGTGATTTATGGACCGGTTTAGGTGAAATCATTGTGGTAGAGGGTTGAGGTGGTGTGGCATCTGGAAGCCCTGGTTGGTTCAGTTTTGATTTATCCCATGAGATCCCACATTCATGATTGGAATATGGCATGAGGGTGATTGGATGAAAGAGAGATTTGGTTCAACCCAAACTTAGGTCGGGTGGTATGTGAAAGTATATAATTTGGTTGGAATTTTCATATGTTAATATGAGTTATTTTCTTATTGTGATCAATGAGCACATGTAGTGGTTATTTTGTTGATTTTATGATTGGTTTGCCATGGATTCATTTTGGTTATATGTTGGTTATAAGTTTCGTTAAATGATGTGCTATTGTTATGGATCATATTCATGATTTGACAAATTATTGAATGGTTATGTGAAAGCATGAGCTAAGTAGTGTTGTTGCAGTTAGTTTGAGAGGGAATTGAGCCTTCTTGATGATTCCTTGTTGAAGCTAAGGATACATTTTAACAAATATTCATTCATGACCTATAATTACCATGTTTAACATGTGTTTGATGAAATGTTTCTCATGTGTTTGACAATTTATGAGCAATATCTAGCCTTAGTAATTACCATTCAAACTTATTATCATCCTAGACTGAGTTCTGAAGAGTTTTGGGTTATTCTAGGTAGATGGTCTGTTGTTAGCCCCAAAAATATGGATATGAGTTTCTAGTTGCACCCTCTAAACTAAGATATTTTTGCTGCAACTGCACAGAGGAAGGCCTATTCATGTGGTTGGAGCCTTCCAAATACATGCACAACTTGGCATGCATACGACTGGGGTATAAGGTCTGGGAAAAAGAAATTTCCAACCTAGGGAAAGCTCATCAATAGATGTTGTCTAGTGTTTGGGTGATGTAATGCTATTTGGAGGTGTCAGTATGTTTTTGGTTAGTATACCCAACTTCCATCACTGGATCTTGGATGTTGGGTCATGTCATAGTAACTCTTAGCTCATGTTTACCCTAGAGGGATTGTAAATGAGAGTAAATGTGGGATGGGGTGTTTACAAATGATAAATTATAGAAGGAGAAATCCTACCCAACTTAATAAAGGGATAAGCATGGTTGTAATAAGAGAGAATGGGCTTGTGATAATACACCTCAATACAAAATTTTAATGGTATATTAACACTTAAACACCATCATCATATAAATTCTCAAATCCTAAAGGAATGCCACTATTGAATTGTTAATCATTTGGGTGAATATGATCCTAATCAATCTATCTATTTAAGGAGTGCCTTGAGAAGGAATTAATACATTGAGAGATATAAGGTGTGATGCTACAAAAGTGAGTTGACATAACCAACTAAATGTAGTAATAGTTGTAGTTGGAAGAATGGGGAGTGGGTTTGTGATAAACAAACTCAATATAAAAGTGTACCCAATAGTTTGTGGAAGAATGGTACCACCAATTCATGTGTCATCTGGAAGACTACAATACTTACCTACTTATATGGTAAATAAGTGTTGGAAGAAATACCTTGTATGGGTATAAACTTTGAGCTACTCATCTCATGAAGTAAAGTGATCACTAAAATGTTCATCTACTAAAAGAACACTACCACTGAATTTCTCATAAATGAAGGGATATAAGATGCATCCTAGCGTTACTATAAATCTACTGGAAGAAAAATGGCATTAATTTTCCCATTTGAGGAAATGTTGGAAATAACATTTTGTAAGTGAGAAGAAATGGGTACTAAACTCTGATAAGTCATCAATTGAATGAGAATAGTATGACCCAGCTCCATATATTTGAAAGAGATTGAACACAATGGAGAAAGATTGAATAAAATAAGATTGTGGGCATGTAAATACACAACACATATACACTTTAAATAACACTACTAATAAAGAGACTTGAATATTATTGGAGATAATTAATGCCACTAGGATACCTCACATATAATAGGGTTTGGGTGTGTGAATACTCTACATAGAAACACCTATGGGGATGCAACTTAGAAGGAATCTGAAAAAAATGGAAGTGGTTTTATAAATACTTGGCTCCTCAAAAAGAGTTATCATGGTCATAATATAGAAGAGAGTGGGCTTACAAATACCCAACACAAATACAACTAGGAATAATGATGAATAAATACAAGAGAATGTTGGCGTGTGGAGATCCAACTCAAAAAAAATAATTACTATATCCAAAATAAAGAATGGAGAGGGTTGATAAATACCCATCTCAACATATTGTTAATCCTATGTGAAACATCCCCCCCAAAGATGGATATGAGACTAGAAAGAGAATCATTAGATCCACCTACCTCACTTAATGTTTAATATGGGAAATTAGAAGATAAAAACTCCCCAAAACACCAAACACCAATACCAAAACATTTCATAACTAGGATAAGGAGGCCAGTAGATGAAGTCTGAAAGAAAGAGCCATTGAAATTTTTTGGTCAATTGAAGGGGCACAAAGGAGCACGATATGGAGATTGAATTTACCATTGAGAGTACATCCAAGAGAAACCAAGACCATAGTGGATAGAGAAAATACCAATGTGAAATATTGAATGATATGCATAAATTATATCCAACAAGGACAAAAATCATAACATGGAAGGAAAATATCTCCAAAAACAAGTTTATCCATTAAAAGACATTAAGAATCATTTGTAGAGTCATGAATAAAATAGTGGGATAAATCATGCCAACATAGGAGTGGAAACTACATCAAGGAACCTGGGAGGGGTATCCTTCTACAAACAAGTAGTCATAGGCTTACTAGAGTCACTATGAATCACCATTGAGGAGTAGGCCTAACATCATCAACCACACCATTAAATAGAATCTACTAATCCCTTGAAAACAAATATGTCTACAAAGGTGGACTAATATCAAGAATATCATCTTTTGAATTTAGTATAGCTTGATCTAAAAAGTACACTACCATATGTGTATCAAGAAAACAATTGATCTATTTCAACAAAAGGAAGTCTCCATGAAGACCATGAGAAAAAATTCTAAAGGGATAAGAAGGGTTTGAAACCATACAATAGATGTTGATCCATAAACCATTAATCTACAACCCTTAGAAAAAATGCCACTAGTGAATATCCTCATAGATCAACTAAGGAACCCAAAAACTTTTCTTTCAAAGTAGTCCTTCAAATCATATATGAGAGCCCTAAACAAATTTTTTGACAAATCCTCAAGCTACAACCCTTCAGGGCAATGACTCAGGCCAATAGCCTTAAGGATCTCTTGTAATAGAATAATTACAAACTTCCAATTCCATAATGATTACACCACCTATTAGCATCATGGTCTACAGTTTTTCATGAGAAGTGACCATTATGATGAGCCAAAAATGTGATTATTTTGTTGTATGTTGTCATGATTGGATTATTTATGTGTAAGTGTTAGCTAGTTGGTATCATAGGTCCCCTAAGATGGATGGTTATAGCTAGTCCTTTTAAGTCCCCACCTCTCATGGTGCTTGGTCTTATTGTTTTAGACAACTAATCCCTTAATGGGGGTAACTCCCATCAAATTGAGCATTTATGTCATGGATAGGTATTCAAGCATCCTAAGATGGATCTAACATGATACAATATTTACATGAACCCTATCTACTCACCTTTTCTATTTTTATGTAAAGGTGTTTGCGATTTGTGAGAGTTTTCACACCCATTGTTTAACACACTTATTTTACCCCACATGGACCCTCTTTTGCTTATGTATGTTCCACATTTTTTCCATGAGTTCTTGGAGGTGTTTCTATTGATAATTCAATAGGGAAATCAATATGTTAATTCTATTAACTTGATAACTGTTTGTGCTACCTTTTACTTATTAACTTTGTCCATTATTATTCCAATGTGAAATACATCAAACAACTGCCAAAAAAATAATAATAGTGACACAATATATAGGCTGTGAGCCAGGGACAAAAGCCCTCTTCTTGAAAGGAAAACCCGTAAATATCTTCTTTATATTTTGCCGCCAAACACATTTTGAGATATTTTCATGGGACGTTACACTTGGTCTGAGATATTCTGTTTGAAACATTAGACTTCATGGATACACCAATATTGACTGGGCGAGAAATGTTTTTGACATGAAAAGTACATCTGGATGTTGTTTTAGCCTTGGATATGCCATGATATCTTGGATGAGTAGGAAGTAGAAACTCATAACATTGAGGACCGTCGAGGTAGAGTACATTGTCACTAGCATGGATAGCTATGAAGAAGTTTGGTTGAGGAAGTTGTTTGGAGAGTGTTGAAGCGTCGAAAATCATTGCTTAAAACATTGGGGGAAAACCACTCAGTCCGAACCTTGGTTGGAAGCTCCTTTTCCGTTTGGTGTAGTGGCTTTGACTGGGGATAATGGGACTAGTTTCCTAATATAATTTATGATAGTGTTGATGGGGTGATATATGATAGTTCGGAATGTTTAAGCTAAAATTAATCTAATATAAACTAATCATCACATGCATATGTCCTAATTTAAACATTATCTAGCTATGACTATACCCGGGAATAAAATTGAAACATGCGATCTACAATAATGTCTTAAAGAAATTGGTAATAAATATCATTCAACTGCAATAAGAAGTGAAATCATTTTAACAATAATCATTTCAGATAAATAGTTCGCCGAAACAATTGTGAAAGATATATCGCATAATAAATTGTTCATATATTCAGCATAAAATTTTGGCCATCACCATACAAAAGTGAAATAATGCTAACCAAGTTTTAAGCTTTCATACACAAACAATTTGAAGGAAAATTTATTGCTTAATACATAAATAAAACAAAATCACAAGATAAAAGTACCATTTGTATTAAGTTTTTCTCATGTGTTTCAGCAATATCGACCTACTTCCAATCAATCCAACACCATCTAAGAGTACAAAATTAAAATTTCAGTAGAATATGCCAGATAAGATGAAAATAAATCATGTTCCATTCATTTCACCAAAACTTCCTCAAAGGGACATAAGTGCATGTTTTGAAGATTGTTTCTAATAAAATTTATGGACCCCTCTCTAAATGCATGAGAGGGGTTTAAAGACTAAATTATAAATCCTAAGAATAGATTATTAAAAAATAGTTGAGGAGGTTTAAATGACCTTCCTCAAATTACACAAAAAAAAACAAAAATAGAAATAAAACATGGTGACTAACTCCTTTGAGTTTGATCTTTGAGATCGCAGATGTCTGTCATTAGTTTGAGTTGTGTCGATTGGCTAATTGCAAATTTCAACTGCCTAGTGAACATGACATCGATTAGTGTTGGCACCATTTTCTACGTGAAAGAGGTTAGGCATCACAGGGTCATCCAATGGTTGTAAGGTTTAACTAAATATTGCCAGTATGCTTCCGAGTTTAACTTGGTAATTTACCTAATTGCTTCCTCTTTTTCCCCTATTGCCTACCTCCACTGTTGTTCGAGCTGTTTGACATTCAGAAGAAAACCTGGTACAGACTCTACCACCAAGTTTGCACTGTGTAAATTTTCATTGATGTTTTCAATAACGTTTTTTGTTGCTGCTGTTGCGACCACTGTTTCCTTTTCTGTTTGTCTAAGCTAAGAATCCTAGTCTACAAATAGAATTTCTTTATGTGAATCCTCTAGTATAGGCAAATTAGCCTTCCTCCCATCCTCTAAATTCTTCTAGGTGATGAAGTCAGAAACTCTTTTTAAGACTTCATGATATTCAAGTCTCATGTAAACGACTTGATTCATTCATTTGTCACTATTCTTTTAATGCAGACTCAACTACGAGACCTTTTGGCATAGAATTTATTTTTGGTGCATTAGCTGGGAGTTAAGGCTGAGCGCTTCAATTATAAACTAATCAATATTCAGACTGTCCTTATACTTATTTCTTATTTCTTGTATCTAAGCTTCCTTTTTTGCTAATATGGCTTGATGTTTTATTTGCATTTTCTCGAATTCTTGCTGGAGCTTGGCTATTTGCAATTCCTCTTGTTGGTTAGATTTTTATTGCTCTAATTTTTGTTCCAACAATAGAATTTTATTTTCCTTTTCTCTGAGCAACATTTGTACCTATGTTGCTTTATCAATAGTGGTTGTAGCATAGGCTCTTGCAAACTGTGACAGTCTAGTAAGGTTGTCAAATGGGTCGATGGGTGACTCTTTCTAGACAATATCCATCGGTTCATTATTTGGAGTAGTAGCAACTCTAGCATCCAACTTCCTCTTATTTATATGCCTTTTGATGACATCTTTGTGGGTTGGGCTATAGAACACATCTAAAGGAGGAATCTCCTCAATTCTCAAAACAATTTTAGAGGTAGGAGTGGCAGGAATGTGCTCTACCTCTTGAGTACTTACAATTTTCTCTACTATAATTTCTTGTGTTGCTTTGTGTTGTGAAGTTGGTGCCTCAGGTGCTTTTCCCTCTGTATCGATCCTTTTATTAAAATGCTCCCATTATTTCTCTAAATCAATCACTGAGTGTTTTGTTGACTAGGTGGAGGTGGAGTGGATTTCAGCTTGTTTTTTAGCTGAGGTTTGCTTAGCTGCATTTTCTGTAGATTCGGCTATATCCTTTTCTAACTCCTTACCTTTACTTCCCCCATTCTGTGACTATGGCTCTGAGTTCTCTGACTCCCTGGTAGACTTCTCTTGGGACTTTGCTTCAGAATCATCTTTAGAATTTTCTCTAGAGCTCTCTTCTAGGCTTACACTGGGAGTTGGCTCCCTTATTGGCTCAATCTGTAATTGTTCCAATGGGACCTTTAACAATCTCCTTTCTCTGTATTCATGAAAGGCTTCAACATCTTCTAGGTCAAAAAGTAACGATGCCATTTACTTCACATCTCTGAATGTTTCTTTTTGTAGGAAGATGTCATCAAATACATCTTCCTCATGATTGAATACCTTCACTTGCACCATGGTAGTGAAGTCTTTGGCAATGCCATTTGGGTCATACTGTCTTCCTGGAATTTAGGTAATTTTAGAGATTGCATGATCTCTACTTCTTTGAATGCATGCCCTAGATCTTGCAGTGCAAATGCCACACACTAATGGAAATGTAGGCCAAATGGCCTTTTTCACTTCCTTTAATCCTTTTCTCAGCCCACCCTCACTCACTGTTTGATAGGCTATCTCTCTAGCCATCAATTTTTCTAGGACATAGTATGGGAGGACATGCGATGAGGCAATGCTCCCAAATACTCTAATATATGTGAATGTTTCCTTCCCAAACCATCTGGCCATTAGGAGGATATCTACCTTGGCTTCCTTAGAAAACCTAGGGGCATTTCGGTTGTAAGCTTGTTTGTGGATAGGCAGCATGACTCCATGACAATTTTTGTAAAAATGTGGGTGAAACTAAGACTCCCACATGTCCTTATGATATATATGAATGGGAAGTGGATCCTTCACAGTCCACTTCCATCCCATGATAGGAAATTTTGAACCAAAATAGATTGCATCCATCACATAGGCACTCATAAAAAATGGAGGGTAAACCCTCGAAGAGATACTTATTTTTCTCCTATAATCCATTATTGACTTTGCTAAATTATCAAATTTGGGCCCAATTCATTATGGTTGCATTTACGACTGCATCTATTAATGGCAACCATTCTGGGGAAAATTTAGTGCTATCGGGCTTGCCAAACATCCTACATAGCATGGTTGTTGCAAAACTATGGGGAGGAGAAATAGATGCAGTAGAGTACATACCCGCTTTGTCCTTTTTGATCTTGCCCTCATTATTTGACCAGGTTCGGGTGACATCTATTGGGTCCTCGTTCTCTTTGGAAAACTTCTCAAGGAACTGTTTGTTGTAGATCGTTTGTGGCTCTGGTAGGTGGTACATAAGTCATAGGTTGTCTAGCGAAAAAGATCCCATAACCTCTTGGCTGCTATTCTTAAATTATCTATCTAAGATATTGGCTTGATCAATAATCCACTTGACCATATCTATATAAGGGATTATCTTTGGGCACGCGGCTATGCAATGCAGAAATGAGCATGTCGTCTAAAAAATGGAGGCATCTGAGGAAACATGACTGTCAACTGTGACCTTTGTTTCCAGAGGTCTTGGTTCCTCTTCTTCTAATAAATCATACATGGTTTCCCATGTAGAGGTTCCTCCTTCTCTGCTGCATGTAGTATCTGTGAATAAAGGAGTCATTTTTTATTTCTCAGACACAACTACCTTGCCCTTCTTTTCCATTGCTCCCAAAGACTCCTTCTGTGGATTTTTCTTGAAAATGGAGAAAAACAACAACTATCGGATATACAGAGATAAGAATGAACGTAATATGGAATAATACAGATAACTTGAAAAGGTGATAAGAAAGGAGTTTTATTTGAATGCAAGTGAGAAGATATCGTATCACGTTGAATGGCTTTTCACACATAAATGCCATTAACATTTACTAAATGCCCACTAATGGTTCGTTATCTCTTAGCTTTATTGCTCATTAATGTCCACATCGTAAGTTGGGAAGAAAGCTTCTAGGGTGGCGAGCCTTTAAATTGTGAAAATGTCGATTTTGCGATTTGTGAAGCAATATCACAGATCACATTATTGCATTATGTTTGTACGCTTTCCTTTTTGTTTCTGTGAGATGCAAGATGTGGGCCACTTACTATTGTTTCCAAAACATAGCTCATTTGTTAGGTTTTCTTGTGTAAAGCCCCTTTTATTAAGCAGCGAACCTAAATACTTGTTTGTGACGTATCTCGAGAGTGGGTCCGGGTCTCAATCGCATTTCGCAATCTCGACAGATGGTAAGTTTGTGGTGTTCTTTTAAATGTCCGAACTAAAATGCAATAATGTTGATGTTTTCATTGCAATTTCGAATCTCACACGTTTTAAGGTAACTCATTAAGGTGCGCCTTCTAAAAATAATGATATGCGATGCAGGCCTTAGTTTTAATAAGAAATGCCTTAGGACTTAGTTTATATAAGAAACGTACTAGTTTCGAAGTGTTTTAGCACGGAGTCCTCTTTTGATCACTTTTTGCTAGATTTGGTGGATTAGCAAGGCTTTCAATCACGCTTGATCGTGCGATATGTAGGAAAGGCAGACATTTACTAGTTTTTGAAAAGGTGTTTGATTGATATCTTGTTTTATTCCAAAATTTAATAAGGAAAATTCCTAAATGCTAAAATTATTTTTGGAAGGATTTTTTAAAGGGTCCCCATTTATTAATGTAATATTGACTACTACTATTAACAAATGGGGGGTTGTTGAATAGCACAACAATTGGCGATTCACTTGGAAGAACCAGTTATCTCTAAGAGTTTTTTGAAATTTCTAAAAACTTCCAAAATAAAGATGGTTTAGAAAATAAAAATTACATGAAATATAAGGTAAGTCATACTTCTCTTTGAATATTAAAACAACATCCACTTAACTATCATTCTTTTGATTATCCTCTTCTCATAAGAAAGTCACTTTGTCTACATCAGTCATTACTTGGTTTTAAAGATAAAAACAGGGAGGCTCTTCATAGATCAGTTTTTGGTATACTCAGTTGTCATAGGTAGAGCCTCTGCTACTAGCAGGCGTTCATAGCCTCAACAAGGTTACCTTTTAACTAGCAATGATTCAATATCCCACCTAGGTCAAAATAAAAAATTTAAAGATACGCTCAGATTTATATACTTATTTTCTTTTTATTTTCTGAACTAATTCTTCTTCTTCAAAATTTTAATTTTTATCCCTTCAAGGATAATGTCTTGGTTTGGTGACCAAAATTGACAATGCCATTCACTTGATTATAACTTAACTGAACAAGTTGGCTCTTAATGAGACCCCTTGTCTTTTGATCAATACAATCTCAAGCCATTACCCTGTTTTGATATGCAGTATTGGTAATGTCAGCTAGTTATAACCTTATGATCATGGTAAGCCAGCTCTTGATGAGACCTCTTATCCTTTAAGTTTAAGTATATTTTAGAATTACACTCTAAAAATGTAAACTGAATAGATGGGGAGAATCATTGGCTCCTTAAGAGCTTCTGGATGACAATTGTAGAGTTTAAAGATGCTTTTCTGTAGAGAGACTTTGCTTTGTTATTGATACTTTTCTTGACTGATGTAGAGGCAAGGTTCCTTTCAGAAGTTAAGTTTTATCAAAGATCAAATAATTTTGGCAGAGAACAAGCAATTTTAGAGCAACAAAACTTAACCCTATGTTTTATGTGTGAAAGTCATTTTCATAACAATATTTACTTATACAAGCAAAAAGTCAAAAATAAAAAGAGACTATTATTTGCAAAGCCAAAAGTAAATGTTCTTCAACTTGTATTATTCTTTCTAAATAAAAATAAAGGCACTAATATACAGGGAATAGAAGAGAACATCTTCTATGGAAAATATTTCTTTAAGATCTACCCATTAACAGGTAGAGATTCTCTCTTGCCTGATAAATCCTGCAATAAAAAGGTTGATGGGCCTATTTGTTCCACAATATGAAACGGGCCAAGCCACATTTGTTGGAACTTGGTATGCTTACCTTTTTCTTCGTGGGCTTTATCCCATTTCAATACTAGGTCTCTGAGTTGAAAATATTTTGAACTTACAGAATTTGAATCAAAGGAAGCTTTGACTAACTGTTGATGATGTGCATGTGTGATTTTGGCCTTTTCCCTTTCCTCTTCAAGCTTAAGGATTTGTAACTATCTAACTTGCATAGAAGAGGAAGGAGTTTCTTCAATGAATTGAACTAGGGATAGAGAGGGAATAACTACATTTGTGGGTAGGAAAACTTCTTTCCCATAGACCAAATTAAAAGGAGAAGTGCCAATGGAGGCCTTATGAGTTATTCAATCTACCCATGGAGAAAATATTAAAGACTTATGGCAGTTATTCTGCTTTTGGTCAGCAGTTCATTTAATAATCCTCATGAGATTTTTGTTTGTAGATTTAGCTAACCCATTTCCCTGTGGATAATAGTTAGCATAGTATTTAAGCTTAGAACCTCTTTTAAGAGCAAATTCTATCATAGCGTTGCCTGAAAAATAAGATGCATTATTAAACATCAAGGAAGATGGCAGACCAAATCTGGTAATGATAAATTGATCAATGAATTCAATGATGTTTTCATAATTAGCTACCTTGAGTGGAATGGCTTCCACCCATTTTGTGAAGTAATCAATCGCTGTAAGGATATATATATGCTACTTAGAAGAATGAGGAACGATCTCACCTATTATGTCCAATCCCCATTTCTCAAATGGTTGTTCAATATTGACTAGCTGTAATGGTAATGTGGGTTTTCTCTGTCTCCCAGCAGCTGTTTGACAAACTTTACATCTCCTTACATAAATGTGTGTATCCTTGAATAATGTTGGCCAGTAATAGCCAACATACAAGATTTTATGCGCAGTGGTATCTCCTCCAAAATGTCCACCAACTGGTTCATCATGGAGTTCCTGCAACACCTTCTCTTCCTCAGATTTTTCAAGACATATAAGTAAAATAGAATCATAATTTATTCTAAACAGCACATCATTGATGATTTGATATTGTCTAGCTTTTAGCCTCAAGGCCCTTCTCTTCTTATAATTTAATTGCGTTGGGGCATATCCATTTCTTAAGTAAAATATGATATCATCTTAACTTGACTCAGTGTCGTTAAGGATTACCTCATAGAATTGTGCATCATCACCTAAGTCTTGTAGTGTTGATAAATTAGATGCTCCTGCTAACATCCTGCAAAAACCTTGACCTTTTACAATTTTCACTGGTCTGATTTCAATGTCATATTCTTGCAGAGTTGTCACCCAATTTTCTCTCTTCTCACCTACATCCCTTTGTATCAACAGATTTCTCACTACTAAGAATGGTGCTATTACTTTAGTGTGGGTTTTGAGGAGAAAAGGTCTGAAGTGTTTTATTGATTTGAAAATAGAAAAATCTTGTTTTTCAACATCTGAGTAATTCAATTCAGCCCCCTGCAAATTGGAGCTAAAGAAAGAGATTGGGGCTTCAACTTTTTCTTCATTGACTTGTGTTAATATGGCTGCATACAATTTCTTGGAAGCGAAAGTATATAGAATGAACTGATTTGAAAAATTCAGAGTTGCTAAAGAGGGAGCATTAATGATTGCTTGTTTAATAAAATTAAAAGCTTCATGTTCTGTGTGTCCCCATTTAAAAAGATAATTTCTCTTTATCATAAATTGAAGAGGTAAAACTATTCGTGAGAAGTCAAGGAAAAATCTTTTAACAAAATTTATCTAACCTAAGAAAGACTGCATGGAGTTTTTGTTATGAGGTAAAGGAATTTTAGAGATTTCTCTTATTCTATCAGGGTTAATGTGAATCCCTACTTTGGATATAGTGAATCCGAGGAGTTTTCCTTCACTTAACACAAGGAAAGACTTCTTCGGATTAAGAGAAATTCCACACCTTTGACAACGCTCAAAGATTTGTTTTAAATCTCTCAGATGATTACTATGCTTTTTGGAATATACAGTCATCTAAGTAGATTACTAATGATTTTTTTACTAAACCTTTGAAGGCTATGTCCATGGCTCTTTGGAAAGTAGCACCAACATTAATTAGCCAAAATGGCATCTTTTGATAAGCATAAGTGCCCCATTTTGTCCTGAATGTAGTTTTTAGCTGGTCATCTAGATGTACTAGGATCTGATCATAACCTAAGAATCCATCCAGGAAAGACATTAGTTCTGAGCCTACAACTGATTGCAATATTTGTTCCATAGGATTGCAATATTTGTTCCATAGGAGGACATGGAAAGTTGTCCTTCCGACATGCTTTGTTGAGATTGCGGAAGTCTATACATATACGAATATCACCGTTCTTCTTTCTGACTGGGACAAGATTGGAGACCCACCTGGAATTTCTGACAGGGAAAATAATCTTGGATTTCAGCAGTTTGTTCAATTCAGATTTAATCTGATTTTCTAAATTAGGATGGATTTTTCTTAATTTTTTCTGAACAGGTTTTTCATCAGACATCATGGGGATGGTATGTTGAATAATAGAAGTGTCATACATTTTAAGATCTTCATAGTTCCATGTGAAGACATTCTTATATTTCTTCAACAAACGTATAAGGGTTGATTTCTCATCTGACGTAAGTCCAAGGCCTAGATTAATATTTTGAGGTTTAATGTCAGTTCCAAGGTTAATAAATTCAAACCTCAGAGTTGAACTCTGAAGTTTTGAATTGATGGGTCGTTTAAATCTGTCCTTGAGGTCATATAAATCTTCCAACTTAACCATAAACTTTGGTATAGCATTATTGGTTGTTTCTTGCTTAAGTTGGTTGTCATGCTGGTCTTCGTCAACTATCTGGTCATTATAAGAGCCTTCTAATGTCAAAAATCTTATGATATTTGGATCATTGTAAAAGACTCTCCAATTGGTGATATTGTCAGGAATAGAAGGCCTAAAAATAAATTCAATAGAAAAGTGATCAGGACTATAATCTCCCGGTGGAATAAGCTTGGAAGCCACATTAGCTAAGAGATCGGTGCTTGCATTTTGGAGTCTCAAAATAGGGGAAATATTAAACACTATAAAGTGGGAAGTCAAGTCTTGGACTAACGATTGGTAATGTTTCAAATGTCCAAACAAATAGTGTATAGTATTTCTTACCTAATTTAACAGATTTTGAATCTCCAAACACTTGGAGGTGGTTGATATTAAGGCCAATGGATTTATACAAACCTTGAACTAATGCTTCATATTTAGCAGTGTTGTTTGTGCAATAAAATTCAAGTCTACATGCTAACATAGTCTTTTCCCCTTCTGGGCTAACTAATATGCATCCTGCTCCTGCTCCATCATTGGATTTAGATCCATCAAAAAATAATTTCCAAAATAAAGAGCTAATTACAAGTTTATCCACAAAGTTTACACACTTAGAAGTATTTGTTTGGGAAAAGTTTTCAACTTGAGATACAACAGAGTTTTCCAACAAGGGTGAAGTATAAGCATTAAAATTTCCTAGAAATGATCCTACTAAGTAGTTTCCGATGATATTGTTGCTATACACAACTGGTTCATTTTCTCCTTCTAGCTTTGTGACTATGTACTTTTGATGTTTTTTGCAATCAACCCTTATTTGATTTGGCTTGCCATTATAGGGAAGCCACATGTGAGACCAGTCAGTCGCAAAATAGCCATGAAGCTTTTCTTACCAGTCTCTACTAAGGATTAAGCCATAGAACTCGAGAATATCAGCTACAAGAATGTCAATGACTTGATAGACTTTGGGGTTTGACGAGAGTCTGATGGTTACTTGATTAAGTTCCCCAACAACTTTGACTTGAGATCGATCTAACTGCACAATGTGTACAATAGATTTTTGGGCTGAACATTCAACTTTGCACAAACTATTCTAGGTAAAATGTTAGATGAAGCTCCTAAATCAACTAAACAGTTGTGTAAGTTTCTATTAAAAATTTCAAAAGTAAGGAGAAATGGAGGAGTATGGGATTTAGATCTTCCTCCAATCAGAGCTATGTTGGTTGGATCAATTTTGTTTAAAGAGGTGCTAGGGGGTCTTCCCATTTCTTGGGCAGCTTGTGAGATCACAACAACAGGAAGAGGTGAAGTAGGTACTACTTTGAGTTCCTTAAGGAGTAGCTTCTGTTGATGTTTCAACTTGCTAAGCTCATGAAAGGTGATGTTTTCCCTAGTCTTTTTCATATCATCAACAATATTATATTCCATTTCATCAAATACTATCTGGATTTTAGTTGAAGGTGGAGAATTTAATTGAGAAGTAGTTTGAGTGGATTTTGGTGAAGATTTCTTAACTTTTGTTTTGTCCTTGGGAGGTGGCATTGAAGCTTTCTGCTTTGGATTTGTTTGCGGTAAATCAACAAGGTTTTTACTTCGGGTGGCAACAGGCAGTGCTTCTTGCGTTTCTTTGTTGGGAAGTATAAAATCCCACATTCCTTGTAACTTTTCCACTTCTTCATCATCTGTTTGTTCTTCATTTGTTCAAACTTCATCTTCCTTTCCATCTGGTTCAGATTTTGATATAGAATTTGGAGGTTTACGATCAACAAGGGAATTCCTTTTAAATGGTCTAAAATATTTCTTAGAGGAAGTCTCTGCTACTTGTTTTTTAATATCAACCATTTCATTAGACATGGTTTTGAGGACTTTCTACAAACCTTCAAGATCAAAAGGATCTTTTGGTGGTTTCTTCTTGGATTCATCCCTAAAATTCACTTTCTTGGATTTTCATTCTTCTAATGCATTTTTCTTATCTACAGCTAGAATGCATTTTTCTACAGTTATTGCCTCTTTCATATTTTCTGCCAAAGTTGGTTTGGCAGCTCTATAGATGAAAATAACTATGTTTGAAGGGAGATTAGAAATATACCACTCATTTTGGACCTCATCACTGGGCTTAGATGTCGTTGGTATTTTATCAATAATTTATTGAAGCGAGAGTTGAAGTCTTTTATTGGTTCTTTAGGTTCGGCCTTCAAATTGGAGAGGTCATTAATTAGGGTATCTATGGATCTATCATCTCCAATTTTAGTTAAGAACTGCTCTTGAAAAGCATCCCAACTATTAATAGAACCTGATGGTAATGAGAAGTACCATGATCCTCCTGCTCCTTGCAAAGTATATGGAAATAATCTTACAATTGCATCTTCTTCTACTACTTCATTCAAGTTAATGGACAACATAAAATTGTT
Organism: Pinus tabuliformis; assembly: GCA_031772625.1. Taxonomy (NCBI): domain Eukaryota; kingdom Viridiplantae; phylum Streptophyta; class Pinopsida; order Pinales; family Pinaceae; genus Pinus; species Pinus tabuliformis. The sequence continues at coordinate 1,142,064,143 of CM062805.1, read as the reverse complement.
TATGTGTTCCTTAGCCAGTAAGCCATTATCAGGATTCAACTTTGGTAACCATTTCTCTAGATGGGCTAGCAACGACTGTAAAGGAGTAGACATCCTAATAACTCCTGGATTTTTCCATGGCCTTTGAATGGGTTGAGCCACTATTGGTATGCGAGAAGAGGAATATGTGGCAGTGGTTGAAGGTGATTGGGTAGAGGAAGATGGAGTTCCAGTACCTATGTGAATCACGATATGGAGTGGTGAGGTGGATGACTGGTCTTGTGATGGTATGGATGGGGTAAACTGAGAGGTGACACTATATTGGGATAAATCAGATTCCTCTTGAGATATCAAAATCCCCTATAATTTATGAATCAAATATTGGACTTCATGGGCTTCAGTAGAAGAAGAATTATTTGGCTTCTTTGGGATTTCAGCAGTGGATGTCTTAAATCAATTGGTAATAAAGATCATTCAACTGCAATAAGAAGTGAAATTGTTTTAACAATAATCATTTCGGATAAATATTTAGCCGAAACGATTGTTGAAGATATATCACATAAGAAATTATTCATATATTCAGCATAAAATTTAGGCCATCACCATACAAAAGTGCAATAATGCTAACCAAGCTTTAAACATTCATACATAAACAATTTGAAGGAAAATTTATTGCTTAATACATAAATAAAACAAAATCACAAAATAAAAGTACCATTTGTAATAAGTTATGCTCATGTGTTTCAGCAATATCTACCTACTTCCAATAAATACAACACCATATAAGAGTACAAAAGTGCAATTTCAATAGAATATGCCAGATAAGATGAAAATAAATTATGTTTCATTCATTTCACTAGAACTTCCTCAAATGGACAAAAGTGCATGTTTTGAAGATTGTTTCTGATAAAATTTCTGGACCCCTCTCTAAATGCATGGGAGGGGTTTAAATACTAAATTATAAACCCTAGGAATAGATTATTACATAAATAGTTGAGGAGGTTTAAACGACCTTCCTCAAATTATGCATAACAAAACAAAAATAGAAATAAAACATGGTGACTAACTCTTTTGAGTTTGATCTTTGAGATCGCAGATGTCCGTCATTAGTTTGAGCTGTGTTGGTCGGTCGATTGCAGATTTCAACTGCCCAATGAACACAACATCGATCAGTGCCAGCACCATTTTCTGCATGGAAGAGGTTAGGCATCGTAGGGTCATCCACTAGCTGTAAGGTTTAACTAAATATTGCCAGTATGCTTCCCCGTTTACCCTGGTCATTTGCCTAATTGCTTCCTCCTTTTCCCCTGTTTCCTGCCTCCACTACTGTTCAAGCTGTTTGACATTCAGAAGAAAACCTAGTACACACTCTGCCACCAGGTTTGCGCTGTGTAAATTTTCATTGATGTTTTCAATAACAATTTTGGTTGCTGTTGTTGTGACCACTGTTTCCTTTTCTTCCCTTCTAAGCCGAGAATCCCAATATGCAAATATAATTTCATTATGTGACTCCTCTAGTATAGGAAAATCAGCCTTCCTCCCATCCTCTGAATTCTGCCAGGTGATGAAGTCGGAAACTCTTTTGAAGGTTTCATCATATTCGATTCTCATGTCAACGACTTGACTTGTTAATTTGTCACTAGTCTCGTAATATAGACTCAACTACGAGACATTCTGGCATAGAATTTCTTTTTGGTGCATTAGATAGGAGTTAAGTCTGAGCGCTTCAATTATAAACTAATTAATATTTGGACTATCCTTATACTTATCTATTATTTCTTGTATCTGTGCTTCCTTTTTGGCTAAACTGGCTTGATTTTTTATTTGCATCTGCTCGAATTCTTGTTGGAGCTTGGCTATTTGAAATTCTGCTTGTTGATTAGATTTTTGTTGCTCTAACTGTTGTTCCAATAGAAGAATTTTATTTTCCTTTTCTCTAAGAAAAATTTGTACCTATGTTGTTTTATCAATAGTCATTGTATCATAGGATCCTGCAAACTACGACAGTCTAGTAAGTTGTCAGATGGGTCGACAGGTGAATCTTTCTAGACAATATCCATCGGTTCATTATCAGGAGTAGTAGCAACTGTAGCATCCAACTTCCTCTTCTTTCTCTACCTTTTGACAACATATTTGTGGGTTGGGCTATAGAACACATCTAAATGAGGAATCTCCTCAATTCTCAAAAAAATTTCAGAGGTAGAAGTGGCAGGAATGTACTCTACCTCTTGAGTACTTACAATTTTATCTACTATAATTTCTTGAGTTGTTTTGTGTTGTGGAGTCAATGGCTCACGTGCTTGTCCCTCTTTATGGAGATTTTTATTAAAATACTCCCATTCTTTCTTTAAATCAATAACCAGGGGTTTTGTTGACTGGGTGGAGGTGGAGTGGATTTCAACCTGTTTTTTAGTTGAGGTTTTCTCAACTGCCTTTTCTGTAGATGCTGTTGTATCCTTTTCTGACTCCTTACCTTTACTTCCCCCATTCTATGACTGTGGCTCTGATTTCTCTGACTCCCTGGTAGACTTCTCTTGGGACTCTGCTTCAGAATCATCTTTAGAATTTTCTTTGGAGCTCTCTTCTAAGCTTACGCTGGGAGTTGGCTCCCTTATTGGCTCAATCTGTAATTGGTCAAATGGTACCTTTAACAATCTCCTGGGTCAAAAAGTAACGATTCCATGTGCTTCACATATGTGAGTGTTTCTTTCTGTAGGAATATGTCATCAAATGCATCTTCCTCATGACTAACTACCTTCACTTTCACCATGGTAGTGAAGTCTTTGGCAGTGCCATTTAGGTCATACTGTCTTCCTGGGAATTTAGGTAATTTTAGAGATTGCATGATCTCTTCTTCTTTGAATGCTTGCCCCAGATCGTGCAGTGAAAATACCCCACACTGCAATGAAAATGTAGGCCAAATGGCATTTTTCACTTCCTTTAATCCTTTGCTCAGCCCACCCTCACTCGCTATTTGATAGGCTACCTCTCTAGCCATCAATTTGTCTAGGACATGGTATGGGAGGACATGCTGTGAGGCAATACTCCAAAATACTCTGATATATGTGAATGTTCCCCCCCCCAACCATCTGGCCACTGGGAGGATATCTACCTCAGCTTCCTTAGAAAACCTAGGGACATTTCGGTTATAATCCTATTTATGGATAGGCAGCATGAATCCATGATAGATTATGTAAAAATGCAAGTGAAACTGAGAATCCCACATGTCCTTATGATATATATGAATGGGAAGTGGATCCTTCACAGTCCACTTCCATCGCATGATAGGAAATTTTGAACCAAAATAGATTGCATCCATCACATAGGCACTCATAAAAAATGGAGGGTGAACCCTCAAAGAGATACTTCTTTTTCTCCTATAATCCATTATTTCCTTTGCTAAATTATCAGACAAAATTTGGGCCTAATTCATTATGGTTGCGTTTACGACTGCATCTATTAATGGCAGCCATTCTGGGGAAATCTTAGTGCTATCGGGCTTGCCAAACATCCTACATAGCATGGTTGCTGCAAAACTATGGGGAGGAGAAATAGATGCAGTAGATTACATACCCACTTTGTCCTTTTCTATCTTGCCCTCATTATTTAACCAGGTCTGGGTGACATTTGCCAGGTCCTCATTCTCTTTGGCAAACTTCTCAAGAAACTATTTTTTGTAGATCATTTGTGGCTCTGGTAGGTGGTACATAAGCCATAGGTTGTCTAGCGAAAAAGATCCCATAACCTCTTGGCTACTATTCTTAAATTATCTGCTAGAGATATCAGTCTGATCAATAATCCAATTGACCATATCTGTATAAGGGATTATCTTTGGGTGTGTGGCTATGCGATGAAGAAATGAGCATGTCGTCTCAAAAATGGAGGCATCTGCAGAAGCATGACCGTTAGTCGTGACCTTTGTTTCCAGAGGTATTGGTTCCTCTTCTTCTAATAAATCATACATGGTTTCCCACGTAGAGGTTCCTCCTTCTCTGCTGCATGTAATATCTATGAATAAAGGAGTAATTTATGATTTCTTAGACGCAACTACCTTGCCCTTATTTGTCATTGCTCCCAAAGACTCCTTCTATGGATTTTTCCTGAAAATTGAGAAAAAAAACAGCTATCGGATATACAGAGATAAGAATGAACGTAAGATGGAATGATACAAATAACTTGAAAATGCGATAAGAAATGAGTTTTATTTGAATGCAAGTGAGAAGATATCGTATCATGTTGAATGGCTTTTCACTCATAAATGCCATTAACCTTTACTAAATGCCCACTAATGGTTCATTATCTCTTAGCTTTATTGCTCATTAATGTCCGCATCATAAGTCAGGAAGAAAGCTTCTAGGGTGGCAAGCCTTTAAATTGCGAAAATGCCAATTTTGTGATTTGCAAAGCAATATCGCAGATCGCATTATCACATTATGTTTGTACGCTTTCCTTTTTGTTTCTACAAGATGCAATATGTGGGCCGCTTACTATTGTTTCCAAAACATATATCATTTGTCAGGTTTTCTTGTCTAAAGCTCCTTTTATTAAGCAATGAACCTAAATACTTGTTTGTGACGTATCTCGGGAGTGGGTCTAGGTCTCAATCACATTTTGCAATCTCGACGGATGGTAAGTTTGTGGTGTTCTTTTAAATGTCTGAAATGCGATGCGATAAGGGAAATGATGTCATCGCAATTTCGCATCTTGCACATTTTAAGGTAAATCATTAAGGTGTGCCTTCTAAAAATAGTGATATGCGATGCAGACCTTAGTTTTAATAAGAAATGCCTTAGGACTTAGTTTATATAAGAAGCATACTAGTTTCGAAGTGTTTTAGCACAGAGTCCTCTTTTGATCTCTTTTCACTAGATTTGGTGGATTAGAAAGGCTTTCAATCACACTTGATCGTGCGATATGCGGGAAAGGCAAACATTTACTAGTTTTTGAAAAGGTGTTTGATTGATATCTTGTTTTATTTCAAAATTTAATAAGGAAAATGCCTAAATGCTAAACTTATTTTTGGAAGGATTTTTTAAAGGGTCCCCATTTATTAATGTAATATTGACTACTACTATTAACAAATGGGAGGTTGTTGAATAGCACAACAGAGAGCTATTTGAGAAATTATTAGAAATGAAAATGATATATTGCTACAATAAGAGTGGGATACATCTGGCAGAGAATATTTTTTTCATTACAAGTTCAAGCACATACATATTTGATATCACTTCATTCGAGACATGAAGAGGAGCCATTAGACTCCATCACATATCGACAGATGAGAAAATTGCAAATATTCTCACAAAGGATTTACCAAAATGGAAGTTCTTACTCTTCATAGATAAGCTTGGACTGATGGATGTGACCCCTCCTGATAAGGGAAATCACTGATCAAGGACACTAAGTTAGCTCTTCCCCCATGTTTGAGCTCCGAAAGTGTGGAATTGAGATGGAGGGTTCCTAGGGTTGAGGGATCTTTAGACAATATGGTATCACCCCTATCTAATACCCATAGGGTTGGAGATGTTTCTCCCCTATATTGTTATTTGCATAGTATAACCCAGTTGGAATCATACCCACGAGCCAAGCTTATTGGGATTACCCCTCCCTATTTTTCCAATGGGTTGAGGAGGCTTGGGGCATGTGATCCTTACCTTTTGGTAAGTCGGGTATCTAGCCCAATCTTGAATTATGATGAAGGTTTTCTACCACACGACCCTTGAAGTTCATTGATGGGAAGATCGATAGGAAATAAGATGGGTTCATATGCGCTCCCCTATATCACCTATTGCTCGATATGGGGTCAGAGATATTTACCTCCCCCGTGAGATTCTAGGTTGAGATGTACTCACCTGTGTTGTTTCATATTGAGATATGCTCTCCAAATTTATAGAGGGTGGTATTTGATGCTCCCCGATGATTCTTTTTCTTTAGATTCGAGAATTTTTTAACAAATACAGTTGAGCAAAGATGGGACATGATATGACGACAGGATACACATGACATGATGCAGTTGGAATTTATCCCTAGATGAGAGGGAGTGTTAATTTTAAAGCTCAGTGACAAATTCCAACCATTTTACTAGATTCCTATTTTCAATAGGACCAATATTGACTAGTGAAGCGCTCAATTTGGACAAGGGAAAGTGAACTTATGAAGAAAATCCCATATATGCACATTTGGACAAGTCAACCCTAAAAGGAAATTGGTCAACCTTGGAAGACTATAAATACAAGTGACCTTAATATCATTTGGAAAGCACAATGCATCTTCTACTTATCTTCATCATTGATTGGTTCACATAGGTCTGAGGTTGGGTTGACAAAAGAAGTTCACAAAGGTCTGAGATTACTGTTCTAAGGTTTTGGGTTACGGTCATTGACTCGTCAAAGGATAAATTTGGCTATAGTCACTAAATTGCATGATCAAGGGAGCCATTGGAATCTCCTAGTCACACACACAACTCCTCCTCCCCACGATTGGAAATTAGGGCTAAAATTCAACAGTTGACCAAAGATGACCACAATTGACCGTAGACTAGAAAAGTTGTCTCTGATCTACAGTGATGCTAGGAACATATTTCTGAATATTGTTAGGATAATTTTGTTGGATGATATTGTATTGGGCTCATTTTAATCTCTATTGAACATTTTATGACAATCTAATAGAAGAAGAATTTCAAAGTGTTTCCCCCTTATGGGGTCTTTCCCTAGTCTTTGACCAAATCTGGGGTCTCTTATTGATGTGTTGATTGTCTCCTTTGTCATTGCATTTATTGCTCTATCTTAAATTATTGTTGATGATTGGAAATATTAATCGATATTGAAAAGATTTCAAATTGAAGTATTGAATTGGGCTAAAGTAATTGATATAGCATAGAACAATATTAAAATTGTACAGTTTCAAGTTTGAAATGAGGGATTTGCAACCTTTTTTTAGATAACAACAAATTTGTAAGGCTTTTCAATGGATATAAGGGAATCTTTTGCGGATGTGTGCCCTTTTAGGGTAACATTATCCTTCTCTCTAATCATTGTTTGAAAATATTGTTTTCTAGCCCTATTTCTATACACAATTATTTTAAGGTTTTGTATCTTCTTTACCATAAATAATTTCATATTTTTAGTGGTTTTTGTTTGTTCCAACAAATTTGAGAAATAATTTCAGCAGATATGTACACTTATAAGGTAATTCACCCTATCTTTCTCTCTAATTTTGCCAAAATTCATTGTTGTCTTTTGGGAGAAACATTATATTGTGTGGATTTGTCTTATTTTTTAGGGTTTTTTCTTAAATCTTATGTTGGTAGTGGTAGCATCCAAATTAATACCCTTATGAAAGTCATGTGGTGTCATAAGGGTAAGCATACTTTGGAAACACACTATTGCCATCTTAGTGCAATCTCCCCTTCACTTTAGGATATCTCCTTGAAGCCATGGGAGGTATCCCAATATATGGAAATGAAGTTGTAAAGTATAGCATTGTATGCACAATAAATTTTACTTCAAGCAACACATACCTCAATAGGTAACTAGATATACCAGTGTCAATCAAATGATAAGATACTTTAAGAATACTCAATGAAAATCTAAGGCATCAATCACCATTATATAGAGAGGGTTAAGAGCTAATTAATGAATGAATAAAATAAGAAATAGATATTAGCTATAACAAATATACAAATCAAACATTATGAAATAATTTTCCAAGCTAAAGAATAAGTACTTTTTCCAATACAAGAGTGAAATAATATTGTAGAAATCAAGGGAAAATGATATACTTGAGTTACTGCATGATAGTATGCCACAAAATGGACAACCTTGCTATTCTGTACAAATTCTAGAATATGATTTATGAATAAAAACATAGATAATGCACATTTGGAATGAGGAGAAATTTCTTATGAGTGCTTAAAATTCACTTAGAATGTTAGATCATGGACTACTTTCCTAGCGTAATTAAAATTACATGTAAAAAGAGCCTGAAAATGATAAACTACATGTTCCTAGGATATACAAATATGATATTATCATTAATTTGTATGACTAGGTGGTGAATCCCCTTAGGGTTTCACCAATATTTCTAGAATAGAATATAAACACAATGAAGCACTTACTAGATGAATTTCATTGTTAGATTGTATTAAATGAGCTTTATAAACAATATTGCACCTTTTAGGGTTAAACCCTAGATTTAGAGTTTTACCAAATATGAATTTTTTTGCTATAAATTAAATTTCATAATTATTAAGGACTTTGAATAAATCTACAATATGATAGACAAAACCTTCAAGCACAACTGCGTGGAGCTATTTTCGTGAGTAGGGTTAGAAATAAAATATTTATCATAAAACCTTGGAAAAAAAATCATAGGAAATGAATATTTTGTTAGCTTTGTACTAAAAAAATGAATAGATCTTTTTTCATTGTATATATTTAATGTTTTTTATATTTTATATGGCATGAAAGAAAAATATTTGAATTTTGGTAAGCTTTAGAGTTTTATCTCCATTTAGAGCTTTTGGGGTCAAGCAAAATACCCCTTTGTTGTGGGGAAAAGTATCCGATGCGGATGACCCTATCCCTACTCTAAAGGTGACAGTCTTTAGCAACAACTGAAAGTAAAGTTTTGATGATTTCCTTTATGAAAGTACAGAGAGAATGAAGGAAGATTAACCAACCTGGTGTCTTTCGCTTAGTCGATCCTTGCTCTCTCTCTTTGTCTCTTGTTCCCAACTCCTTGCTCTCTTTGCCGGTCCAGCTACACACAAATCCTGCACAAAACAAGAGAGCAAACTACAAGATACATGTATTCATAACTGAAGCATGGATTAGGATGAATCAAATATACATGTAAATACAATACATCAATGCAATACAAGTATATAGGAGAACATGCAAAACTTTATTGATAGAAGTAACAGGATTCTGAGAAGGTTACAACCAATGATGGCTCCAATCCAGCAGCACCTCCCCAGCAGCAAGAACTCTCCTCTTCACCTCTAGTAAAACAATCACCCAATAGCTCTAACTGTAAACCAACAGCACCTCCTTGCTTTACACAAAATTCCAGCCTCTTTAGACCTCATAGAAGAGCTCTATATATAGGAGAGAAGAAGAGAGGATGAGTCAGCTTGAGACTGACATGAAGCTGCCTTGTGTCCTCTCCCTCTTCAGTTAAACTTCAGTCCTTGAGTCCACTTGGAGATCCTTGCTTACACATGGTGATCAAGTACCTCTTACTCATCACAGGGCGAATCTCATGAACCAAGTGTCAGTTTGGAAGCTTCCTGGGCAGTTGACACCTTGCAGGATGACTGTGCCACTTGGCCAATCTCGCCCAGCGCAGGTAGCCTTCATTAATCTTGACTTCCAGTGCAGGTACAAGGAGGGACAGTTGCATTCCAGCGCAGAAGCTCAGTGGAGCAGCTGACATGATCCAAAATAAGCCTGTTTTGAAGTGTTTTCACCTTTATGAAAGTACAGAGAGAATGAAGAAAGATTAACCAACCTGGTGTCTTTCTCTTAGTCGATCCTTGCCCTCTCTCTTTGTCTCTTGTTCCCAGCTCCTTGCTCTCTTTGCCGGTCCAGCTACACACAGATCCTGCACAAAACAAGAGAGCAAACTACAAGATACATGTACTCATAAATGAAGCATGGATTAGGATGAATCAAATATACGTGTAAATACAATACATCAATGCAATACAAGTATATAGGAGAACATGCAAAACTTTATTGATAGAAGTAACAGGGTTCTGAGAAGGTTACAACCAATGATGGCTCCAATCCAGCAGCACCTCCCCAGCAGCAAGAACTCTCCTCTTCACCTCTAGTAAAACAATCACCCAATAGCTCTAACTGTAAACCAACAGCACCTCCTTGCTTTACACAAAATTCCAGCCTCTTTAGACCTCATAGAAGAGCTCTATATATAGGAGAGAAGAAGAGAGGATGAGTCAGCTTGAGACTGACATGAAGCTGCCTTGTGTCCTCTCCCTCTTCAGTTAAACTTCAGTCCTTGAGTCCACTTGGAGATCCTTGCTTACACATGGTGATCAAGTACCTCTTACTCATCACAGGGCGAATCTCATGAACCAAGTGTCAGTTTGGAAGCTTCCTGGGCAGTTGACACCTTGCAGGATGACTGTGCCACTTGGCCAATCTCGCCCAGCGCAGGTAGCCTTCATTAATCTTGACTTCCAGCGCAGGTACAAGGAGGGACAGTTGCATTCCAGCGCAGAAGCTCAGTGGAGCAGCTGACATGATCCAAAATAAGCCTGTTTTGAAGTGTTTTCAAGTGGAGAACTGATTGGAAGTGCTGTTGTTTGATGACCTTGTTCTTTTAGGGGTAAGAACAACATGTTTAGGGACTGAGGATCCCTGTGATTATTGACATTTCATGCTCCATGATGCGAGGCACAAAAATGTCTATAACAGTGCCCCCTAAAGTATGAGGCCGTTTATCGGGTGAAATGCTTTATCTAGAGGGTCCGAAGTTCATTCCAGTGCTGAGGAGGCGCCCTGTAATACAATACAATACAATACATTATTTTTCATTCTGCTTTCATGATTTAGCTGAGGTGGGCATTCCCATGCTCAGCTTTATAAATACATTTTGGTACATAGAACAGACGATCGTCTGATGGTAGACTGATAATTTTCTGCTGAAATTATCATCCTTTGAGTAGGATGATCATCTGCTGCAATGATGTACATGGCAAATGCTTTTATATTTCCTGAATATATATCGCAGCCCGGATGGATGAAACTAGATCCGGGGTCTTCAAACTCGTTCGATCTTCACTCAGTACAAGTCGATCCATGTGAGAATTTCGCTGAAGTCGAACATGGAAAGACATCGCTTGATTACCGGTCAATAATGAAAACCGTTAACAAGCGCGAGAGGAATCACCAATAATGACGATGACCCTCAAGGTACCGCAGTACAATTCACGTGGCGTGAATAAAGGACTTGGCGTCGAACGCCACGCAAAATCTTCTGGTCGAAGGTCATTGATGTATACCTGTCGCCGGAAGTGAGAAACTTGCCATTGAGGCATGCAAGCTTCAAAGTACTGATGGGGGTGTTCCTAGATCAATTTCTTGGATAATGAGCTGAAGTCGACAAGAAGCGATCCATCAAAGGAGGGCCTTAATGAATCCCACATCAATGACACGGAACGGAGCTAATGATTTTAGTGGAGGTGAAAACAAACTGTGACATATGATTCAGGGTGGCGATCATGAATGGATGAAGGATAATGTATGGCAGTGGATGGGACACGGTTGACACTTTCAGAATGACCCCTCTTGAACATATAACGACACTGATGCGATGGATCGGTAGCATTACCCCAAATGTGGATGGTTTGGCGAGGACCATGGTGATGAGACCGGTGAATGAAACAACCCAACCCGATGTGGTATGGAGGAAAAGTGTCATGTTCAAGAGTGACTTGCTACCTTTAAACTTTGATGTTCTCCCAATTTTTCCCCAGTCATTTCTGACCAGTACCTCTTTATTTTTGTCAAGCTTGAGGAGGATAACATATGCTTGTTCTATAACCTGCCCTTCGGGCAAGCCCATCGCTATGATTTAACGAGCTTAGTGATAGGGAAACTCGTTCTCGTCTAAAGACAAGTTTGTCGCTATTTAATCATTTTAACGAGTCTAACGACAAATAAAACTCGGTCCTTTTCATTTTTAGAGAGTCTGAAAAGGTACATAAAGTCAACTCGAGAATTCCTTTTTCGTCGGCTAATCCCTTAAGTCCGAAAAAGTATAAAACAATACAGAAGGGATGAATTTTCGATTGCTTTAACGAGCCGAACAAAACAAGCGCTCGATCTTTTTGTGCAATAATCCCTCAGGTCCAAAAAAGATTAAAATCTAGAGGAGGGATAGCGTTCCGGTCGTTTAACGAGCTGGAAGGCCAAAACTCGGCAAACTTTTCATATTTTACGAGTCAGTGAAAAAAAGCTCAAAGAAGACTCGTCTTTTGAGGAACGAGTGATAAACAAGGATAGCAGCAGATTCCAGGTACAGGTTGGAATTTTCCAATCACGGCAGCGTCACAAGGATGGCTAGGTGAAATCACTCTTCGCAGATGTTCCTCAAAATGGGTAAACACACAAATGGAAGTGAATGATCGGCCAAATGAAAAAGTGGAGGTGATGGTGCACAAACACGACCAAGGCTTTTATGGCTGATGAATTTACGATCTCAAAAGGTTATTTACCGGTTCGTTTTTTCTGAATGAGCTTGAACTCTGAAGGAAAGCCTGCTCATAAACTTATGTTTATTTTTTAACGAGCATGAACTATGTGTTAAAACTGCTCGGATCTTGCGTTTATTTTTTAACGAGCATGAACTATGTGCTAAAACTGCTCGATGATAAGTTTGCATGCCCCCAGCATAATAATGCAAATCGAGGTGCATGCCCCCCAAGCTTCATTGCATTCAACTTTGTTGATTGGAATGAAGGTTTACCATTGAGATCTGGAAAGGGGATTATTTCATTTTTTAATGAGGTTGACATAGTAAAAGAACTATCCTCATGGTTTTTCATTTTTTAACGAGGTTGACCTGAGATAGGAACTATCCTCGAAGCCGACCAAATATCTAGGAATCTTCCGAATCCAACCAGAAGATTGGATTAGATTTCATTTTGTAGGTTTCCACCGTGGCCACTCCCGCCAGATTAATTGGAGGCGGTAGGGCGAAAGTACCCATTAAGGCAGGGTCTTTTAGGAGACCTACTCCGATATTTTGAAACGAATGGTCGCTTCCATGGATCAGAGGAACGTTTCCTGTAACTTGTGAACCATTAGGGAGGAAATTTTGTTGGTCAATGATCGTAATCCCTCCTTGAAAGGGGAATGCGATTTTCCTAAAATAGGTCGACACAACAGCTTCCATGGCATAAATCCATGGTCTTCCCAGTAGGATGTTATAGTCAAGATTGCCATCGATGACTTCAACATCTATTTCTACTGTTTTGCCCCCTAGTTCAACCCTCAAGTTACTAAGGATACTGTAAGGGGTATATGTCCTTCCGTCGAATGCTTTTAATGTTGTTGATGATCACGTCAAGGGTGGAGATCCTAAAGTTTTCCAGCAACTCATCGACATAATACATGTCGATGCCCCCTCATCAATAATTGTTCGATGAACAGTTTTGTTGAGGGCTTTCACTTGGATGAGGAAAGCTAGTTGAGCTGGTAACTAAGGATCATATCCTTTGTGATCAAAGGATACAAGATTGGAATCTTTAGGATCCACCCCATCAATTGCTGATAACAATGCCTGCCTTTGGGATGGGCAATGTTGTAGTACCTCAAGAGTCGACATAGCAGATGGCGATTGCGCCAAATCTTCCACTATATTATAATGTTGTGCCGCTCTGGCACGAGGATTAAATGTCGACTTGTGTACTACTCCCTTTGGCGGTTTTATTGTTAATTCATGTGTGATGGGGGGTACAACTTCTGCCGAAGTTGTTGTCGAACTGCTAGGTTGATCTTTACCTTTATCGTTCGACACCTGTGGATTCCCGTAATCTTTGTTCCTTGTCGAAATTAAAGCATCATCATGTTGCTTCGATATCGATAACATAAGCACTTGCGACGGTGAATCATTTCCACTACCAACCAGATTTTTTCCTCGATCGGGAAACGTATCAGTTAACACAGCTGGAGTTTGCGAACTCTTTAAGAATCTTTTAAGATCAGCTTTGTATGGACATTCTCTCGTCCAGTGATCCTCATCACATATCTGACACCCATAAGGTGGTTTCCTATCTCGAGGAGGGCTTGAAGAAGTTTTTCGAGGAGATGACTCTCTTTGTTTCTTCTTCTTCCCTTTGTTTTGATTCTTCTTGCTTCCTGGTTGATTGGAGTTTTTGCCTTTATCCGTAGATACAGCATTTACCTCCGAAGCAAGAATCTCTTGATTTGCTTTTTGATTCGAAGTCTTACAGGCTTTCTTATCTGAATCCCTTGTCGACTTAGCGTTTGCAGTTCCAATCACGCCATCACCGGCATGAGAGTCACTATTTGATCCGGGAGGAGGAGGGATTGAAAATTCCGGTCTGGGGGCGTCAGGTATCTTATCATAGAGCGTGCCCGACTGAGTATATACTAAGTCCAAATATTGAGCACGAGCAATAACCTGCTCTTCTGTTACGACGCCTCCCTTGGCCACATCTTCTGTTATTGCAGGCAGAAGCGACTTTATAAACCACTCAGCTAATAGCTGATCTGGAACATAGGTTTTTACCATTCTGCGACGACGACGCCACTCATGTATATGATCAGATATATGTGTGGCTGTTGTCTGCTTGAAATTGGTCAAGATCTCTGTCCCAGTTTCGTACCTTATAGGTAACTGAAAGTGTGTTAAGAAAGTCGTGGCTAGGGAACTAAAATTGTCGAAAGAGGCTCTAGGTAATTCAATATACCATTTGGCCGCCGGACCAGTCAATGTCCTCTGGAAAAGACGAAGCCTTATCGAATCATCATTCAAGGTATTCGACGAACACCACAGATGGAATGTCATCACATGATTCGACGGGTCTTCGCCCGGATTTCCATTGAATTTAGGAATGTCCGAAGGAAGTTTGTGAGGAATCGCTGGCCACCAACGGGCATAGGCGATTGGATCGTTTGTTAATCGATGTAAATCTGGTAATTCTAGGGTCGCCACGAATGGCAACTGCTGATTCAGGTTTGGCGAGGCGTACCCAGGATATGATGGAATCGCCTGAGCAGTAGGTCTTTGCACACCAGTATAATGCAACTGATGTTGATATGACTGATATGGTTGGTGGGCTTGGCCACTGTAAAGTGGTTGGTTTAACCCATTCTGAATATAGGGTTGCCCACTATTTGCAAAGATCTGTTGCTCAGACCCCTGGTACACCTGTTGAAACTGAGGTTGTTGGTATTGCACCATCCATGGTTGTGAAGCCATGTTTTGTTGTGCGACATTAACCGACGGACCAAGATGCGGGGTTATGGTTCCCGTTTGTATCTGTGTCGTCCCGGCAGTTGGCGATTGTGGTTGTGTTGCAGGGTCAATAGGCTGTTGCATTACAACTTGGGGTTGACATACAACAGGCATCGATTGAACTTGCGACACGGTTATAATTGCTGGTGTCGTCGGGATACTGGACATAGGTACACACTGTTGCATGGAATATACAACTCTTGGTTGTTGGGGTACCATAGGTACCCAACCACTCGTCGTTACTTCAGTCAAACCTGAATGTGGTTGAAAACTGCCGTATGGGTATCCCCCCGGAAGGGGAAGTGAAAGGGCATATTGCCCCCCATACGGTAACAATCTGGAGCTCAAGCGTATAGATGGCCTTTGAGGACTGGATGGCCCAAACTGATTCCCAAAGGGATCAATTTGTCTCGTTTCAACATAAGAATTACCGGGTATTATACCGGAAGAACAAACTGGAACAGACCAAGTTGTCATAATAGTCCCTGGGTGGACTCCTTCTAGCTGATGAGAGCTAGTCGGGACGGCTGGTATGCCGGCAAACATCGTTGGATTGGCAGCAGGAACTTCTGCTGTCGCTGTGTCGTTTGGCACAGTTCTAGATGTCGACGGTTGTTCAGACATTTTAAGTCTATCCAATAAACTTCCTAACGATTCTTCAGGAACTTCTGGTGGCGATAGACAAACTTCTGATGCAGAAGGAAAAAGAGGGGTACCTACTCCAAAATGAATTGGAGTATTTGCTTGCTGGTCCTCTACGATTTCCTCTATTGCAATCAGACCAGGAGGAAGAGGAAGACCGTCAGGTCCGTAAAAGACTTCTGGTGCCGAAGAAGGGGTTGCTTCGACAGCGACAGTCGTTTGAACAACAAGACTCTGTGGACCGGTTTCAGATGGAACTGGTTCAGTTATGCAAGTACTTGTCTTCAGACTAGGATCAGTACAACTGTCCTTCTGTTGTTGTTGAACTTCTTCAATAGAGGCAGGGATTCCAGAAATATTAGGAGTGACCAGAATCTCAGATGTTGTTGGAACTTCCGTTCTAACTTTAAAAGGAGATTTTGACCTGGTCAAGCGAGTTCGCTTCGTCCGTACTACTCTCGGTTCCGGAGACAAAGGCGGTTGACTCGCAAGCCTCCCTGAACGACGGGGTTTTAATTGACTTTCCTCCACGGTTGCGGATTACTTGATCAACTAAACTACAAAAAGGGGAATTATGTTTCCGTATTGAATGAATTTTATTAGACGCTTTTAGACACAACTTTGCTTTTTCATGTTTTAAGAGTCGAGAAAAAGCTAAAGATGACTCTAGTTGCCTTCGATGTATTAACGAGCCCGAAGTGACAAATGCTCGGTTGGACCTTTTCAGTTATAGAGTTTGAAAAGGGCCAAAAGAAACTGCTCTGGAGA
The DNA here is from genome assembly GCA_031772625.1 of Pinus tabuliformis. Lineage (NCBI taxonomy): Eukaryota > Viridiplantae > Streptophyta > Pinopsida > Pinales > Pinaceae > Pinus > Pinus tabuliformis. The sequence goes on along the minus strand of CM062805.1, from coordinate 1,142,047,745 downwards.
TCTAGGCAGAGGGTGTGCCAAACCTTTCGCGAAACCACAGAATACGTTTTACGGTACGGGTGGTCGATCTTCGTGAATACTGTGTTCACTGCATCGCGATCAGTAGGGCGGTCGACACGGTTTCCTAAGGATAAAGGATAATTGCCTATAGGGGTCTCCCAATATACGCGACGGTACGCGGGAGAACAAGCCCGTATTAGTGCTATCGTCCCTCAGGAGGAATCACCCACCTTCGTAGAGATCGACAGTCACTACGTTTAACGACGCCGGAACACGTCTCTACCTAGACCTCTACTGTGAGCGTTATGTTACAATGCGTTTTTAGATTCATTCAATATATTTTAAGTTGATCTTGTTTATCAGTTTGTCTTTCAGGATCACCACGAGATGTATTGGTACAAATTCCTAAATGCAGCTAAAATGATAAGCAAGCTTTCACAATCTTTTTAGCTTTGAAAATCCTAACTACTGAGGGGAGAGAAAAACAATATCTTTCCACACAGAGCACAAAGCACAAACTAATGCACTTTCTCCTAGACCAGACACACAAACTTATCAAAAATGCAAATGCAAGATGCATGTATTTCTTTTCTTTTCCTTTAATGTTGATGTAGACAAAAGGAAAATTGTTGTATGACTTTCGAATTCAATTTGAAGCGTAAACAAACAAGCTTTGTCTAAATGAAAAGACGCTTTGCAAGTACTTGTTTCAACACTCAAAATATATGAATTCAAACCATAAAGTGAAAAACAAACAAACTCAAACAGCCATGAACAGTAATAAAACTAGCTCATAAGATCACAAAGACACTTTTACAGTTCAGGATCTAAGAGGTCACAGCCATACTGGTTCGCTTTTCACAATGGGAAACTGTAACTGAAACAAGAAATACTGAAAGAACATTCACAGTTTCATCACACAACTGAGGCGGAATAATGTCAAGGAGAAGTGGTCTACAGCAAGTACAATGATCAGCAAGCAATCAGCTAAAACTCAGTGAAAACAGGGCCAAGACACAAAGGGAAAGTTGAGCAAGACAATGGCTAACTGGACCAGCGCAGGCTCTGGTCTGTCAGTTTGACTCTCAGCGCAGTTCCCGAAGGGAGTACCTGCGCTGTAATGCAGACTGCCTGTGGACAGCCTGCTCTGGGACACGAGAGTTACGTCTACAAAGTTTTCCGGGTCATAAAAAGCTCAAAAATGCACTGTTTTTGCTGAAATAAAAAGCTATAGGTCAAGTACAGGCTAAGGGATGATCAAGAGGATGAAGATCTATCACAAAGAGTAAAGAGTCTTTTGTAGATTAGCTCTTCAAATCTTGAATTTGCTCAACAAATGAGCAAGAGTAGCAGACCCTCTACTTCGCTTTTGATATAGTCAAAAGCTTTTCGATTTGGTACTCTTTTCTTCAAGAAATGAATAGCAAAATACTACAAACACCAACAAGATACTAGGCTCCCCAGCGGAGTCGCCAGTTTGTTGTGGGGAAAAGTATCCGATGCGGATGACCCTATCCCTACTCTAAAGGTGACAGTCTTTAGCAACAACTGAAAGTAAAGTTTTGATGATTTCCTTTATGAAAGTACAGAGAGAATGAAGAAAGATTAACCAACCTGGTGTCTTTCGCTTAGTCGATCCTTGCTCTCTCTCTTTGTCTCTTGTTCCCAGCTCCTTGCTCTCTTTGCCGGTCCAGCTACACACAGATCCTGCACAAAACAAGAGAGCAAACTACAAGATACATGTATTCATAACTGAAGCATGGATTAGGATGAATCAAATATACATGTAAATACAATACATCAATGCAATACAAGTATATAGGAGAACATGCAAAACTTTATTGATAGAAGTAACAGGGTTCTGAGAAGGTTACAACCAATGATGGCTCCAATCCAGCAGCACCTCCCCAGCAGCAAGAACTCTCCTCTTCACCTCTAGTAAAACAATCACCCAATAGCTCTAACTGTAAACCAACAACACCTCCTTGCTTTACACAAAATTCCAGCCTCTTTAGACCTCATAGAAGAGCTCTATATATAGGAGAGAAGAAGAGAGGATGAGTCAGCTTGAGACTGACATGAAGCTGCCTTGTGTCCTCTCCCTCTTCAGTTAAACTTCAGTCCTTGAGTCCACTTGGAGATCCTTGCTTACACATGGTGATCAAGTACCTCTTACTCATCACAGGGCGAATCTCATGAACCAAGTGTCAGTTTGGAAGCTTCCTGGGCAGTTGACACCTTGCAGGATGACTGTGCCACTTGGCCAATCTCGCCCAGCGCAGGTAGCCTTCATTAATCTTGACTTCCAGCACAGGTACAAGGAGGGACAGTTGCATTCCAGCGCAGAAGCTCAGTGGAGCAGCTGACATGATCCAAAATAAGCCTGTTTTGAAGTGTTTTCAGGTGGAGAACTGATTGGAAGTGCTGTTGTTTGATGACCTTGTTCTTTTAGGGGTAAGAACAACATGTTTAGGGATTGAGGATCCCTGTGATTATTGACATTTCATGCTCCATGATGCGAGGCACAAAAATGTCTATAACACCCTCAAGGTTTGGTTATTCTATGCTTATGGATTAGAATAAGAGAACGAGATATAGAGATTAAGTAATCCCTTGTCTAGTCAAGGAAAGTTATGAAAACCAAGGCCTTAAAAGAAATGTTTTCCTAAAGTGGATAGTTTTCACCAACAAGATCAATAATGGAATGGAAAACAATACATAAAATGTTTGTTGAGGAGCACAAGACTAAATAATAAAAATAAATAAATAAATTGAGCACGTACAACACTAACTAAGGATAATGTGAGAGATACAAACCATTAACATCCTCCTTCCAAGTGACAAAATTCTGCCCTTCAATGGGTTGATATTGCTAGCTAGTAGAAGTCTTCAATCATTCACAACAATATCTTCATGAAACCAAGTAAAATAACCAAGAAAGAGAGAGCTCAAAGGAGTTGACACCAAGACAGGTAGAAAGGATCTTCTAATAATGGCCTAAAATATCTTCGAGTCAAATTGAAGCCTCTTCAATTGTATGGCTCCTTCCTTTGGGATTTTTAGTCTTCAAATTATGATTATGTGTTATCTCTAGATCACCTAAAGGCCTTCAATGCCATGTCACATTATTAAGCTAGTGCATCAATTAAATCACCTAAACATCATCAATATAAACCCCAAATACTTCATTATTGTCATAGAATGTCCACACGTTTGGGTTGACCCTCTTCGAGGATAAAAAGCAGCACCAAAATGCCTTAAATATGAGAGTGCTCTAGCACTTTCAATGTGGAATGTGTAGAGGGTGTCCATGTGAATGCAGATATCCCATTTGTGCCATGGAGAATGTAATTGGTGCCACACTATTTCTGATATGCCTCAAGAACTATGGGACTACCTTAGGAAATATGAAATTGGATAAATATTAGTAGGATCTATTGAAAAATGTGTAACTGGGTTCAGTCTTCATAAGTATTAAATGTATTCTTGTAAATATAAAATGAAAAAGAAATTATTATTGTTATTAGAGCATGGGTTTCATGCTCAAGTTCTTTTATTTTATAGGTCAAGCACCCATTGAGTGCTTCTAGGGTTTTTCCTAGGTATAAGAGTCATTGTCATATGTTGAAGACCCTATGGGCACTGTTATCACTCAGATGTTCCTAGAAGTTGTAAGAAGAGGAAAGGGGTCCGAGGTAACCACAAACCAACTTTTGGGCACAAAATCTAGCCAATCTGTACCTAGGGAGGGCTCTTTCTTTAAGATTTAGCTTTGCTTTATAAGGTTTTAGGCTAGTTATTAGAGCTTTGGGATTTGATTGGGTTTGATGGTGAAATTAGAGAGTAGAGGGTTGGAACTAAGTATTTAGGCCATTGGGCTAATGGAGTCGAGAGAAATGGCTCAACTGGATTTGGTTTCTCAGCAAAGGATGGTTTCACAGGGCAAGATAGCTAAAACAAGGAGCAAATGATAACTTGATAGGATGGGATGGACTTAAAAGAGAGGAAGGGAAATTAAGAATCCTTCAACATGCTTTAAGAGAAAAGAACTTTAATGATCACCAGTAAAGAGCAATTAAGAATTCTTTAATAAATTATCAAAATGATTAAACTAGGAAACAGGAGCAATTAAGAATTCATTGTTTAAGCTAGTTTAGAAGAAAACATAAAGAATATAAATGATTGAAAACAGATTGCACTGAAGCACTTTCTGAATTAAAATTTTTCATTTAAGTATTCAAATATGAAACATAATTGAAATATTTAAACAAGAGAATAGTAACAAATGAGTTATAAATACTTATTTGTCTGATGTATTTCACATGAATCCTGTGAAAAGTCCTTTGTTTTAATTCTTCATCTAGCCAGCCATGTAAGATTTGTCCAACAACACTTTATTCCAAAATAATTAGTTTTACAACAATGTCTAAGAATCCACCCTCAATACTCCGAATGGGGGTGTATTTATACAAAAAAATTTACAATAAAATATCTCATAACAAAGTGATATATATTCTGAGATGACTAGCTATACATTACATGAAAATAGAGACAGATGGTCTCGTAGGTAACAGATAGAGGAAAACTGATGGTTTGTTGTCTCTATTTTTTAGAGTGTTCTGGAGTCAGGTGCTATAATTTGGCATCCTACTGTCTTTGATGTAATTCTGTGCTTGCTGCCCTTCTTTTTATCTTCTTACTGATACACTTTATCCTGCTCTGATACTCTTTACCTGTTTGATCTCTATTTATCCTCTTTACCATCATTGACTGTAGTAAATAATCAAAATTTTCTTTTTACCAAGGATAAATTACAAAATTTCTAGCATTTCTTCCCACCATTTTGGCTGTGGTATTCTGGTTTTTTGAAGTTTTCTGAGGGTCTCATCAGTCTCGGTATATCTGAAAAAGGTAGGTTGAATTGGAAACAAGTGTTTTATTTCATGCTCGACATAGAATAAGTTCTCTAGGCTGTCATAGAGAACTCTCCCTGTAGGCAGTGCTTTTGATGTTGATGCACTTGTTGATGAACTTGCCTGGTTGCCTACATATTGATTCAATTTGTCCACATAATCTATATGCCTCATTAGTTTGTCATTAATAACTAAAAGGTTAGGCAGCCCTTTGCTCTGCAAAATACCAAATTTCTTCATAAAACATTAATTTCTTTCTGCATGTCATGGCATCTTCTTTCTAAATTTTGCATCAGAGTCCTTTTAGTTAATACCCTTTTGACTTCTAAAATAGTTCCTGTTCTGTCTTCAATGCCCAGTTCTTCAAGCTAGTACTTATTCTTATTATTCAAAAAATTTATGAGCCTGGTAGCTTCCTCAGTCATATTTCCTAATTCTACTCTTGTTCTCTGAATCTCTTCTCGGTCTGCCTTTACCAAATCAACTTGCTCAAAAATTATTTGGATTGATGGCCAAACATCATTTATTTACTGGGTGATGTTGGTCCATAAAATATTCTTAATGTCTGTCAGAGGCTTGTCAAATGTGAGATCTTTTTCTAATGATTTCACCTTGTTTTCTAATCCTTTAATTTCCCTTGTCTTTTCTGCAACATTTATCTTTAAGAGATCATATCTTTGTTCTAAGTTAACATATTGTTCTTCCACCTTCTGTAACTCTGAAACTTGGGGTTTCATCTCCTCCATTGATCTTATCAGTTCCTCTATACTTAGATTTGAAATCCCTGCTGATGCTGCTCTTGTTCCTATACCTGCTGTTGTTGTACCTGTGACCACCTCTGCTGTGGCTACTAGAATGTTTGGTGCCAGAGCTATTCCAAGGGTTGATGGGACTATATTCGAGACTACTGGTATCACATTGGGAGGTTGAGAGGTCGACTCTCCCTGCTTGTCCTTCAATGATTTTTCTAGTTCTTACTCTGTCTCATTCAATCATTCATTAAGTTTTAAGAGTAAATCCATCAATTGTTCTTCAGATTTTTGCTTTATGATCTCAGCAGTTTTTGGATGCCTTGAAGGAGGCATTTTTAGTTGCTTCCTTAAGGCAGCAATATCTTCATCTTTGTTTTTGAATAAGGCTTTTGCAGCCTTCACATCTTCGGGATCATGTCCCAACCTAATGATCAATTCTTCTAAAGATTTTATTCTGTTGTCTTTAGCTTGTGAGGAGGCTTTCTCCAGATGTAGTTGGGCAGTTGTATTATTCAAAGAATTTTCCAGCCTTTGGGCCATCATGGCCTTACCAGTCAATGTAGAATAAATCATCTCTCCTGTTTGTTTGTGCAACTCAATTTGGTCCAAAGGGTGAATTTCCTTTGCCATGACCTCAAAATTGGTCCTCAAATAGTCTGTTGTTGATTGAGGCTATTGCACTTTAGGTTTGAAATAACCCAGTATCATTTTACCATCCTTGATGTCATAGGCTGACATCAATCTGTTTTGATTAGTGGGAGCCATTTTCAAATATTGGTTGTAAACCTAGAGCCTTAATGGATCATTTCTGGCTTTTATTCCTATAAATGTTTTCTTGATATCTAAAGTATCTTTTCTTGGTGGCCTGAAAGATGATACTTCTACACTTTGTTGTCTCTCAAGCTCTTGTCTCTATGAGCTAGTACATGTCCTACCTACTGGGAAAGTTTGATGACTATCTACTCCTTCTTTCCTTTGACTATTAGTAGTCTCTTAAAAAAATTCCTCCTTTGAAAGAGGATTTAACCTTTGCCTTTTTGCACGAGGTTGTTCTGAGGGTCCACTAGCAGGGGTAGCTACTTCCCTGTCTCTCTTTTTCTTATTTTCCTCATTCAGAGGAGTCTGCGGGATTGGGGGTTCTCCCACACTACCTTGAGTTGGAGGAGTGTGCATTTGAGCCTGTTCCTTTGAAGTTTCAGGCTACTTAGACATTATAGATTGTTCTATAGCTTGAGTACTAGTCTCTGGTCCCTTTCCCTTGGCTGTTTCTGTAGCTGGTGTACCGGTATCTTGTGAGTGTTGCTGAGAGGTTCTTGCTGTAGAGGCACTAATCCCTGACCTCTGTGAAGACTCAAATCGTACCTGCCCAAAAGAATCCAGGTCAAGTGTTTTCTCAAGATCCCTCATAACATTTTCTATATTGACCTATTCACTATCAGTTTCTACTAGGGTCCCTTCCCTCCATTCATCCATATTGGAGAATTGTTCAATCTTTGGGATTCTATGATGTATGTATGGTGATAGCCTGTGCTTCATTCTTCTATCACAGATAAAGCTATTAGAGTCATATGGCATCCACCCATAACCTTTTTGTAACTTATGGTGATCTTTTAGAATTCTCTCTGCTTCTCTCCATGCTTCCTTAGTGTTGCAAAAAAGAGGGCCTAACTGGTTTTTGATTCTGAGTTGAGATTTCTTTTTGGCATTATAAAAATGGACCAAGTCTGAATTTATCATTTGTCTGAAATATTCCAATGCAAACAGTCTCATTGGAACATATTTTGGTAACTTGAAAGGGCAGAGCTCACACCCATATATCCTGATTTCTGTATGGTTCTTGTATAGATACCAATCACCTATTCTGTACTGCTTGGAGAGCTGTAGGATTCTCTTAATGTCACCACTGATTCTGGGAGGGGAAATCCCTATCAATAAGGTAGTTGCTGGATGAACAAACTGATCAATGAACTCATTGTAGGAGTAAGGGGACTCAGGGGTATCATGGAAGATAGAACTCCAAAAAATAACAGACCTTGGATTGCCTTTGGTATCAAGTTTCATGATAGGGAAAGGGAAGTTTTCTGACTGATAATACAGCATGAGATGATATATGAAGGTGGTATACTTGAAAACTCTTTCATTTTCTAGTCTTGTGAACTGGTCATGAATCTTATTAGCAATATAGGAGGCATAGTCATACTTAACAGCAGGGGGCTGTCCAGGAGTGAAAATTGACAACAACACTAGGGTTATCTCATCAACAAACTCACTAGTGTTGAATCCCATAATCAAAGATATTATATCAACTATGAGTCTTCCCATATCTGTAAAGAAAGTCTGCAAATAAGGAGGTGGGCCCTTAGGTTGATGTTTAGGCAACATGAAAGACTGACAGATGCGATTCAGTTCTAACTGGGACAATTGAGTTGATTTCTCAAGTAAATATCCCATGGAGATGGGAGTGAGAGCTTGACTGGAGTGGAATTGCAACATTTCATTGATGGAATCAGCAGTTATTGGGAAGAGGACTTTTTGGCTTGGAGACATAACTGCTCTGCGGTTAGGGTCATAATTGGCCTGGCATTGGTGAATTATGTCAGGGAAAACATGGACTGAGGGAGAAAATACATGGGAAGGTTAGATTCCCATAGTCCTAGTATATCAGAACCATTCAGGTAGTTGTCTCTACTTTGGCAAAAGACTTTAAGGTGGTTCTTATCAGTGGCTAAGTCTTTTATCTGGAAGTCTTTATCCGCAAGAGGCAAATAGTCTAAATCTTTATGAGGAGAATTCATGGGTGCAACATTCAACACCACAGCGGTTTCCATTTCTGGTTCTTGTGGATTCAGAAAGGGAATTTTAGGTTTTCTTTGAAAAATGGGCAAAATAGTAGGTTTAGGAACTTATATGATGAAACAAAGACTGAATTGTAATGAATTTGGGCCTTTTCTGTCAAATTACAGTGGAAAACGAGAACTTGCAGGGTTTTGTTGTGAATTTGGATAAATACCTGTGTCCGGGGGATGAACAGGGAAATAATAGGTACTGGTAGTGTCTAACAGGTTATGGGCTGCATCGGATGCGAGTTTTTGAGCCAGTTGGCGGTTGAAAACTCCGACTTGTTGACCTTGACGTTCTTTGCACGGGAGCACAGGTTTGCAATACAAAGCTGAGAAAACGACTTATTTGTTTTATTTACAAATTCAAGGGTTGGCAGGGTTTTTTGGTTTCCGGATGGGTGACATTAGCGGGTAGTGACATGATAGTTTTTTCGTATGTGGGAAGGCGGTAAGTGGTTCAGTATCACACTGCTTTTGGGGATGAGCGGTAACAAGCCGGGAGCCAGCGATTCCATAGGTTCTTCGACACATGGCGGGGGTGCTATGCAAAAAACCACTTTGTGATTGCACATTAACGCACGGTCACAAAGGGTTGCGTGATATTGATAACAGCCGTCAGATCCTAAGGACTTGATCAAACGGTTGACGGGAAGCACGATGCGATGGGGTTTAACAAGGCGAGCCCGACATAGTTAAGGGTTAATTTAATTATATCGAAAGTGGCATGATAGGTCGGGGAAGGTTCTTAATTAACCATGAGGGTTAATTAATCCTGTTTAATGATGTATTATGGTTATAACTAACCCGGGGCGGAATATATAGAATTTCGGGGTTTTTGATATATTTAAATAATATGGGAGAGGGTGAATTTTTATAGGGGAATTACATATTAAATAAGTTAATAGTTAATATGACGATGAAAGGTAAAAGCGCCAAGCATAAAACATTAAAGTGTGTATTTAAACTTAGGCTAAGGTGAAAAAAGGGTTTTTATGAGATATTATGTAATTTTCCTAAGTAAAATAGGATTTTACTTAGGAAAAGACTTATGAAAGTGAATGAAAGATTTATGGATGGTTTTAAGTACTTAGGCTTTTAAATTATTGGGCCGAGGGTCTGGTCCCTCCAGAAGTCAGAGAAATGCTCTGAGCCCCTCCAATTTAGCAAATGCCTTAGTCCTTAGGGGAAATTAGTGAAAATTAGGGAAAATGAGAAGGGGAGTTAATTATTCTGACTTTGCTTTGCTTGAAATGCTTCAATGTATTGTATGTTTTGGCCTTGTGATGAAAGTGAAAGATTAACACATTTAGAGACATTATCCATCACATATGATTCTGCAACATCATCTACCTACCCTACCTACTTTAACCTAGCATTTTTTCTTCTTTATTAGGGTGCACTTAGACTGGAAAACCCTTGTCAAATCTTCCTTTTCTTTTACATGGCAAAGCCTATCTAAGTCTGCACTTATTACATCCAAGGGCTCAGATTAAATTGTTGAGCTCCTTTTATTTACTATACCTATCTACTTATCTGCCAAGATTACACTATTTGGTCAGATATTTATTCTCTATTTCTACAACATGAAATTTAAATATGAATTAGCCAAGTTTAAACAATTTGACTATTCATGAATTGTGGCATAAGTGACAAGCTGCACACAATTGTTTATTATACAAAGTGAAAAAGTAGTGGCATTTAGACTTGCACACTTTCCTGGTCTATTTTTTGTTTGGGGTTCATTTTCTTTCATTTTTTTGACCATCTTTTATTCTTTTTACCCTTTGATTTTTCTTTTAGGGTATACCCTCTTTACATCATTTTTTTTTTTTTTTTTTTTCCAAAATATGGAAAACCTTTGCAACAAGAAAAGGTATGAACATATTACAGAGCTCATCAAGTCAAGCATGACATATGACACCTATTGGTATAGGGTCCTAACAGTGGCTCCACTTGGGGATGGCTTTCCCTGGTGGAAAGTCAAGAACAATAGATTAGATGGCCTCTGAATGACTTTGACTGTATTCTGCAATCTTCTTTTTCCTGCTGCTTTATTATATGTATGACAATGGTACTTCTGAAGCTTAGGGCCTTCTCTTCGGGCTTCAACTCCAAAGGTTACTATCCAATCAAAATTGTGACATTACAAAGGATATAGTATGTACATGTTAATCATCATGATAAATCCTAATAAGTAGGATCAAAGTAATGTTTTAACATTCGACCATTGACTGGTCCTTCTTTTGCTTCTGTGCCATCCAATTTTTTTATAAAATATGTGTTGATTCCTTGTAGGGCATGGATAATGTATGGCCCTTTCAATAGGAAGTCAAACTTCCCATGTTTCCCCTTATCTTCTCTTTTGGAATCCCATCTTAGCACTTTATCTCCAAGGTGGAAATATTTTGCCTTGGTTCTTCTGTCAAATATCTTCTTGAGCTTTTCCTGCCATATTTGGGATCTTTGGTACACTTCCTCTCTAGTCTGCTGTAAATTGATGGTCTGATTTATCCTCCTTTGGATATCATTAGGTTCCACTTGAGCTTCTTGAAGTAATTTCATAACAGGAACTCCTAATGATGAAGGAAATACAGCCTCCATACCATACACTAACTCATAGGGACTAGTGCCAATAGATTTTTTGGTTGTCAACCTGTCTACCCATAGTGCATTTATTAGTTTCTTATGCCAAGTCTTTTTATTTTCTTCCAGCAGTTTCTTAATGATATTAATAAGGATTTTGTTGGAAGATTCAGCTAAACCATTCCCTTGTGGATAATAGGCTGTGGAATGGCCTAGGGTAATGTGGTATTTGTTGCAAAAACTGATCATCTTTCTTGATTTAAAAGTTTCGGCATTATCAGTTATGATTTTAGTAGGGTAGCCAAATCTGGAAAATATGTTGGTTTCTAAGAAACCTATGATTACAGTGTCATTGGCCTATCTGGAGGGGATAGCCTCTATCCATTTGGTGAAATAATTAGTGGCAATGAGAATCCATTTATGCTAGCCAGAGGAGGGAGGATGGATTTCTCCAATGAAGTCAAGACCCCATTGTTGAAATGGTTTTTTAGTAGAGATTGGTTTCAGGGGTAAAGGTAATAGTTTTCTCTTGCCCTCAAAAATTTGGCATTTATGGCATGAAGTGACAAATTTCTTCACATCAGTAAACAAGGTTGGCCAATAGAAACCAGCCCTTAAGATCTTATCTGCAGTTGATTTCCAGTAGAGGTGTCCACCACAATCTCCTGCATGAAACTATTGAAGAGCCTTGTCAGCTTCATTTTTTAACAAATAATTTAATAAGATTTCTTCATGATTCTTCCAAAAAAGAATGTTATCTAAAATACAAAACTTTAAAGATTTGATCTTTAAAAACCTATTTTTTGTTATGGTTAACCCCGGAGGAGCTTGTAGGTTTTGTAATACATAAATTATGTCAGCATACCAAGGTGAATCTAAAAAGGCCTGGCTGATTTGTGGAGTCGCCATCTCCTGTTCGTCATCCAGTTCATTTATATCTAGGGCTTGACAATTTGTTTCTACCATGAGTTTGGCCAATCCCTGTCCTTTTATCAGTTTTGTAGGTTTTATTTCAATATCATATTCTAATATGGTAGCAATCCATTTGCCCCTTTTGCCTTCAATTCCATCCTGAGTCAGGATGTCCTTGACAACAACATTTGGTACATAGGCTATCACATGAGAATATAATATGTAAACTCTAAAGTCCTTAATTGCTTTAACAAGTGAAAATGCTTGTTTTTCCATGATCTTGTATTTCAGTGATGCATCTCTTAGTGCTTTACTAAAAAAGGCTATAGGTTTTTCACATCCTTGGTCGTCCTTTTGTAGTAAAACAGCTGCTATAGTGTGCTCTGAGGCAAAGGAAAAAATTATGAAATCTCTATCAAATTTGGGACTTGTAAGGACCGGTGTTCTAGTTAAAGCCATTTTAATTTCTTCAAATGCTTGTTTGGCTTCTACTGTCCATTTTATACTTGAATCCTTTCTTAACATGTTATTAAGTAACCTAATTAGTTCTGCTAAATTAGATATGAATCTTCTCAAAAAGTTTATCTTTCCTAAGAAAGCTTGAAGTTCTTTGATACTTCTAGGATGAGGTATTTGTAAAATTGCATCTATTCTGGCAGGGTCAATTCGAATGCCATCCTTTGAAATGATGTGACCTAAGAGCTTACCTTCTTCCAGGCCAAACAAGGATTTCTTAGGATTTAAAGAGATACCATATTTTCTGCATTTGAGAAATACCTGTCTGAGATGGTCCAAATGCTGCTTATCTGACCTAGAAAAAACAGTTAGGTCATCCAGATATATGACAAGAAAATCATGAATTTCTTTAGCAAATGCAATATCCATTGCTCTCTGGAAAGTAGCTCCTGCATTTTTAAGTCCAAATGGCATTTTGATATACATGAATGTGCCCCATGGTGTGGTAAAGGAAGTTTTTTCTTGGTCATCAGGATGAACTAGAATCTGGTTATACCCTGAAAATCCATCTAACAAAGAAATTCTAGAAGAACCTACTACCCTTTGCAAAATATGGTCCATCTTGGGTAAAGGGTAATTATCCTTCAGAGAAACCTTGTTCACATTTCTCAAATCTACACATAATCTGATTTCACTAGTTTTCTTCCTAGTAGGTACTAAATTTGATACCCATTCTGAAAATCTTATAGGTGCAATTATCCCTGCCTCATACATACGTTTAATTTCTTTTTCAATCAGTGGTAGTAATACAGGGTTGATTCTTCTGAGTTTTTGTTTGAATGGTTTCTGGTCTTCCTTCAAAGGTATTGTATGTTGAATTATTGAGGTATCATATGATTTCAAATCCTCATAACTCCAGGCAAAAACATCCTGGAATTCTCTCATGAGTTCAACATATTTTAACTTTTGGTCAGGAGGTAAAGACTTTGATAGTTTTATCATTTTTGGATTTTCTTTTGTCCCCAAGTTATATTCTTCAATGTCTGCCTTTAATGGTTCCATCTTTGGTTTCTTAGGAATGGCATTGGAATCAAAGAGGTCCTATAGAGGGGCTAATGGTTTAGGCAGATGATTATCTTTTAAATCAATGACCTCTGTTTCTTCTTCATTTATCTCATCAAGGTCCATCTGTTTTAGGTCTTGAACTTCCTGCTTGGTGAAAGTTGTGGGATGAAGCATTTGAATTGAGCTTTCTTCTAAAATGTTGGCATCTACCTCATCTATTTGTTTAGTGTTACTGTCTGTATCAACATCTATGTAATTGTGAGAAAATTCTTTGTCTAAAGTTAGAAAGTTATTAATCTGTTCATCACTTTTGAAAACTTGCCAGTTCTTCAGATTGTCAGGGATAGCTGGCCTATGCCTAATTTCAGCAGTGAAATGATGATTAGGTTCGAAAGGTAATTTACAGGTGCTGGCAAACATAGCCAGACTGTGAGCATGTAAGTTGTGTTTCCTAGGTACTATAGCAAGCTTAGTTTCCAAAAAAGTATTAAGAATCTCTATAATTGTTCCTCTATAGTATCCTAATCTAGGATCCCTAGTTAAATACTTCCCATTGATCTGTTTTATGATTAACTCTGAATCCCCTATTACAGATACCCTAATTGCTCCTAATATTTTTACAAGTTTAAGTCCAAGCAAAAGAGCTTCATACTCTGCCATATTATTGGTGCATTTAAAGTTTAACCTGTAGGCATGGCCTTCAGCATGGTCATTTTCTAAGTTATGCACCCAAATTCTTGCTCCAGCCCCTAATTTATTGACTGAGCCATCAAACTCTAAATGCCAAAGAATTTCATGGACATAATCAGTGTTAGGGGTGGTGGGAATTTGTTTAGCAGGGGGATTTAGTTTTTCATTTCATATGATTTTTCTTTACTGTCTGAATCATCATTGGTATCTGATATTTCCTGAATCTGAACACTTGTTTTTCCTTTTTTAATTTCTTTTGGTTCTGTTGCGAAAAATTGTTCATTGCTGGCAGGATTGGTTTCAGCATTGTACAAAATGAATGAATCCATATCAGAGTGTACTGAGTAGATAGGAAAATTTTGTGGTTTTTCCTGACTACTTACTACATATTTCATTAATGTCTCTCTGTATAGCTTCTTAGGTTGGCCGAAAACAGAGATAGTAGCATAAGACATGTCCAATTGAAGTGATCCTTGAAGCTTAGCACCCCAGGACCTGGATAATAACATTCCATATTTTGGAGGTATATCTACTACTACTATATCCATTAGGATTGTTTTGGCAGGGTATTGAACTAAAGAAACACACAAGTCTTTTATTAGTCCTAAACATCTCACTTGACTTGAATCAAAAGAAAAGAGATCTTTATATGGTCTAGTGATGTCAAGATCTAATTTCTCCATTACTGACTTGGGCATTAGGTTGTGAGATGCCCCAGAATCAAACATGGCATTGTGAAGGATTTTATCATGAATATTCAAGCTCACATAGAAGGGAGGAACACTTCCTTCTAAATGTTTCCCATTTACTTTAGGACCAAAGATTAATTCTGGTTGGTCATCAAAAACATTTACAAAATCTTCAGTCCCAGTGATGTTCAATGATCTGTTGATTTGACTTCGGTAGGCATCATGTTTAGCTAATTCTGACAATGGAACAACAATCTTTAACTTGCCTACTTCAGTTTCCAGATTGAAAGGTTTTTCTGTTTGGGCTTTGGTGTTTCGAACAGTGGGATTCTCTTTGTTTTCTATATTTTCTGTGTTTTTCTCCTTTTCAGGAGTAGGGTTATGATTAGTTGTTTCTCCTAAATCAACTTCTGGGGGTTCTTCCACATTTCCTTTGGGAGGAGGAGGAGTGGAGGAATGTCTGTTATTTTGTTGATTGTCAGAAACATCTTCAATTATAGGGTTAGATGGGTTATTATTTGATCTAGACAAAATTTGTACATGTGGAGGGACTGCTTTACCTTTGATATGCTATTTTGGAGCTTTCTATTTGTTGCTTTTAGGAACATCAATTCTTCTACTCCTTAAGTTATATTGCTTGTGCAATTCATAGATAGTTGTGTCATATCCCTCCCTGAAATCAAACGATTCTCCTAACTGAGTTTGAAATTGTTTGAGAATGTGGGCTTCTTGATCATCTTGAGTTAGGAAGATTTCTCCTTCATTGTTAAGGCCCATTATATTTATCTGAGTGTCTTCTGGTGGATCTTTGGAGCTAGAAGCTTCTACATAATTTTCCTGGAAAGGGTGTCTAATGTTTTGATATGGGCCAGTCTTTCCAAGGTTCTGGTTTTGGTTTTTTCGGAAATTTGGATTTCTCCCTGTGTTGGATGGTTGTTCATCCCAAGGAGATTTTCTTTCTATTTTTTCCACTCTATCTCCCAGTCTTTCCATCCCTTTTATTGCAGCATCCAGTTTCTGTTCAACAGGTGAAGTTTCTTCTTTCAGTGGTATCCTTCTTTCACTTCTAACCTTGGCTTGTTTAGACATCAAGTTAGCCTCCACACTAACAGCTATACTTTGTATTTCTTCTAAAGTTCTAGGAGCTCTTTCCCTTAGCTGAAAAGCCATTTCCGAATCAAATCCATCTAGGAATTTGATTAGGGCAAATCAGGTAGGGGTCTGAGATTTTGAGGAATGGCATTGTAAATAGCATTGAACCTAGTACAGTAATCTTGCATAGTTTGTTGGGTTCCTCTCTTGAGGTTTTCATACTCGGACAAGATCTGTAGAGGATATTTCTTTTTCTTCCAATGCTTCAGGAATTGTGTATAAAGGGTTTCTAGACTATCTATGATGTTTGCTCTTAGAGCCCTAAACCAGGTTCTGACTTCACCAATTAGACTCTGAACAAATATTCTCATTCTTACATCATGAGTATCAATCTCATATATTTCAAAGTAGTCAGTCATTTTTTTGGTATGCTGCTGAGCTGTGTAGGTACCAGAACCATCAAATGGAGTGATTTTACTTTGGTAGTCTTGAGGCATGGCACCTAAATTGGCTGGTAATACTAAAGGGGTATACATGTTTACCATTGTTGTAGATAGTGATGTAACAACAACTGGGTAGGGGTAACAATGGGGATTTGTGTTATGGATGGAGGAGTAGAAGGAGGGGTCTGTGGTGGAGTAGTTTGGGGTTGAGATGTATGGGGGAAAGGTGAGGAACTTTCAGAAGCAGCATTAATTTTAGAGGGATCAGGTGTTCTTTCAGAAGTAAGCTCAGATTATATTAAACTTTGTAAATGTCTGTCAATTCAGGAACTAACAGCTTCAAATTGTAACTCTTCAATAAATACTGGGTCTAGAACTAAGCGAACCAATTCAGAGTTAGAGAATGTTACAAACAAAGAGGTCTCAAATTGCTCATCAAAGGGTTCGTCCTCAAGATAAATCCACCTTACAGGGCAGGATATTGATCTGTAGATGGGCCGAGAAATAGCAGTAGTTTCTTGGCATTCTTGTCTCCTAAGAATTATGGGAATCAGATTGGGGTTCTCAAACACAAGTGGTGGATTTGGATCAGGATTTGACCTAGTGTAACGAGTTCTTTCTGAAGCCAAATTTCTTGGTTTTGATTTTCTAAATTAATGTCAACAACAACTTCTATGATTTCTCTAAGATGTTTCAGATTTGAATTTAAAACATTCCTAAATATTTGTTTGACTAAGGAACTGGTTTATGTTCAGTTCATAAACTAGACCGGAGATAGACTGAAGTAGCATTCATCTACTTATGATCTGCAGGGCAAGATTAGTTCGAAGGCTACGTGGCTAACTTCAGGCTTCGTCTGTAGTTTATAAAATAAACAGCAATAACAACAAATTTTTGTTCCCTAGTGGAGTCGCCACTATGTTATCACTCAGATTTTACTAGAAGTTGTAAGAAGAGGAAAGGGGTTTGAGGTAACCACAGACCAACTTTTGGGCACAGAATATAGCCAATCTATACCTAGAGAGGGCTTTCTCTTTAAGATTTAGCTTTGTTTTATAAGGTTTTAGGCTAGTTATTAGAGCTTTGGGATTTGATTGGATTCGATGGTGAAATTCAAGAGCAAAGCGTTGGAACTGAGTATTTAGGCCATTGGGCTAATGGAGTCAAGAGAAATGGCTCAACTGGATTTGGTTTCTCAGCAAAGGATGGTTTCACAGGGCAAGATAGCTAAAACAGGGAGCAAATGATAACTTGATAGGATGGGATGGACTTAAAAGAGAGGAAGGGAAATTAAGAATCCTTCAACATGCTTTAAGAGAAAAGAACTTGAATGATCACCAATAAAGAGCAACTAAAAATTCTTTAATAAATGATCAAAATGATTAAACTAGGAAATAGGAGCAATTAATAATTCATTGTTTATGCTAGTTTAGAAGAAAACATCAAGAATATAAAAGATTGAAAATAGATTGCACTGAAGCACAATTGAAATAATTGAAATATTTAAACAAGAGAACAATAACACATGAGTTATAAATACTTATTTGTCCGATGTATTGCACATGAATCCTGTGAAAAGTCCTTTGTATTAATTCTTCATCTAGCCAGCCATGTAAGATTTGTCCAACAACACTTTATTCCAAAATAATCAGTTTTATAGCAATTTCTAAGAATCCACCCTCAATACTCTGAATAGGGGTGTATTTATACAAAAAACTTTACAATAAAATATCTCGTAACAAAGTGAGATATATTCTAAGATGACTAGCTATACATTACATGAAAATAGAGACAGATGGTCTCGTAGGTAATAGATAGAGGCAAACTCATGCTTTTCATCTTCTTACTGATACACTTTATCCTGCTCTGATACTCTTTACCTGTTTGATCTCTATTTATCCTCTTTACCATCATTGATTGTAGTAAATAATCAAACTTTTCTTTTTACTAAGGATCAATTACAAAATTTCTAGCATTTCTTCCCACCATTTTGGCTGTGGTATTCTGGTTTTTTGAAGTTTTCTGAGGGTCTCATCAGTCTCGGTATATCTGAAAAAGGTAAGCTGAATTGGAAACAAGTGTTTTATTTCATGCTAGACATATAATAAGTTCTCTAGGTTGTCATAGAGAACTCTACCTGTAGGCAGTGCTTTTGATGTTGATGCACTTGTTGATGAACTTGCCTGGCTGCCTGCATATTGATTCAATTTGTCCACATAATCTATATGCCTCATTAGTTTGTCATTAATAATTAAAGGACTAGGCAACCCTTTTCTCTGCAAAATACCAAATTTTTCCATAAAAGCATTAATTTCTTGTTGCATGTCATGGCATCTTCTTTCTCAATTTTGCATCAGAGTCCTTTTAGTTAATACGCTTTTGACTTCTAGAATAGTTCTTGTTCTATCTTCAATGCCCAGTTCTTCAAGATGGTACTTATTCTTATTATTCAAAAAATTTATGAGCCTAGTAGCTTCCTCAGGCATCTTTGCTAATTCTGCTCTTGTTCTCTGAATCTCTTCTCGGGCTGCCTTTACCAAATCAACCTGCTCAAAAATTATTTGGATTGATGGACAAACATCATTTATTGACTGGGTGATGTTGGTCCATAAAATATTCTTAATGCCTGTCAGAGGCTTGTCAAATGTGAGATATTTTTCTAATGATTTCACCTTGTTTTATAATCCTTTAATTTCCCTTGTCTTTTCTCTAACATTTATCTTTAAGAGATCATATCTTTGTTCTAAGTTAACATATTGTTCTTTCACCTTCTGTAACTCTGAAACTTGGAGTTTCATCTCCTCCATTGATCTTATCAGTTCCTCTGTACTTAGATTTGAAATCCCTGCTGACGCTGCTCCTGTTCCTATACCTGTTGTTGCTATACCTGTGACCACCTCTGCTGTGGCTGCTGGAATGTTTGGTGCTAGAGCTGTTCCAAGGGTTGATGGGAATACAGTCGAGATTACTGGTATCACATTGGGAGGCTGAGAGGTCGACTCTCCCTACTTGTCCTTCAATGATTTTTCTAGTTCTTGTTCTATCTCATTCAGTCGTTCATTAAGTTTTAAGAGTAAATCCATCAGCTCTTCTTCAGATTCTTGCTTTATGATCTCAATAGTCTGTGGATGCCTTGAAGGAGGCGGCTTTAGCTGCTTCCTTAAGGAAGCAATATCTTCATCTTTCTTTTTGATTAAGGCTTTTGTAGCCTTCACATCTTTGGGATCATGTCCCAACCCAATGATCAATTCTTCTAAAGATTTTATTCTATTGTCTTTAGCCTGTGAGGAGGCTTTCTCCAGTTGTAGTTGGGTAGTTGTATTATTCAAATAATTTTCCAGCCTTTGGGCCATCATGGCCTTACCAGTCAATGTAGAATAAATCATCTCTCCTGTTTGTTTGTGCAACTCAATTTGGTCCAAAGGATGAATGTCCTTTTCCATGAACTCAAAATTGGTCCTAAGATAGTCTGTTGCTGATTGAGGCTGTTGTACTTTAGGTTTGAAATAACTCATTATCATTTTACCCTCCTTGATGTCATAGGCTGACATCAATCTGTTTTGATTAGTGGGAGCCATTTCCAAATATTGGTTGTAA
The DNA here is from genome assembly GCA_031772625.1 of Pinus tabuliformis. Taxonomy (NCBI): domain Eukaryota; kingdom Viridiplantae; phylum Streptophyta; class Pinopsida; order Pinales; family Pinaceae; genus Pinus; species Pinus tabuliformis. The sequence goes on along the minus strand of CM062805.1, from coordinate 1,142,027,713 downwards.
ACCTGGAGTCTTAATGGATTATTTCTGGCTTTTATTTCTATAAATGTTTTCTTGAAGTCTAAATTATCTTTTCTTGGTGGCCTTAAAGATGATACTTCTACACTTTGTTGTCTCTCAAGCTCTTGTCTCTGTGAGCTAGTAGATGTCCCACCTACTATGAAAGTTTGATGACTATCTACTCCTTCTTTCCTTTGACTATCAGTAGTCTCTTCAAAAAATTCCTCCTCTGAAAGAGGATTTAACCTTTTCCTTTTTGCACCAGATTGTTCCGAGGGTCCACTGGCAGGGGTAGCTACTTCCCTGTCTCCCTTTTTATTCTTTTCCTCATTCAGAGGAGTCTGTAGGATTGGGGGTTCTCCCACACTACCTTGAGTTGGAGGAGTGTGCATTTGAGTATGTTCCTTTGAAGTTTCGGGCTGCTTAGACATTATAGATTGTTCTGTAGCTTGAGTACTAGTCTCTGGTCCCTTTCCCTTGGCTGTTTTTGTAGCTGGTGTACTGGTATCTTGTGAGTGCTGATGAGAGGTTCCTGTTGTAGAGGCACTAATCCCTGACCTCTGTGAAGACTCAAATCATACCTACCCAAAAGAATCCAGGTCAAGTGTTTTCTCAAGATCCCTCATAACATTTTCTATATTGACCTGTTCACTATCAGTTTCTACTAGGGTCCCTTCCCTCCATTCATCCATATTGGCAAATTGTTCAATCTCTGGGATTCTATGATGTATGTATGGTGATAGTTTGTGCTTCATTCTTCTATCACAGATAAAGCTATTAGGGTCATATGGCATCCACCCAAAACTTTTGTGTAACTTAAGGTGATCTTCTAGAATTCTCTCTGCTTCTCTCCATGCTTCCCTAGTGTTGCAGACAAAAGGGCCTAACTGGTTTTTGATTCTGAGTTGAGCTTTCTTTTTGGCATTATAAAAATGGACCAAGTCTGAATTTATCATTTGTCTGAAATATTCCAATGCAAACAGTCTCATTGGAACATATTTTGGCAACTTGAAAGGGCAAAGCTCACACCCATATATCCTAATTTCTGTATGGTTCTTGTATAGATACCAATCACCTATTCTGTACTGCTTGGAGCGCTGTAGGATTTTCTTAATATCATGACTGATTCTGGAAGGGGAAATCCCTGTCAACAAGGTAGTTGCTGGATGAACAAACTAATCAATGAACTCATTGTAGGAGTAAGGGGACTCAGGGGTATCATGGAATATAGAACTCCAAAAAATAACAGACCTTGGATTGCCTTTGGTATCGAGTTTCATGACAGGGAAAGCGATGTTTTATGACTGATAATACAGCATGAGATGATATATGAAGGTGGTATACTAGAAAACTCTTTCATTTTCCAGTCTTGTGAACTAGTCATGAATCTTATTAGCAATATAGGAGGCATAGTCATACTTAATAGCAGGGGGTTTTCTAGGAGTGAAAATTGACAACAACAATAGGGTTATCTCATCATCAAACTCACTACTATTGAATCCCATAATCAAAGATATTATATCAACTATGAGTCTTCCCATATCTGTAAAGTAAGTCTGCAAATAAGGAGGTGGGCCCTTAGGTTGATGTTTAGGAAACATGAAAGTCTGACATATGCAATTCAGTTCTGACTGGGACAATTGAGTTGATTTCTCAAGTAAATATCCCATGGAGATGGGAGTGAGAGCTTGACTGGAGTGGAATTGCAACATTTCAATGATGGAATCAGCGGTTATTGGGAAGAGGATTGTTTGGCTTGGAGACATAACTGCTCTGCAGTTAGGGTCATAATTGGCCTGGCATTGGTGAATTATATCAGGGAAAACATGGACTGAGGGGAGAAAATACATGGGAAGGTTAGATTCCCACAGTCCTAGGATATCAGAACCATTCAGGTAGTTGTCTCTACTTTGGCAAAAGACTTTAAGGTGGTTCTTATCAGTGGATAAGTCTTTTATCTGGAAGTCTTTATCCGCAAGAGGCAGATAGTCTAAATCTTTATGAGGAGCATTCATGGGTGCAACATTCAAAGCCACAGGGGTTTCCATTTCTAGTTCTTGTGGATTTAGAAAGGGAATTTTAGGTTTTCTTTGAAAAATGGGCAAAATAGTAGGTCTGGGAACTTATATGATGAAACAAAGACTGAATTGTAATGAATTTGGGTCTTTTCTGTCAAATTACAGTGGAAAACGAGAACTTGCAGGGTTTTGTTGGGAATTTGAATAAATACCTGTGTTCAGGGGATGAACAGTGAAATAATAGATACTGGTAGTGACTAACAGGTTCTGGACTGCGTTGGCTGCAAGTTTTTGAGCATGTTGGTGGTTGAAAACTTCGACCTGTTGACCTCGACGTTCTTTGCATGGGAGCACAGGTTTGCAGTACAAAGCTGCGAAAATGACTTATTTGTTTTATTTACAAATTCAAGGGTTGGCAGGGATTTTTGGTTTCCGAATGGGTGAAGTCAGCAGGGAGTGACATGATAGTTTTGTTGTATGTGGGAATGCGGTAAGTGGTTCGGTATCGCACCGCTTTTGGGGATGAGCGGTAACAAGCCGGGAGCCAGCGATCCCATAGGTTCTTCGACACATGGCAGGGGCGCTGTGCAAAAAACCACTTTGTGATCGTGCGTTAACACGCGGTCACAATGGGTTGCACGATATTGATAACAGCCATCAGATCCTGGGGACTTGATCGAACGGTTGACGGGAAGCGCGATGTGATGGGGTTTAACAAGGCGTGCCCGACATAGTTAAGGGTTAATTTAATTATATCGGGAGTGGCGTGATAGGTCGGGGAAGGTTCTTAATTAACCATGAGGGTTAATTAATCCCATTTAATGACGTATTATGGTCATAACTAACCCGGGCCGAAATATATAGAATTTCGGGGTTTTTGATATATTTAAATAATACGGGAGAGGGTGAATTTTTATAAGGGAATTACATATTAAATAAGTTAATAGTTAATATGATGATGAAAGGTAAAAGCGCCAAGCATAAAACATTAAAGCGTGTATTTAAACTTAGGCTAAGGTGAAAAAATGGTTTTTATGAGATATTATGTAATTTTCCTAAGTAAAATAGGATTTTACTTAGGAAAAGACTTATGAAGGTGAATGAAATATTTATTGATGATCTTAAGTACTTAGGCTTTTAAATTATTGGGCTGAGGGTCCGATCCCTCTAGAAGTCATAGAAATCCTCTAAGCCCCTCTAATTTAGCAAATGCCTTAGTCCTTAGGGGAAATTAGTGAAAATTAGGGAAAATAAGAAGGGGAGTTAATTATTCTGACTTTGCTTTGCTTGAAATGCTTCAATGTACTGTATGCTTTGGCCTTGTGATGAAAGTGAAATATTAACACATTTAGGGACATTATCCATCACATATGATTCTGCAACATCATCTACCTGCCCTACCTACTTTAACCTAGCATTTTTTCTTCTTTATTAGGGTGCACTTAGACTGGCAAACCCTTTTCAAATCTTCCTTTTATTTTACATGGCAAAGCCTATCTAAGTCTGTACTTATTACATCCAAGGGCTTAGATTAAATTGTTGAGCTCCTTCTATTTACTATACCTATCTACTTATCTGCCAAGATTACACTGTTTGGTCAGATATTTATTCTCTATTTCTACAACATGAAATTTAAATATGAATTAGCCAGGTTTAAACAATTTGACTATTCATAAATTGTGGCATAAGTGACAAGCTGCACACAATTGTTTATTATAGAAAGTGAAAAAGTAGTGGCATTTAGACTTGCACACTTTCCTAGTCTATTTTTTGTTTGGGGTTCATTTTCTTTCATTTTTTTGGCCATCTTTTATTCTTTTTACCCTTTGATTTTTCTTTTAGGGTATACCCTCTTTACATTTTTTTTTTTTAAATATGGAAAAGCTTTACAACAAGAAAAGGTATGAACATATTACAGAGCTCATCAAGTCAATCATGACATATGACACCTATTGGTATAGGGGCCTAACAGGCACATTGTAAATTGTAAAGAAAAAATTATTTTGTCTTTAAAGTGTCAAAATACCTCCAAGATCAAGTCAACCTAATGAGTTGTCAAGTCGACCTACATGAAGAGCCACGTCCAGCCTTGAAGAAGCATATATATAAGAGGAATTCGTCCTCCACTTGGTTCACTCACTCACTCATATCTTATGCAAAGAAGTATAATAAGGAGAAGTAGAAGAAGGAAGTGCGAGGAAGTCCAAGTGTTTTTGGGCCTTATCTATTCTTCTAGGAAGATCAAAGTTAGGGTTTCTGCACTGGATCTTTTGGGGTTCGATTTTGGAAGCAAAAGAGAAGGGAAGGTAAGAGAAGGTCTCTTAGGGCATCTTACTAGCCCTAACACTCAAGTCAAGGCAAGGGAAGTCAAGAGGAAGGCTATTAGAGGGAGATCAAAGTCTCCTAGAGAATCAACAACAGTCAGTTGAAATATATGAAATATAAAGAAGATATTTATGGGTTTTCCCCTCCAGATTAGGGGTTTTGGCCCTGGCTTGCAGCCTATATGCTGTGTCATTTTTCTTACTGTTTTGGTATTTTTTTGATGTATTGCACATTGGAATAATAACGAACAAATATAATAAGTAAAAGGTAACAAAAATAGTTATCAAGTTAATAGAATCAACATATTCATTTCGCTATTGATTTCTCAACATGGTATCAGAGATTTGGTTCTCTAAGGGAATCATGAAGATCTCCTCAACAATGAAGAAGTTCATCAAGAAAATTGAAAGCCATCTCAAGAAAGGTATCAAGGAAGCATGGAGTTTCTTATTCTCTTCAAAGAAGATATCATTCAAAGAAAGGGATGAAGGTCACTTCTTGACTCTCTCTGGTACATTCTAAGATGAAGACCTCTAGGTAATTGATAGTTTTGCATCAAGGCACATGACTGGCCACTCCCACAGGTTGAAGACCTTATCAAAAGGAAAATCCACTTAATCTGTAGAACTTGGAGACAACAAGAGATATCATGTGAAGGGCATCGAATCAACTTCCATAAAACTTGAAGATGGAAGCATCATCCACCTCAACAACATTTTATTTGTTACAGGTTTGTGCAAAAATTTACTTTCTATTTCAAGTTTAGAAGACAAAGAAGATATATTAGCCTTCATTAATGGAAATTTAGTTGTTTGGGGAAAAGAATCAAGCATAGATCAACAAAAAGTTATTGGTATCCGAGAAGGAATGCTTTACAGCTTAATATCTCACATAAACCAAGCCCTAGTTCACAGTAATATTAGTCCATGTGAACTTTGGCATCGAAGGTTTGGTCATCTACATTTCAAAATGCTTCCAAATTTAAGTTCCATAGTAGATGGAATACCGAATTTGAAGGAGGATCATGAAGGTGTCTACAAGGGATGTGCATTGGGCAAGAAATTTACCAAGAGACCATTTGAGAGCAGTTCTTCGCGGTTGAAAGAAATCTTGGATCTCAATCACTCTGATGTGTGTGTCCTATGACTCCAAAATATCTTGGAGGCCATCTATACTATGTCACATTCATAGATCATCATTCAAGAAAAACTTGGGCTTACTTAATGAAAACCAATGATGAAGTACTTACATAATTTCAAGAATTCAAGGCTGAAGTGGAGAACCTTATAGAAAGAAGAATCAAGGTACTGAGATCTGATAATCGAGGAGAATATACATCCAAAAAGATTATAGCATTTTGTAAGGTGTCTGGGATTAAGAGGGAGCTGATAGTCCCATACAATCCAAAACAAAATGGAGTCGTAGAAAGAAAGAACAAATCCATTGAAGAAAGTGTAAAATAAATGTTACAAAATCAAGATCTACCTAAGTTTCTATGGGGAGAGGCAACAAAGACAACGATCTACATTCAAAATCTATGTTCTCACAAATCTCTAGACAACAAGACTCTAGAAGAAGTGTTCATTGGGAAGAAGCCATATCTAGGTCATCTCTGAATCTTTGGGTTTCCTATGATTATTCATATACCAAAGGACAAAAGAAAGAAGTTGGATCCTTCTAGTATGAAGGGAATATTTGTTGGGTATAGTAACTCATCAAAGGCCTATAGAATCTATATGAAATATGGACATCACATTGAAGTTAGTCGTGATGTCATATTTGATGAGAGTATAACATTCAAGAAGTCAAAAGAATTTTCCATAGAGTCTGATGACGAAGAACTTCCAATATTTGAGGAGGAAGTTGACAAGGAAGTAGAAAGATCACACCATGAAGAAGAAGGGCCAAGTGAACATGTTCAAACCATGGCCATTTCCAAAACAAGGAAAATACCTAATTGGTTGAAATCCACACTTCTTGATGCAGGAGGTTATGGGGCAGCACAAGGATCATTTAGAGAAATTAAGAGACCCAATAAATATTCTAGGTATGTTGCATAAATGACAAAATTAATATAAGCATAACCATCCACCTTTGAAGAGGTTGTAGAACATCGAGAATGGGAGGATGCCATGAATGAAGAGTATCAATCTATAATGAATAATGGAGTCTGGGAGATCGTACCTAGGTCCGAAGAAAAATATGTGGTTACTTCCAAGTGGATCTATAAGATCAAGCATTCAACTGATGGAAGTATAGATAAGAATAAAACAATATTTGTCGCTAGAGGTTTCTCTCAACTTGAAGGCATCAAATGTGAAGAAAAATTTTCTCCAACAACAAGATATACAACGATTCAAGCATTAGTCTGTCTGGCAACATTGATGGGATGGAACATTGACCAAATGGATGTCAAGATTGTGTTTCTAAATGGCACAATAGATGAATAATTCTATATAGAACAACCATTGGGATTTTAAGTCAAAGAGAGAAAGGCATATGTTTGTACATTGAATAAATCATTATATGGCCTCAAGAAAGCACCAAGGGCATGGTATGCTAGAATGGATGCCTACCTCCAATGAATAGGCTTCGCAAAAAGTTTTGTTGACTTGAACCTTTATATTAAGGTTGAAAATAATGAACCTATAATATTCTTATGTATGTAGATGATCTTCTCTTGACAGACGTAGAAGGTCAAATTGAAGAATGTAAGAAGCAGCTGGCAACATAATTTGACATCAAGGATCTTGGGCTCATGCATTACTATTTGGGACTAGAAGTCTGGTAAGGACTTAATGAAATCTATTTGGGTCAAGGAAAGTATGTGATCAAGATTCTAAATAAGTTCGACATGATGGACTATAAACATATGAGCACTCTGATAATCACAAACTTGAAGAGACTAAGGAGTTCTAAATCAAGCCGTATGGATCCTTAAAAGTATAGACAACTTGTTGGCTCATTGATGTACTAGTTATACTCTGCAAATACCAATATAGGGTAGCAACATCTCCAACCCTATGGGTAATATATAGGGTGATACCATATTGTTTAAAGATCCCTCAACCCTATGAGCCCTCCATATCAATTCCACACCCTGGGAGCTCAAATGTGGAGGAAGAGTTGACTCAATGTCCTGTTGAAGCCCCGAAAATCGGGTCTACAAAAAGGGGGATACCCACCTGGTCCGGACCTTGGTTAGCAACTCCTTTTCCATTTGGTATAGTGGGTCCGACTGGGGATATGGGACCAGTTTCCCAATTTGTGTATGTGTGTGTGACAGACTGATATTTCTCTTTCTAATAGTTTCTAAATGGAATACTTTTACTCTAACTCTAATCTAATAATAAGGAAATTGTATTCTAATAAGCAGAAATATCTAAGTCTACACTAACCCGGGGTGTAATCTTTCCGTTATGCGATCTAAAATGATTTCAAATAACAACTAGTAATAAAGATCATTCAACTGTTATGAGAAAAGAATTCAATAAGGATGAACCACTTCGTATAAAAAGTTAGACGAAACAGTTGTGAAAAACATATCGCATGATAAGCTATTCATACACCAAGCATAAATAAATAGCTATCACCGTATAAAAGTGCCAAATGATAACTCAGGCATTCATGCATCAATATATAAACAACTGAACATGAAAATCACTTTAACACAAAGGCAGAAATAGTTAAGAGATAGAAGTACCATTTATAACTAGTCCTACTCATAAGCTTCAAGTGATAATGATTTATCTCTTCTTGATCTAACATCCACTAAGAGTACAAAAGTGCAACATCAGTAGCAGATATCAAATGCAAATATCAATCAATCTTGTTCCATTCATTCATCAAAACCTCCTCAGAGGGTACAAAAGTGCATGTTCTAGGGATCAGTTTTTGACAAATTTTAGGACCCTTCTCTAAATGCATGAGAAGGGTTTAAATACTACTAACTAATTCTAAAAATAACTTATTACAAAAATGTAGGATGTGGTTTAAATTACTGTCCTCATTTCAGGAAAATAAAACAAAATTAAAACTAAAATTGAATCTAAAATTAAAACTACTTCTGTATCTGCTCCTTGAAATCACACGTATGCAGCATCTATTTGAGAAGAGTCGGCTGGCCGACTTCTGATTTTAGCTGAGCTGAGAAAACAGAATCGACAAGAGCCGACGCCATCTTTTCAGCCGAATTGATGATACACTTGATAGTCATCCACTGGCTATGTGGCTTTACCAAGTATGCCCAGTAATAATCCTAGTTCAACTTGGTTAACCCTTGGATTGCTTCTGCCTTTTCTTGAGCTTTCTGCTTCCAATCTGTCTCTATCGTTGCTTTCTTGCAATTTTCGGGGCTTGCAGGTGACTGAGCAATTAGCAGCTTTCCTTTTCGAGAAATTTTTCTCAGCGATGTGCGATTAGTGCTAGGCGCTAATCGCGCATCGGAAACTGCCTCCATTTCTTGGTCCAGACTTCCTTGATGCGTTTTTCGCCTTTTGTGCTTTTTCCTTTTAGCAGATATAAAGCTAAAAATTTGTAAAAATAATAATTCCGTAAGCTCTTGACCCTGAGTCTTAAACTATATATTTCTGATATCAACAATGTCCAGTATCCACTTAACCATGTCCGTGTATGGGATAATTTTGGGCCTTACTACTATCCAGTGTAAGAATGAACAATCTAGCTCTGTAATTGATGCCTCAGAAGAACTATGTGAGCCAACAGTAGCAGTAACTTCCATTACTCTAGGATTCTCCTCTTCAAGTAGATTATACATGCCTTCCCACGTAGCTATACCAGCATCTCTGTTACAGGTTGTGTCTGTATACAAGGGTGCCATTTCTTTCTCTTCAGAGCTCGAAGCTTTGCTTTTCTTTCCCATTTTATCCTGTGTATTGCTTTGTATCATTTTCTGTTCTCCGTTCCTGCAATTCACAAGTGAAGTGAAAATAATGGTAAGGCAGGGTGATGGGAAAGTTTTAAATGCTGAAGACGTATCAAATATACCACCTTACGTGAGATGATTTTTCGATAAGCACGAAACCATATTCCATTAATAACTGGCAACTAACTCATTTATTAGCATTAAAGCACATAACCAGGTGTCAGTTTATGGAAAATACTTTTTTGAACCACGCGCCCGAAAGATCTGCGATGAAGCGATTTTGCGATTTTCTTCGCAATATCGCAGATCGTAACATCACAGAATCACGATATTGCTTGCTTGCTATATCGCGGACTTTCAATATCGCATTATTCGCATAATCGTGCTATCGCATTGCCGCTTTTATCGCAAAACTGTGATATCGCAATATCACAATATCACAGGAACGTAATATATGACAATCTTTGTTAACCTGTTTTCTGTGAAATGCGATTTGCGATCAGCGTCATCGCATATCGGAAATTAAAGGTGTTTCAACGTAAGTTGTATTTGATGTATGTGATGCGATATTTTCTTATCGCGTATCGCGATCTCGCAATGATAGAATTCGGCTTGTAAGGAGGTATCCTTTTATTCTTTTGCGATGCGATATTTCCTAAGGAAAGATTTTTTGTCTTACCTTATCATAAAACTTAGACTTTTTAGATTTTTCAAGGGGATTTCCTAAGCTTATGATGGTAAGTTTTATTCGAAAAGGAAATTTAAGCACTAATTTGATTTTTGAATTTTTTAACTAAGGGTCCCCACTTATTTAGTATTAGGAATAACACTAAATAAGAAGGGGGGTTGTTGCTGGCCACAACAATTGGCGATTCACTTGGAAGAACCAGTTATCTCTGCTTTTCTTTTGAATTTTCAAAACTTCCAAAACAGAAAATTTTCCAGAAAATTGAACTTTATTATAGAAAGACTAAGTACATTATGCTTTTGCCTATCAATGATATTTCATTTCTTCTTTTTCCAACTTTGATTATTTACTCCCTCAAGCTAGTCCTTGTATCTACATCAGTCATTACTTGGTTTATAAAGATAAAAATAAAGCTTTCTCTATAAATCAGTTTTAAATATGCTCATTTGTCGTAGGTAGAGCCTCTGCTGCCAGCAAGCGTTTATAGCTTCGACAAGGTTACCTGTTACCCAGCAATGATCCTGTATCCCACTTAGAGAAATTTACAACTTTCAAAGAGGAATCCATTTCCACACTTATTGCTTTCATTTTCTTTTTTATCCTTAAAGAACAATGTCTTGGTTTGATAGCCAATTCATGACACAGTCATTCACTGATTTATAAATTTGTTGAACAAGCTGGCTCATGATGAGCCCCCTTGTCTTTTGATTGCAACAATCTTGAGTCATTGCCCTATTGTGGTATGCAGTATTGGCAAAGTCAGCAAGCTATAATATCTATGATCATGATAAGTCGGCTCGTGATGAGACCTCTTACTCTTTAAGTTAAAGTGTATCTTTGGATCATTCTCTGAATATTGTAGTTTCCTAGGTGGGGAGGAAGTCATTGTTTCCTTAAGACAGCTCTGGACGACAATGATAGAGTTTTTGGAAAGAGCTTTTCTACAGAGAACCTTCATTTTTGTTATTGATACCTTTCATTTGACTGAAATAAAACAATTTCTAACTAAAGGTGGCTTTTCATCAAAATTTATAAAGTTGAAACTAATATCATTTCTAGGCCTATAGTCTTTAACTGTATCTTTCAATAGTAATGATCAATTTTTTAGAAAGAATTCTATTTATACAAGTGAAAAAAAAAAATCCAGAAGAGAATTTGTGTCCTTTTCGTGAATCTCAAATGTAACCATTTACAACTGGTTTTATTATGAAAAGAAAAACAACTAGTCTACAAAAATAGAAGAATGATCTTCTATGGAAAATATTTTTTGAGTATCTGACCATTAACAGGTAAAGAATCTCTTCTCCCTGTTAAATCCTGTAACATGAAAGTGGACGGACCTATGACTTCTACAATTTGAAAAGGACCCAGCCACATTCTTTGAAATTTTGTATGTTTCCCTTTTTCCTCATGAGCCTTGTCCCATTTTAAAACTAGATCTCCTATCTGAAAATCTTTTCTGGATATCATATTGGAATCAAAAGAGGCTTTCACTAATGCTTGATGATGAGCGTGAGTTATCTTAGCCCGTTCTCATTGTTCTTCTAACTTAATCAATTCCAGCTACCTTAGTTGTAAGGAAGAAGTTGGTGCTTCATCAATATATTGAACCAAGGCTAAAGAAGGAATTGCCAGATGTGTTGGAAGAACCACTTCTTTCCCATAAACTAAATTAAAGGGAGAAGTGCCGATAGAGGCTTTCTGCATTATTCGATCTGCCCATAAAGCATATATTAAAGACTTATGCCAATTTTTATGATTTTGATCAATGGTTCGCTTAATGATTCTAATTAAGTTCTTATTTGTAGATTCAGCTAACCCATTCCCTTGTGGGTAATAATTAGCAGAGTATTTAAGCTTGAAACCCCTTTTGAGTGCAAATTCAGTCATTGCATTACCAGAAAAATATGATGCATTATCAAACATTAAAGCAGAAGGCAATCCAAACCTGGTGATTATGAATTGATCTATGAATTCGATGATATTTTCAGCGTTAGCCGTCTTGAGTGGGACTGCTTCTACCCATTTAGTAAAGTAATCTGTTGTTGTAAGGATATATCTATGCTGTTTAGAAGAGTGAGGAATGATCTCACCTATTATGTCCAATCCCCACTGATCAAAAGGTTGTTCAATGTTAACTGGTTGCAGTGGCAAGGATGGTTTCTTTTGTCTCCCAGCAGCAGTTTGACAGACTTGACATTTCCTCACGTAATTATGTGCGTCTTTGAATAATGTGGGCTAGTAATAGCCTGCACGTAAAATTTTGTGAGCAGTTGCATCTCCAGCATAGTGTCCACCTGCTGGCCCATCGTGGAGTTCCTGCAAGACTTTTTCAGCTTCAGATTTCTCAAGACATTTAAGGAGAACAAAATCATAATTTATTCTAAAAAGAATATCATTCACGAGCTGATATTGTTTGGCTTTTAACCTTAGAGATCTTTTCTTGGTATGATCTAGGTTTGAAGGAGAATATCCTTTCTTTAGATAATAAATAATATCAGCATATAATGACTCAACATCGTTTAGGCTTACCTCGTACACTTGTACCTCTGCAGATGGATTTTCAGACATTAGCAATGCTCCTGCCATCATTTTGCAAAAGCCTTGACCTTTTACAATACTTGCTGGTTTGATTTCTACATCATATTCTTGTAAGGAAGTAACCCAATTGGCCCTTTTCTCACCCACATCCTTCTGTATTAGAAGATTTCTTACCGCTGGAAACGGTACTATGATTTTGGTATGTGTTTTGAGTAAAAAAGGTTTTAATTGCTTTGAAAATAGCATAAGCTTGTTTCTCCACGTCTGAATAACTTAACTCAGCTCCTTGTAAATTGGAGCTGAAAAAAGCAATTGGGGCTTCCGCCTTTTCTTGATTTGCTTGAGTGAGTATCACAGCATATGATCTATCCGAGGCAAATGTATACAAAATAAAAGGATCGGAAAAATTTGGAGTTGCTAAAGATGGAGCATTAATAATTGCTTGTTTGATTAGATTGAATGCCTCATGTTCATCTTGGCCCCATTTAAAGTTTGCATTCTTTTTAATCATGGCTTGTAAAGGAGACACGATTCTTGAAAAATCTGGAACAAACCTCTTTACAAAGTCAATCTGGCCGAGGAAAGATTGCATGGCTTTGTTGTTGTGAGGTAGGGGTACTGCGGAAGTTTCCTTGATTCTGTCAGGATCAATGTGAATTCTAGATTTTGAAACTATGAATCCTAGAAGTTTTCCTTCACTTAATGCGAAAAAGGATTTTTTCGAGTTAAGTGAAATTCCATACCTTAAACAACGTTGGAATATTTTTTTTAAATCTCTGAGATGGTTGTTTCGCTTCTTGGAATACACAGTTATATCATCCAAATAGATTACCACTGATTTATTAACTAACCCCTTGAATGCGATGTCCATGGCTCTCTGAAATGTGACACCCGCGTTAATCAAACCAAATGGCATCTTTTGATATGCGTATGTGCCCCATTTAGTTCTGAATGTAGTTTTTAATTGATCGTCGAGATGTACCAAAACTTGATTGTATCTTGAGAATCCATCCAAGAATGACATTAATTATGAGCCCGCAACTGCCTGCAGTATTTGTTCCATGGGGGGGAAAGGAAAATTATCCTTTTGGCAGGCCTTGTTAAGGTTTCGAAAGTCAATGCAGATTCTAATATCTCCATTTTTCTTTCTAACAGGGACCATATTGGAGACCCATTTAGAATGTCTAACAGGAAAAATTATTTTGGCTTTCAACAACTTATTGAGTTCAGTTTTGATCTGGTTTTCTAAATTGGGATGGATCTTTCTCAACTTTTGTTGGACAGGTTTTTCATTATCGATCATTGGGATAGTATGTTGGATGATGGAGGTGTCGTATGTTTTGAGTTCATCATAATTCCAAGCAAAGACACTTTTGTATTGTCTCAAGAGACGAATATACGCTAATTTTTCTTCAGGGGCTAGGCCAAGGCCTAGGTTGATATTCTGCGGTTTGGCATCAGTTCCTAGATTTACTAATTCATAATTCAAAGTTGAGCTTTGGATTTTTGAATTGGTAGATCTTTTGAATCGATCTTTCAAATCATAAAGGTCTTCTAATTTGACTACTGATTTAGGTATAGCATTGTTAGTACTATCCTGCTGCAATTGTTGGTTATGTTCGTCTGCGTCAATTATTTGATTGGTGTAGGATCCTTCATATGTGAGGAAACTCACGATATCAGGATCGTCGTTGAAAATCCTCCAATTGGTAGTGTTATCAGGAATAGATGGTCTAAAAATTAATTCAATTGAAAATCGGTCAGGGCTAAAATCTTCTAAAGGAATGAGCTTGGAAGATACGTTGGCTAAGAGGTCTGCGCTAGCATTCTAGAGTCTGGGAATTGATGAAATATTAAATGCTATAAAGTGTTCAGTCAGATCTTGAGCTAAATATTGGTAATGCTTTAAATGACCTAATAAACAGTGTATAATATTACGTACCTGTCTGATTACAATTTCCGAATCTCCGAAAACTTGCAGGTATTTGACGTCTAATCCGATTGCTTTGTATAACCCTTGGATTAAAGCCTCGTATTCTGCAGTATTGTTGGTGCACTCGAATTCAAGTCTGCAAGTTAGCATAGTTTTATCTCCATCTGGACTTACTAACACACATCCTACTCCTGCTCCTTCGTTAGACTTAGAACCATCAAAAAATAATTTCCAAAACAAAGATTTATTTACAGGACTATCTATAAAATTAATGCATTTAGAACTATCTGTTTGAGAGAAATTTTCTATTTGAGATAAAACAGAATGTTCTAAGTAAGGTGAAGTATGAGCATTAAAATTTCCTAAGAAAGAATCTACTGAATAGTTGCCAATGATGTTAGAATTATATGCTACTGGTTCATTTTCTCCCTCGAGTTCTGTTACTATGTATTTCTGATGTCGTTCGCGTTCAACTTTTATTTGGTTTGGTTTACCATTGTAAGGGAGCCACATATGCGACCAGTCAGTTGCAAAGTATCCATGAAGTTTTTCTGGCCAATCTATGCTAAGAATTAAGCCACAAAATTTCGGAATATCAGCAACTAAAATGTCAATAACTTGACATACCTTTGGGTTGGATGACAGCCTTATGGTAACCTGATTTAATTCGCCAATCACTTCGACTTGCGATCGATATAGCTGAACTATGTGCACAGCGGATTTCTGTGGTTGAACATTCGATTTTTCACATATTGATCTTGGTAAAATATTCGATGAAGCTCCAGAATATACTAAGCAATTATGCACATTTTTATTGAAAATTTCATAAGTAAGGAGAAATGGGGGAGTATGAGATCTCGATCTTCCTCCAATTAAGGCAATATCATTTGGATCAACCTTATTCATCAGCTGGAGGTCTTCCCATGTCATGGGAAGCTTGAGAGATTACAGCAGCTGGTAAAGGTGCAACTGGTACAGCATGTAATTCTTTCAAAGGTACTTTTTGTTGGTGTTTTAACTTGCTCAATTCAAAAAGAGTAATATTGGCCCTAGTCTTTTTCATGTCTTCTGTGATATTATACTCCATTTCATCTGAAACGATTAGCGTTTTAGATGGAGTTGATGTGTCTGTTTGGACTATGCTAGTTTGAGTCACTTTAGGTGATGTTTTCTTGGCTGCGACTTTATCCTTAGTCATCGAGCTTGCACTCTTTGGCTTAGGTGTAGGTTGAGGAGGATCAAGTTGATTTCTGCTGCGAGTACTAACCGGGAATGCCTCTTGATCCTCTTCATCTGGGAGGATGAAATCCCACATACCTTGTAACTCTACAACTTCTTCTTCATCGGTATGTTCTTCAGTAGCGATTTCCTCTTCTTCTTCTTCTGATTCAGCATTTGTAATAGCATTAGGGGGTTTGGAATCGGTTGAAGGATTTCTTTTAAAAGGCCTGTATGAATTTTTAGAAGAAGTTTCTGCTACTTGTTTCTTAATGTCGACCATTTCGTTAGACATGGTATTCAAAACTTTTTGTAATCCTTCTAAATCGAATGGATCTTTCGATTGTTTTTTCTTGGGATCTTCTTTGAAAGAAACCTTCTTAGATTTTCATTCCTCTATCGTGTTTTTCTTTTCTAGGGCCATAATACGTTTCTCTACTGCTATTGCTTCTTTCATATTTTCAACTAAGGTTGTTTTGTTAGCCCTATCAACAAAGATTGCTAAGTTTGATGGTAAAGCGGTGATGTACCATTCACTTCGCACTTCTTCGCTAGGCTGAGAAGCAGTAGGAATTTTGTTTAAGATTTTATTGAAACATAAATTGAAATCTTTGATAGGTTCTCTTGACTCGGCCTTAAGGTTAGACAAGTCATTGATCAGTGTCGTTGTAGACCTGTCATCACCGAACTTGGTCAGGAATTGTTCTTGGAAGATGTCCCAACTAGTAATAGATCCAGATGGTAATGAGAAATACCATGATCTGGCTATTCCTTGCAGAGTATAAGGAAAATGTTGAACAACAGCATCTTCGTTAACAACTCCATTGAGATTTATGGATAGCATAAAGTTATTTATATGTTCTTCCTTTATCATGCCTGCCTCAGGATTAAACTTAGGTAGCCATTTTTCAGGATGGTCCGGTAACTGACTCAAGGGTGCAGGCATTAAGACTGCCCCTGGGTTATTCCATGGAGATTGGGCCATCGTTGAACTACTAACAGAGGAAAGTGCAGAAGATGATCCCTGCAGTTGAGAAGATGAGGATATTACGACTCCAGATGGTTGAGAAGGAGTTGTGGAAGTTCCAGTAGGCTGATGGACAATGATCTGAAGTGGAGGAGTGGATGGTTGACTTCACGGTGAAGAGGTTGAGATGGATGATGATGATGAAAGAGTCTCACTATTGGACCCTTTAGGAGACTTCCTTGCTCTCTTCCTAGTAGGTAGAGGTAATTCGGTCGGCTGAACACCAAAATTTTCACTCTTTAACCTGGTAAGAGGATGAGGAGGGTCATATTGGGAAGTCACGTTGCCTTGAGATTTATCAGATTTTTGAGGAGATATAGAAAATCGTTGAAGTTTGTGAATCAAAGATTCAACTTCAGGAGGTTCAATAGTAGATTGTTCTGAAATGTCAGGGTTTGTAGCAGCGGCTGTTACTCCAGCGACTTATGACTCTCGATTTAAATGAAATGGAGAAGTCGGAGGAGATGGTGAGGGCGATTTACTCTCAAAATGGTATTTAGATTTAGATTTACTTGCCATTCACAGTTCGGGGCCCTCCTTCTAGCGCCAAATATGTTGAAGCCCAGAAAATTGGGTCTACAACAAGGGGGATACCCACCCGGTCCAGACCTTGGTTAGCAGCTCCTTTTCCATTTGGTATAGTGGGTCCAACTGGGGATATGGGATCAGTTTCCCAATTTGTGTATGTGTGACGGACTGATATTTCTCTTTCTAACAGTTTCTAAATGGAATACTTTTACTCTAACTCTAATCTAATAATAAGGAAATTGTATTCTAATAAGCAGAAATATCTAAGTCTACACTAACCCGGGGTGTAATCTTTCTGTTATGCAATCTAAAATGATTTCAAATAACAACTGGTAATAAAGATCATTCAACTGTTATGAGAAAAGAATTCAATAAGGATGAACCACTTCGTATAAAAAGTTAGACGAAACAGTTGTGAGAAACATATCGCATAATAAGCTATTCATACACCAAGCATAAATAAATAGCTATCACCGTACAAAAGTGCCAAATGATAACTTAGGCATTCATGCATCAATATATAAACAACTGAACATGAAAATCACTTTAACACAAAGGCAGAAATAGTTAAGAGATAGAAGTACCATTTATAACTAGTCCTACTCATGAGCTTCAAGCGATAATGATTTATCTCTTCTTGATCTAACATCCACTAAGAGTACAAAAGTGCAACATCAGTAGCAGATATCAAATGCAAATATCAATAAATCTTGTTCCATTCATTCATCAAAACCTCCTCAGAGGGTACAAAAGTGCATGTTCTGGGGATCAGTTTTTGACAAATTTCAGGACCCTTCTCTAAATGCATGAGAAGGGTTTAAATACTACTAACTAATTCTAAAAATAACTTATTACAAAAATGTAGGATGCAGTTTAAATGATCGTCCTCATTTCAGGAAAATAAAACAAAATTAAAACTAAAATTGAATCTAAAATGAAAACTACTTTTGTATCTGCTCCTTGAAATTGCACGCATGCAGCATCTGTTTGAGAAGAGTCGGCTGGCCGACTTCCGATTTAGCTAAGCTGAGAAAACAGAATCGACAAGAGTTGGCGCAATCTTTTTTGGCCGAATTGATGATACACTTGATAGTCATCCACTGGCTATGTGGCTTTACCAAGTATGCCCAGTAATAATCCCAGATCAACTTGGTTAACCCTTGGATTGCTTCTGCCTTTTCTTGAGCTTTCTGCTTCCAATCTGTCTCTACCGTTGCTTTCTTGCAATTTTTGGGGCTTGCAGGTGACTGAGCAATTAGCAGCTTTCCTTTTCGAGAAATTTTTCTCAGCGATGCGCGATTAGCGCTAGGCACTAATCGCGCATCGAAAACTGCCTCTGTTTCTTATTCCGGACTTCCTTGATGTGTTTTTCTCCTTTTGCACTTTTTCCTTTTAGCGGATATAAAGCTAAAAATTTGTAAAAATAATAATTCCGTAAGCTCTTGACCCTGAGTCTTAAACTGTCTATTTCTGATATCAACACTGTCCAGTATCCACTTAACCATGTCCGTGTATGGGAGAATTTTGGGCCTTGCTGCTATCCGGTGTAAGAATGAACAATCTAGCTCTATAATGGATGCCTCAGAAGAACTCTGTGAGCAAGCAGTAGCAGTAACTTCCATTACTCTAGGATTCTCCTCTTCAAGTAGATTATACATGCCTTCCCACGTAGCTATACCAGCGTCTCTGTTACAGGCTGTGTCTATATACAAGGGTGCCATTTCTTTCTCTTCAGAGCTCAGAGCTTTGCTTTTCTTTCCCATTTTATCCTGCGTATTGCTTTGTATCATTTTCTGTTCTTCGTTCCTGCAATTCACAAGTGAAGTGAAAATAATGGTAAGGCAAGGTGATGGGAAAGTTTTAAATGCTGAAGACGTATCAAATATACCACCTTACGTGAGATGATTTTTCGATAAGCACGAAACCATATTCCATTAATAACTGGCAACTAACTCATTTATTAGCATTAAAGCGCATAACTAGGTGTTAGTTTATGGAAAATACTTTTTTGAACCACGTGCCCGAAAGATCTGCGATGAAGCGATTTTGTGATTTGCTTCGCAATATCGCAGATCGCAACATCGCAGAATCACGATATTGCTTGCTTGCTATATCGCGGACTTTCAATATCGCATTATTCGCATAATCGTGCTATCGCATTGCCGCTTTTATCGCAAAACTGTGATATCGCAATATCGCAGGAACGTAATATATGACAATCTTTGTTAACCTGTTTTCTGTGAAATGCGATTTGCAATCGGCGTCATCGCATATCGGCAATTAAAGGTGTTTCAACGTAAGTTGTATTTGATGTATGCAATGCGATATTTTCTTATCGCGTATCGCAATCTCGCAATGATAGAATTCGGCTTGTAAGGAGGTATCCTTTTATTCTTTTGCGATGCGATATTTCCTAAGGAAAGGTTTTTTGTCTTACCTTATCCAAAACTTAGACTTTTTAGATTTTTCTAGGGGATTTCCTAAGCTTATGATGGTAAGTTTTATTCGAAAAGGAAATTTAAGCACTAATTTGATTTTTGAATTTTTTAACTAAGGGTCCCCACTTATTTAGTATTAGGAATAACTCTAAATAAGAAGGGGGGTTGTTGCTGGCAACAACATGTCCTTGATCAATGATGCCCCTTATCAGGAGGGGTCACATCCATTAGTCCAAGCTACTCTCTGAAGAGTAAGAACTTCCTTTTGGTGAAGCCTTGGTGAGAATATCTATAATTTTCTCATTTGTTGATATGTGATGGAGTCTAACGGCTCCTCTTTGCACCATGCCTTGAATGAAGTGATATCAAATATGTATGTGCTTGAACTTATCATGAAATACAATATTCTCTGCAAGTGGTATCCCACTCTTATTGTCGCAATATATCATTGTCATGTCTAGGAATTTCTCAAATAGCTCTCCAAACAACTTCCTCAACCAAACTGCTTTGCAGTTAGCCATGCTAGCGAGAATCTACTATGCCTCGGCAGTACTCAATGCTACGAACTTATACTTTCTACTCATCCAAGATAACATGGTAGATCCAAGGCTAAAACAACATCCATATGTACTTTTCACGTCAAAAACATTTCCCGCCCAGTCAATATTGGTGTATCCATGAAGTCGAACATTTCTGACAAAATATCTCAGACTAAGTGTGATCGTCCCATGCAAATATCTCAAAATGTGTTTGGCGGCGATCCAATGTGCATGGATAGGCTTGGTCATAAATTGTCTCAACATTTTCACTACATAGCATATGTCTGGATGGGTGTTCACTAAGAACATTAGATCCCCAATCAACTATGTATAGTTGGATGGATTTGCCAAATTGGGTCCTACAACTTATCCACATAACTTCTTGAAATTCATCTCCATCGATATAGGCAAGGATTTTGCATTCAGTCATTCCAAATTTCTCCAAAAACTTCACAAACTATTTTCCTTGTGAAAATAAAATATCATCGAGCCTTTGACATGCCTCAAAGGCCTAGAAAATAGTGCATGATTCCAAGATCTTTCATCTCAAATTCAGAGGCTAGTTCCCTTTTACACTCAATCATCAAGGGATCACTACATGCCAAGAATAGATCGTCAACATATAAAACCAAAATCAATGACATGCCTTGGACTACCTCAAAGTAGAGGTTAGGATCAACATTGCTTCTCGTGAATCCCAACTTCACCAAATAATTGTCTATGTGGGCATATAATTCTCTAGGGACTTGCTTCAAACCATACAATGTGTTGTTCAACCTGAAAACATGTGTCTTTCGATCCTCTACTTCAAATCCCTGTGGCTTATTAATGTACACTTCTTGTAACATGCCATGAAGTAATGTTGTCTTCACATCCATCTGATGAAGGGTCCATCCTTGACTTGTGACAAGGGAAACTATTGAACAAATGGTTGTATATTGAGCCATAGGTACAAATATGTCGTTATAATCTTCTCCCTCTTTCTGGGAGAATCCTCAGGCCACGAACCTTTCCTTGTATTTATCAGTGTTACTGTCAAATCCATTTTTTATTTTGAATAGCCACTTTGAAGTTACCATGGATTTCCCTTTGGTCTCACTACAACATTCCATACATCATTCTTCATAATTGATTCATATTCTTTGGAAATAGAATCCTTCCAAACTTGTTCCTTCACGACTTCTTCAAAGGTGGGAGGTTCAACTTGAATCATAGTGCTCATGGCTGCAACATATCGATGTTATTGTTGGGTTGTGTTATATTATTTCCACAACTAGCCTACGTAGTTTTTTTTTTGGGGGGGGGGGGGGGGGGGGGGGGGGGGGCGGGGTGTGGGGCGGCGCAGAGCCCCCCCTTCGTTGTGTCGATTGTGCAGAGGGGGGTCACAGGGGGTTTGAGGGGGTTGGGTAGCCCCCCTCTACAGGGTCTGGGGCAGCACCCTGGGGAAATTTTTTTTCGACCCTATATTAGGTTCGACAGACCTACCTATAGTTTTGCGCATGGTTTTTGCACATGGTTTTTGACGTGATGGTTTTCGGTCCATTGTATTATATGCTTCAGCATGTATAAATATTTATTGTAACATTGAAAGGAAAATAATGGAAAATCAATCTGGTAGTCCCGGTTTTGGGATCCAGGGGAAAATCTCTGTGTATATGTGTTTTATGTGTTATGATCTCGCATTGTTTATTTTTTGTGTTTTAGAATTCGTATGCAAGCAATTTTTGTATGGGGTTAAAACCTACATTTGGTATCAAAGTTGTTTTGGCTTCAAGGGGACGCCTTTGTTGCTAAGGGGTTTCGCTCAGGCCTATGGTAGACCTTGTTCAATGGGAGATTTGCGGGATTGATTCTGGTGGTGAAAGAATATGGCGGGCATTGGAAAGATAGAGATCAAGAAATTTAATGGTCAGAGTTTTGAGTTGTGGTAACTCAATATGGAGGATCTGTTGGTGGATAAAGATTAGTGGATCATGGTATAGGTAGTAAACCAAAGGGAGTGCCCAATTAAGAATGGAAGAATTTAGATCGGAAGGCAAAGAGCACAATACGATTGTGTATCTCATATTCAGTATTGCTGAATGTATCAGTGGAAGTTATGGCTAAGGCTATGTGGGACAAGTTAGAGACTTTCTACCAATCTAAGTCTCTAGTGAATAAACTGTTCCTATGGAAAAGGTTGTATAACCTAAGGATGAAAGATGGAGACTCGATCACATAGCATCTGAACGCATTTAATGCTATGGTAAGTTAGTTATTATCTGTTGATATTAAAATTTCAGATGAAGATAAGTGCACCAGTTTGTTGTGTTCTCTACCAGATTCATGGGATAGTCTAGTTATTGCAATAGGTAGCAATGCAATTTCCTTGCAGTTCGATGAAATAGTATCATCCTTGCTGACAGAGGAGATGAGACGGAAAAATATGGAGAGCCAAAATGATGATGCCTTGTCTGTACGAGGATGGTCCTAGAACAGAAACAAAAATAATTCATCGAGTGGGAGATCTAAATCTCCAGGAAAACATGTAAAGGTGGTGTGCTGGAAATGCGGAAAGGAAGGGCACTACAAAAGGGACTGTAAATCTAAAGCTCTTGACAAAGGAAAGGGATCTGATGATGCTCCTTCTACAGAGTTGAAAATGACCTCAAATGAAAGTGGGGATGTGTACTCGGATTCTTCAAGTACACATGTAGATCACAAGGCATGGTTGATTGACTCAGGTGCATCCTTTCACTTCACTCCCCATAGAGAGTGGTTTTGTGAGTATGAGAAATACGATGGTGGTGATGTCTTCTTAGGGGATGACAGGAAGGTTATAATCATTGGTTGTAGAAAAGTAAAGTTGAATTTGCAAGGTGGAAGTGTTAGAACACTTCTGGGTGTTCTGCATATTCCTGCATTGGCCAGAAATTTGATTTATGTAAGCAAGCTGGATAATGTAGGTGTAAAAACAATGTTTGATAAGGATACCTACAAGATAGCTCGGGGAGCATTGGTATTGATGCGAGGAGTTTGGATTGGAACTCTGTACAAGCTATAAGGTAGCATTATTGTTGATGGGTGTAACAGTTATATGGTTCCTGAAAGTGGAGCAGAAAATATAGTGGTCTCTAGAGAGAAGACCATGTTGTGCCATCAAAGGCTTGGACATATTGGAGAGAAGGGCCTTCGAATACTTCATGGTAAAGGTATGGTAGAAGATATGAGCAATAACTCTTTGGATTTTGATTTCTGTAAAAATTTTGTATACGGGAAGCAGAATCGAGTGAGTTTCCCCTCTGGTGGTAAGAGGGCGAAACAGATATTAGAGCTTGTGCACAGTGATGTGTTTAGACCTGTGAAGGTTCCATCACTGGGTAAGTCTATGTACTATGTGTCATTTATAGATGACTTCTAAAGGACTACATGGATATATTTCCTTAAGAAGAAATCTAAAGTCTTTGACAGGTTTAAAGAATTTAAGGCTCTGGTGGAAAACTAAATAGAGAAGATAAAGATGCTGAGGTCAGATAATGGTGGAGAGTTTTGCAGCGAGGAATTTGAAGAATTCTATAAGAAGTGTGGTATAGCACGGCAGAAGACTACTCCATACACACCTGAGAAAAATGGAGTTGCAGAAAGAATGAACAAGATGTTGATGGAAAAGGCAAGAAGCATGCTTAGTGGTGCCGGGTTAGGACAGGAATTTTGGGCAGAGGCGATGGAGACAACATGTTATCTGGTCAACATATCACCTTCATCAACGTTGGAGGATAAGACTCCACAAGAGGTATGGATTGATAATAAACCCTCTCTTTCACATCTGAGGGTATTTGGATGTGATGCATATTGTTGGGGCGAAGTTATTGCTTGTCATTTAATTTGTCAACCGGGGGTTTTCTAAACTTGTGAAGCATGTGTGCATTGTATGTGCTAGAAATTGTCTTTCAGTTTAGATCAATATAACTACAAAATAATTAAAACCAATTCATCTAGTTTATGAAATCAAAATAATGAAAATGAAATTCAACTAACCTGTGAAACAAAAAACAACTAATGTATACTTAGTTACTCTAGCATTCAATTATGAGGTGTTACGTTCTTGAGATGATGTGTAAGCAACTATTTATACCTTAACTTCTAATGTCCTAGAAAAGCAAGTGTGCAAAAAATAACTCAGTAATTGCATGTATTAAATATTCAACCATTCAATCTTGAAATATGATTAAATCAATTTCTCAAAATGATATTTAGGAATATCAGTTAATGCAATTAAATGATAATCTTAAAAGCAAATATAAAAGCATGAAAAAGTAAAACTCAATGATTGCATAGGTTGAACATTCAATCACCCAATTTGAAGTCACCTTCTTGGTCTGATCCTTTATTCAATTATACAATGAATTGATGGTTTGATCTAAGAAAGTAAATAACAGAACATGAAAGGAAACTAAATAACTATGAGCCCTTCCCTCAAACTTAATCCAATTAGAAAATACATAAATCTTCCCTATTGAAATGTTTTTAGAAAAACAAAGATTACATAGTCATTCTAAAACTAATACTAAGAAAGAAAATGAAATTTAATATATAAAAACAATTAAATCTCACAATCATTAGATGGCCATTCCAATGGTGTATGAGGATGGCAAGTGAAGAAGCTCCATATGCAAGCAAAACTAAATCTTTAAATCTCCAAGTATAAGCTCCAAATTCTCTATTAAAAACATGAGCATTTCTCCAACTTTACACGTCTTTCAAAGGAGAAGGCTCTCCTATTTAGACAAAAACATAAGAAGCTACCCTATTCAATGAAGATCCACTAAAATCTCATATAGTTACAACCAAATAGCTCATAATGAGACACATATCCCCTAAGTGTCTCATAGAGTTTTAATCCAAATAGAGACACCTCATAGAGTTACAATCCAAATAGGACACATATCCTTCTTTGACCTTTATCCAAATCTTCTTTGAAGGGAATTCGAATTTGAGCATTGGAGGCCACTTAAGGGTGCCTTGGAAGCTTCCAAATGACCTACACATGTCATGAAACTCAAGCCACATATATAGATACATGAAACCATGTTAATTTCCTAGTTTTTAATCATAAATTCACTTTAAACACATAAAATAAATAACTTTGGTAAATAAGGATCCTAACCCATATATTTATGAAAATGGTGGCTAATGAAAGATTATATGGTTATGGAGTTGCGACATGTGAGTGAAATGGTGGCGATAAAGGTGAAAGTGGATGTCATTTTAAAGACATTTTGGAGGCCCAACATACCCCCCAACTAGAGTAATTGCATGTCCTCATGCAAATATTGCATTAATTCCTTTGATTTGCTCACAACGTCTTTGCTTTTGAATGAGCTTGGCTTATATCATATGTCCTTAAACTTTGCATTTGACAATTTTATTTATTTTTGCAAAGTATTCCTTGTCATACATTGAATTGCAACATGTTTGGTTGGTTCTTGTGTTTCAACCAAATTCTAATTGGTATTGGTTCTTGTGCTTCAATAGCTTGATTTTTTGTTGCGGCAAGATTCATTGAACATATTTAAGAATGCATCTTTAAAATCAGCCATATAGTGTGCTCATAATTTAGGCATTATTTGCAAATCATATAACTTTTTGAACCATAATGCAATTATAATTGATTAGGACAAGTATGGTATGATGAAATAAAAATGTGTGATGGTGTATGATATATGAATATGAAATGATGTCCCTTCCCCCAACTAAAGATATGACAATGTGAAAGAGAAAGTGAGGAATTTCCCAAAGTTACAATTTCAGTGTTTTAAGGAATTGCATGATTAAAAATCAGAAAACCACATACCTTCACTTACTTTTAATGTCCATGAGTTATGGAAATTGAAGAGTGTGGCTGCTTTTGGATCATGGAATGAAACGTAGAATTCATCTGTTTCTTGGTTGCATAAATGGTGGATGAGGTTGCAAAGTGGATTCTTTATTTCTGCTACTAAATTTGTTGTATATGCTACAAAATACTGAAATGATAGTCTTCATGTCTTCAAAACTCGTTGGCACAATTCATGCTATGTGAATAAATGTTCTAATGTCAAACATAGCAAGAAATTGTTGACTTAGTGATCATTAATGGATACCACTAGTCAGCACGAGAACTCTCACCATTGATGACAATGAGAGTCAAGATGCCCAAACACATCTTGCTAAGTACAAATAATTTTGTTGTTGTCAAGTACCTAGAAGATCCGATGAACAAAGGACATTGATGTATTCCCATTGTTCGTTGGCATGAGGACTTGCCATTAAGGCATGCAAGCCTTAAGGTGTTTTTTCAAGGATTTTAGACTCAAAGGACTATGGACTCAATAATTTGTATTGAAGCAGGGCTTATTTGCGAAATGAAAAAGGATAGGAAAGGAAAAATAAAAATGGAAGATGACAATGGAAAATAATAATGACAATGGGTAATAAGAATGTAAGTGAGTTTCTTGCTTTTATTTCTGGGTCAGGCGGAAAGTGTATGTGAATAAATGAAAATGAACAACTGACTCTTACTAGGAAAAATGACTGTGGCTTGCTTTGAATTGCTTGGTTGGATTTATAATTCAAAAGGGAGGAAAGGTAATGGTTTTGGTGGATATGGACATGGACTTATTCTTATGTTTCTCATGGAATCGATCCTTTGAAGACCAATTGTGCACACAATTAGTTTTCTTCAATGATCATTTGATCATCCCAAACCTGCAAAAAAACTTGACATAAAGAACATAAGTGTGTTAAAAAATAAATGGCCAAATTACTTTTTGATTCTTATGCAAAATGTAAATGTCAAATAAAATAGATTAAAGAAAATCAAAAGTGTTATAATCAGTCCAATTCATGATATAGATAACAATCCATTTTTAAGAAATAACCATGAAAATTAAATTAACTCCCTATTGTCAGATGACTTCATGCACTGCGCTCAATAAAACAATTGGCATCACAAAGATTTGTTGTGCTCTGCAAGTTAAAACTTCATAGAAAATACACAGCAACAATATTAATGCCAAATATTCATAAATCATCTAAATAATTTTCCAATTGTTTTGCAAGTCATTATTGAATCATCATTTGTGCTGCAAAAATAACATGCTGTCAAAAATATTTGAAGCGGCAAAAATATGAAAAAGTACTTGTAAAAAAAAAAATTATTTCAATCAAATTTTGCAAGTATTTTTCGTTTTTATAAGTTGCTTCAAAAAAGTTGATTGCATCATTGCAAAAAAGAAAAAGAAAAAAGAAAAAAATTATTATTTTTTTTTTTATTTTCTTTATCAAAAATAAATTATAATAAAGAAAACGATTTTTTATTTTTTTAATCATGAGACACATATGTGTCTAAAATCAAATTGGACTCTTAGACCTTATGCCATGTGGAGCAGATTTTGTTATTCATTTGAATTCTTTTAAAATCAAATTTATTAAATCAAATTGGATTCTTAGACCACATGCCACGTGGAGCAGAGCTTGTTATTCACTTGGATTTTTTTTCTTTCAATTTGCCATTTTAAAACAGTTCAAAACAAATTATTTTTCCCTCACGCAATCCGCAAAGTGGAGCTCTGAAGAACCCTGAATTTCTCCCAAATGGTTAGGAATCCAAGGAAATGGTTTCTAGGTTACTAAAATCATCTCATTCCAAAAAAATCCCATATCCCAGTTTTTTCAGATTCGCCCTAATTTACTCAGAAAATTCATTTTAAAATTGGGTGTCAAGACAGTTTACGATTTCTGGAAATTACGTTTTCGGCAAAAATCAATTTCAGATTTCTCCTAAATGGTTACAAAATCTAGGAAATTGTTCAAAATTTACCTAATTACCCCCGTTCTAGAGAAAACCCATGTCTCAGTTTTTTCAGATTCGCCCTAGTTTGCTCAGAATATGCATTTTAAAATCATGTGTTTATGTTGCTACGTTTTCTAGAAATGTTCCCATGATTTTTGATTTGCAGGTTTTGAAGGTTGGGCTTGTGTTTGTGTGGATGTCTTTTAGCAAAGAAAAAGAGAAGATCTATCTATACTTGAAATCTGGAATGAGATAAAAGATGGGACAACGCTTTGAAGAAATCTAACCGCATCATTTTTGTAATCCCGCAAAAAACTCTTGCATTACAGAGGTAAGGATTTTTGCACATGGATTTGCAAGTCTTACAGTAACTAAATATTTCTTATGATATACTAACAAAACAATTTCTTTTTTCTGATCCTCCAGGTCACACGAAGTGCAGAAGGAGAGCATACTTGAGAGATTTATTTTGTTAGCATAGTGAGGATTTTATCAATCGATTCTTTTGTACATTTTGCAAAAAAAAAAATGAAAAGACTTGATCTCATACCTTAAATTATTGTTTGTGATCTTCGCTTGCGCTCCTTGTTCTCAACCATTTGTTTTATTGCAAATTTTCCTACAAAGGGTTAGTAGATGGGTGGTTCTTATTGCACCATAAAACATCAAATTTATCCTAAAAACTATAAAAATTTATTTTTATTTTTCCTATCTATCTAAAGGCTATTTTTTTTAAGTATTTTTATGCTTCCAATGAATCCATTTACAGATTAGAATTTTTGAAATGCTCATATCCCAACTTGAAAAATGTATCTGATTATTTGTAAGGATATACGAAATCAACTTGACCTTTGGATTCGCTGCAAAGATCTTTTGAAGAATTGATGAATATTGTGGCATAACCACTTCTTGATACCATTCCTCAATGTAGTCTTTGGGCTGACTTCTAAATCCTTTGTCCATAAATGGTTAGTAAAAACAAAATCAAATAAAATACACTATAAACTGGAAGTTAGTTTCTATGCACACTTCCCCGACAACAACGCCAAAATGTTGGGGTAAAGTGATTGTCTGTCGTTTAATTTGTCAACCCAGCGGTTTCGTAAACTTGTGAAGCATGCGTGCACTGTATGTGCTAGAAATTGTCTTTCAATTTAGATCAATCTAACTACAAAATAACGAAAATCAATTCATCCAATCTATGAAATCAAAATAATGAAAATGAAATTCAACTAACCTGTGAAATCAAAAACAACTAATGTATAATTAGTTACTCCAGCATTCAATTATGAAGTGTTACCTTCTTGAGATGATGTGTAAGCAACTATTTATACCTTAACTTCTAATGTCCTAGAAAAGAAAGTAAAATGTGCAAAAAATAACTTAGTAATTGCATGTATTAAATATTCAACTATTCAATATTGAAATATGATTAAATCAATTTCTTAAAATGATCTTTAGGAATATTAGTTAATGCAATTAAATGAGGATCTTAAAAGAAAACATAAAAGCATGAAAAAACAAAGCTCAATGATTGCATAGGTTGAACATCCAATCACCCAATTTGAAGTCACCTTCTTGGCCTGATTCTTTATTCAATTATACAATGAACTGATTGTTTGATCTAAGAATGTAAATAACAAAACATAAAAGGAAACTAAATAACTATGAGTTCTTGCCTCAAACTTAATCCAATTAGAAAATACATAAATCTTCCCTATTGAAATGTTTTTAGAAAAGCAAAGATTACATAGTCATTCTAAAACTAGTACTGAAAAAGAAAATGAACTTTAATCTATAAAAGCAATTAAATCTCACAATCATTAGATGGCCATTCCAATGGTGTATGAGGATGGCAAGTGAAGAAGCTCCATATGCAAGCAAAACTAAATCTTCAGATCTCCAAGTATAAGCTCCAAATTCTCTATTAAAAACATGAGCATTTCTCCAACTTTACACATGCCTTTCAAAGGAGAAGGCTCTCCTATTTATACAAAAACATAAGAAGCTACCTTATTTAATGAAGATCCACTAAAATATCATAATAATGAGACACATATACCCTAAGTGTCTCATAGAGTTCTAATCCAAATAAGAAATAATGAGACACCTCATAGAGTTAAAATCCAAATAGGACACATATTCTTCTTTGAGCTTTATCCAAATCTCTTTTTAAGGGAATTCGAATTTGAGCATTGGATGCCACATAAGGGTGCCTTGGAAGCTTCCAAATGACCTACACATGTCATGAAACTCAAGCCACATATATAGAAACATGAAACCATGTTAATTTCCTAGTTTTTAATCATAAATTCACTTTAAACACAAAATAAATAACTTTGGTAAATAAGGATCCTAACCCATATATTTATGAAAATGGTGGCTAATGAAAGATTATATGGTTATGGAGTTGTGACATGTGAGTGAAATGGTGGTAATAAAGGTGAAAGTGGATGTCATTTTAAAGACATTTTGGAGGCCCAACACATATGTACATGTTCCAAAGGAGAAAAGAACCAAGTTGGATGGTAAATCTCCAAAGTGCAACTTTATTGATTATAAGGATGGTTTAAAGGGTTATAAGCTTTGGAACCCAGTAAAAAGGAAGGTTGTGTATAGCCGAGATGTGGTGTTCAAAGAGGTGAAAGATGTTATTAAATATGAAGTCCAACCAAAGGAACCTGAGAAGATAGAGTTTGAGCTTAAAGAGGAAAAATCAGACTCTACAGTAGAAGAGGAATCAGAAGATGAAGAACCACAAACTCCAAGTGTGAGAAGATCAGTTCGAGAAAGAAGGCAGCCAGAAAGGTATAGTCCATCTACTTTCTGTTCAAATTTTGTTTTATCTGTTACTGATGATGATCCCAGAATTGTGAAGGAAGCAGTAGATTCAGAGGATGGAAAACTCTAGAAAGAGGCCATGGTTGATGAAATGGCATCTTTGCATAAAAACGAGGCATGGTATCTAGTGGAGTTGCTGGCTGGAAGGAAATCCATTGGCAACAAATGGGTGTTCAAGGAGAAGACAAATGCAGAAGGAAAGGTGGAGAAATACAAAGCTTGGTTGGTAGCAAAAGGTTATTCCCAGGTGCCGGGAATTGATTTTGGTGATATTTTTTCTCCTATTGCCAAGGTAGCTTCTATTAGATTACTGTTATCTGTTGCTGCTGCTTTTGATTTTGAAGTAGAACAGATGGATGTGAAGACAACATTTCTTCACGGGGATCTGGAAAAGGATATCTACATGAAGCAACCTGAAGGCTTTGCGGTGAAGGGTAAGAAAGAACTGGTATGCAAGTTAAAGAAGTCTCTGTATGGGTTAAAACAGTCACCAAGGATGTGGTATCAAAAATTTGATACATTTATATGGGGACTTGGCTTCACTAGAAGCAAAGCAGATCACTATGTGTATTTTAAATTAATTGGTGACCGTGTTATCTATCTGGTCTTATATGTGGATGACATGTTGCTGGTTGGAAATGACAAAGAAATTATCCAGGATTTGAAGACCCAATTGTCCTCCAAATTCGACATGAAAGATCTTGGTGCTGCAAACTATATTTTGGGCATGGAAATTAAAAGAGATCAGGAAAAGAGGAAGCTCTGGTTAAACCAGAGGAAGTATGTCAAGACAATACTGCAGAGGTTTAATATGCAGGATAGTAAACCGGTGAAGGTTCCTATTCCTGTAGGTGTAAAGTTATATGTTGAATAGTGTCCCAAGACACAAGAAAAGGAAGAGGACATGTTCCGTGTTCCATATGAAAGTGTAGTCGGTAGCCTGATGTATGCGATGATCTGTACTAGACCAGACATTGCACATGCAGTGGGAGTATTGAGCAGGTTTATGTCAAAACCATGGAAGGAGCATTGGACAGTAGTGAAGCGGGTCTTCAATTATTTGTGTGGCACTAGTGATTATGGTTTGTGCTACCTAGGAAGACCAGGATTGGACAAAGTTTTGGATATTTGTGGCTTTTTGTATGCAGACTAGGCTGGAGATCTGTATTAGATAAGATCTACAAGTGGGTATGTGTTTAACCTATTTGGAGGTGCAATTAGTTGGATGAGTAAGAAACAATCTGTAGTGTCACCATCAACTACAGAGGCAGAATACATGGCAGCCACTCATGCAAGCAAGGAAGCAATTTGGTTGCAGAGATTGTGTTCAAGTATGGGGTTAGTACAGGGAGCTATAAGAATAAACTGTGACAGGAAAAGTGCAATTTTGTTGGTAAAGAACCCTGCTTACCATTCAAAGACAAAGCACATTGATGTTCAGTATCACTTTGTGAGGGATATGATAGAAGACAAAAAGGTGTTGCTGGTAAAGGTGGATACTTTGAAGAATACTGCAAATGCATCGACAAAATTTGTGAGCTCTGAAAATTTCTCTTGGTGTAGAGAAACAATGGGCGTTACAGGGCTGGATAAATGAGTAAGCTCTCATGTGGCCCCCTGTGGAAAGAAAGCAACAAGTAGGAGAATGTTGGGTTGTGTTATATTCTTTCCACGACTAGCCTACATAGTTAACTGGGGATTAGAGGGGAGGTGGATCCCCCCCTTCGTTGCACCGACTGCACAGTGGGGGGGTTACAAGGGGTTTTATGGGGGAGGGTAGCCCCTCTCTACGATGTCTAGAGCAACACCCTGGGGAATTTTTTTTTGGACACTATATTAGGTTGGGCAAACCTACCTATGGTTTTGTGCATGGTTTTTGCACATGGTTTTGGACACGATGGTTTTCGGTCGATAGTATTGGATGCTTTGGCATGTATAAATATGTATTGTAACATTGAAAGGAAAATAATGAAAAATCAATCTGGTAGTCCCAGTTTTTGGATCCAGGGGAAAATCTTTGTGTATATGTGTTTTATGTGTTATGCTCTCGCATTGTTTATTTCTGTGTTTTAGAATTCGTATGCAGGTAATTTTTGTATGGGGTTAAAACCTATATTACTTGCATGGATTTTTTCTTTCTCTAAATTAGCTTCAAATAGGAATGTGTTTCTCATCATCTTGTAATGTGTCATGAAGCCGAAGTGGCCTCTTCCTAGTGGGAGGATCACATGGAGGAGGATATAAGGGATCCATGGGCTCCATGGGAACATCAAAAATATTTGTCTAATATTCTAGCATGAAAGGACCATCTAAAATATCCATATCATCACTCTTCTCAAGAGGAGGGGGCCGAGGAAGGTGACTTTATTTACTAAGGGTAACATATAAATTGAATGTAACATCCCTGCTAATTGCAACCTTCCTTTGACCCAAAATATATATTCTAAATTCTTTATAATTTTCACAGTATCGAACAAATGTACATTTTCTTCTCGTGCCTTCCAACTTGTTTCTTTCGCCCTTAGGTATATGAAAGTATACACGGCAACCAAAGATACAAAGATGGCTAAAATTTGGCTTGACACCTATGAACACTTCTTTGGGGATCTTGCTGTCCAATGCTTGTTGAGGCACCCTGTTTTGAGCATATACAACAACATTTGTTGCTTCTCCCCAAAGGAACTTCGACAAATTTTGATCATGGAGCATGGCACAGGAAACTTCTATAATGGACCTATTCTTTCTTTTAGCCACTCCATTTTGTTCAGGAGTATATGGAACAATTTTCTCTTTCTTGATACCTTCCTTATTTCAAAAATCAATGAAATCCTTTAATATGTACTCTCCACCATTGTCAGACTTGAATATTTTGATTTTATTCCCTATTTGATTTTTATCAAAGCTTTGAACTCCTCAAACATTTAGAAGTATTCATCCTTGTGCTTCAAATAATATATCCACTTATTTCTTAAGAAGTCATCAATGAAGCTGATGAGTATAGATGGACACCAATAGAATGCACGGGCATCAAACCACATATGTCAGAATGAATGAGATGGAGGATATCATTTATCTTGTTTTCGCTAGAGGGGAATGGTCCCCTTGTCTTCTTTCCAGTGGACCAACCTAAATATACTCCATCATGTTAGTCCTGAACCTTGGGAATCCCTAAGACCAATTTCTCCATTTCAGAAGAGCATCATAATGTATATGGGTCAATCTTTGGTGCCATAGCTCACTTAGATTATTAGTATCATGGACCAATGCTATAATAGGTTTACCAGTGACTCTGTAGAGTCCTTCAAATCTTGATCCCAATGTGAAAGGATCTCTCATAACTGATTTAATAGGCCAAGTAAGAACCTTTACCTTGATGAAGGAAACACTCATCCATTTGTCTTCCAAAGTGGATATCGATACCAAATTCTTCTTTAATCCTGGCACATACATCACATTATGGAGAAAAAAATATTTCCTGGAATCCATATGAAATTTGACAGACCCAAAACCTTTGATAGGATGAGTGGAGTTGTCTCCAAGAACACTTTTCAAATTTGACTCCCTATCTACCAAATTAGAGAGAACTTCCTTATATCCAGAGAAGTGATGAGTGGCTCCACTATCAACCAACCAACTATTCCATGAATCCAGAGGAGATGAACTAGTATGGGTAGAAATAAGAATATATTCAAATTGATTGACAACATTACTTTCATACTTGGAGAATCTTTACTTCTTTTGGGGATGATGATCTTCTTCATGATTACTTGGAGCATCTATTCTTCTTCTTTCATCTCTTCCATTGTGATCATTCCTTCTGTCATCTCTTCTTCTTCGATCATCAAACACATTGTTGTTGCTTCTAGTATTTTAGCATGGTCCATTGTTTTTCTTGGGGAAATATCAAGCATAATGCCATTTCTTATGAAAATTGTAGCATTAAATGTGAAATAATTCCTTCCTTCTATTTGAATTTCGAGGAGGACGCTCTCTTGAAATTGATGGACCTCATTTTCCTTTCTTATTCTTCTTGTCATGAGTGATGAATGCAGTGGGCTTTCCCTCTTTATGCTTTTGAATCCTTCCTCTTGATATCATCCTTGACTCTTCTTTAGTGAGCTTTCCAACATCATCAAATGATGGAAAGACATTGTTTTTTCTTATAGTAGTAACAAAGTTTTCCCAAATAGGAGGGATACATCTAAGAGTAACAATCACCAATTCCCGATCAGGCACAAATTCCCCAACTCTTTGTAATTGATCTCTAATATCATATATCCTCATAATGTAGGATTGCACAAACTCTCCTTTGTTCATCTTCGTGTATTTGAGTTGATATTTCAAGGAGATTATTTTATTCAAATTTTTGACTTCATACATGCCAACTATCTTATCATACATGTCTTTAGACTTCCTCAAATTTCCAACATATTCAAGTAAATTATCTTGTAAACCATTAGCTATAATTTTGTTTCCATTTAAATCACCTTTCTTGTACTTGTCCTTGGCGATAGCAGAAGCATTCTTAGGAGGCTCAAGTACTTTTCCTTGAATGTATTCCAAAACATCATTATTATCAACTACAATCTTCAACCTGACTTTCCATGCAACAAAATTAGATGAGTCACCCAACTTCTCATTTTCCTTGAAGAAGGAATACATTTTGACTTAACTAGATTGGCTCCTTCAACTTTCCAAATATTATTTCTTCAATGCTTGTATCCTTTTGGAATTGTCCTTCACCTTAGCTATGATACCATGTAAATTTTTAGATTGTTCTATGTTGTATCAATTACATTAGCCCAATTCAATACTTCAATTAACAATATTTTCAATATCAATTAATGTTTCCAATCACTAACAGTAATTAAAGACAGAACGATAAATGAAATGACAAAGGAGACAATCAACACATCAATAAGAGATATCAGGTTTGGTCAAAGACCAGGGAAAAAACCCATAAGGGGGAAAACCCTTTGAAATTATTCCTCTATTAGATTGTCATAAAATGTGTAGTAGAGAGTATAATGAGGCCAATACAATATCATCCAACAAAATTATCCCAACAATATTTAGAAATATGTTCCTAACATCATTGTAGATCAGAGACAAATTTTCTTTTCTGCGGTTAGCTTCAATCAACTGTCAAATTTTAGCCCTACTTTCCAGTGGTAGGGAGGAGGAGATCTGTGTGCGACTGTGAGATTCCAGTTGTTCCCTTGAGCCTGAAAACCTATGACTGCAACCAAAAATATCATTTGATGAGCCAACGACTGTAACCCAAAACCCTAGAAACACATGCAAGCTTCGGACCCTGTAATCTCAAACTTTTGTGAACTTGTTTTGTTGACCCAACATCAAACCTGTGCAAACCAATCAATGAAGAATAGAAAAATAATATGCTTGGTGATGTCCAAATGAGCTTGAGGTCATTTGTATTTATAGGCTTCCAAGGGTGTCCAATTTCCTTTTAGGGTCAACTTGTCCAAATGTGCATATGTGGGATTTTCTTCATAAGTTCACTTTCCCTTATCCAAATTGAACGCTTTAATAGCCCAAATTGGTCCTCTCGAAAAGTGAAATATGTTCCAATGGTTGGAATTTGCCAATGAGCTTCCAAATTAATAGAAACAACCTGATTTTGTTTTGGATAAGGAAGCAAGAGTCCGCACCAGCTTTGATATCCTTTTGAAATGATAAAGATATTGTTAAACTGGGTGAATACTTCAACAAAATATAATCCAACATAAATCTTGAAAAAAAAAAGTGAACACATAAATAAGAGATATGGTGAATATAAGAAAAAATCAATCACTTAAGAATCCTAGATGATATACAAATTATTCCTGTGGCGAGTATTTATATACAAATAGTGGGGTTATAGACCCACACAAATGCTTAGGTTGGCCTTGGACTCCTAAATTGATATAAAATACGTTCACTAGGTTGATTATTAAACCATAACCTATTAACACAATAATGAGTTTTCTTAGCCATAATCAAGTAACAACAAGTGAAGATCACCATCATTTCAACAACTAGATCTTTAATCTGCATTTCAATTAACATTTATTAATGAGGTTCACTTTAATTTCTCATTAATATAATAATAGTGTAATACTCTTTTTTAACACTCAAATTGTCCCATATAAAAAAGAATTGATGGTAGATTCCTTTCCCCACTAGGAGAGTTATGGCCCCACTATAAATACTTGGGTTGGTCTTGACATCCTAGGAATAATCTAAACCATAACATAATGTGATTTTTTTAACTATAATCAAATAACCACAAATGGAAATTACCATCGTTTAAACATTGAAATAATTGAAATACTTTTTGTGCGGTAACTAAATAATACAATTCACTATAATTTCAAATTGATTCATATGAGAACAACATAACTAACACCAAAATTGTCCCATCTTAAGCAGAACCTATTTTAGATGCTTTAGCAGGCTCTAAATTTTCTATCATACTTTTAATATGACCATTTCATGAAGAAAATTATTTACTATATGCAAAACCTCCCTATTTTGGCCTTGGGTTTTTGCTCCTCTACAAAATTAATCTGCTTGCATTTTCAATGCAATTCACCACACATGTTCATGATGAAAAATAAAATACTCATTGCAGGCTCAAAAATGATTTTTGGTGCCTACTAACCATTTAACCATTGGAATCCCTTTTAGGGTTTTTAAACTAATTGATGAAAAAATGTGGTTGAGGTCAACTCACAACAAAAGAAAAGAGAATTTCCATTTCAGATATCGATATGTAGGAATCAAGTTAACAAATGAAAAAATACCAACTTCAAGTTGTCATTATTGCACCTTGATGGAAAATTTAGTAGCACTGATCACAATAATAATAGAATAGTGAGTGAGGACACACTCGACAAAAATTCAAACAATATGAAGCATGTACATAGATGATGTTTGTATCCATTCCCATGCCCTGAAAGCATAACTAACTCCTGATATTTGAACCTTCTATGTGGATTAGGCATATGGTTTATGTTCGTAGATGAATATTGGCCATCGATGGTTGCATAAATGCTTGTTGAATTGATATTGCAAAGGGGAGAATTGGGTGGAAAATCAATTATGCAACTCATTTTGTGCGTTCATCACTAGTACCAGCGTCTGACCATGTCCATGTGCATTTTATCAACTAATTATAAAGATTAATTCAAAAGAAAATTATGAACATCACATGCATGCCATGAACTGCAACGAGTTGTCCCCTCCAAAAATTATGGGCTAAATTGATGGATAATGTGTACCAATTCACTAGTATTATGTGAGCTACAATAACAAGTGAATAATTAGAACTAAAAGGATTGAGAAAATTATATAGGAATAGCATATATAGTTTTGAAGAAAACAATGCATTTTCTAAACCAGTATATGAGAAAAAACATTCCACTTTAGGCACCGTAATTGAGCGTTACATATGAGCTTCTATTAAAAGTATAATAAATTGTAGATTGTTACATATGAGATTCTCTTAAAAGTATAATAAACTGTAAAATGGAGGAAAGACATCTAACGAGTACAAATATATTCTACAGATCTAATAAAAAGGAGTTCCTCGGGCGTAATGTTTCCCTTTCTAAAAACATTTTTTTTAAAGATATACAATAAAACAAAAATATTCATTTTTTTTAGTATAAAGCTAACAAAAAATTCATTTCATATGATTTTTTTCAAAGGTTTATGATAAATTTTTTATTTCTAGCCCTACTTGCAAATATAGCTCCACACATTTGTGCCTGAAGGTTTTATCTCACCTATTTTAGATTGAATTAAAGTCCTTAATATTTATGGAATTTAATTTATAGCAAAAAGAGTCATATTTGGTGAAACTCTAAATCTAGTGTTTAACCCTAAAAGGTGCATGACTGTTTATAAAGCTCATTTAATACAATCTAACAATCAAATTCATCTAGTAAGTGCTTCATTGTGTTTATATTTCATTTTAGAGATTTTGGTGAAACCCTAAGTGGATTCAGAACCTGGTGATACAAATTAATGATAAATCATATTCTGAAATTTGTACACAACAACAAGTTTGTCCTTTTTGTGGCATACTATCTTGTAGTAACTCAAGTATATCATTTCCCCTTGATTTATGCAATGCTATTTCACTCTTGTATTGGAAAAAGTACTTATTCTTTACCTTGAAAAATGATTTCATATTGTTTAATTTGTATTTTTGTTGTAGCTAATATCTACTTCATATTTCATTCATTCATTAATTATCTCTTAACCCTCTCTATATAATGGTGATTGATGCCCTAGATTTTCGTTGAATATTCTTAAAGCATCTTATCATTTGATTGGCACTGGTATATCTAATTACATATTGGGGTATGTGTTGCTTGAAGTGAAATGTATAGTGCATACAATGCTTACTTTATAAGTTCATTTCCATAGATTGGGATGCCGCCCATAACTTCAAGGGGCTAGCCTAAAGTGAAGGGGAGATTCCACTAAGGTGACTATGTTGTGTTTCCCAAGTGTACTTACCCTTGCGACACCACTTGACTTTCAAAAGGGTATTATTTTGGGTACTACCACTACCAACACAAGCTTTAAGAAAACACTCTAAAAAATAAGACAAATCTACACAATATAATGTTTTTCCCAAAAAACAACAATGAATTTTGGCAAAAATAGAGAGAAAGATAGGGTGACTTACCTTATAAGTGTACATATCTACTGAAATTATTTCTCAAATTTGTTGGAAAAAACAAAAGCCACTAAAAATATGAAATTATTTGTGGTAAAGAACGTATAAAGCCTTAAAATAATTGTGTATGGAAATAGTGCTAGAAAACAATATTTTCAAACAATGAATAGAAACAAGGAGATATTTACCGTAAAAGGGAACACATCTGCAAAAGATGCCTTTATATCCATTGAAAAACCTTAGAAATATGTTGTTGTCCAAAAAACTTTGCAAATCCCTCATTTCAAACTTGAAACAACCTAAAAACAATTTTGGATAGGGAAGCAAGAGTCTATACTAGCTTTGATACCCTTTTGAAATGATAAATATATTGTTAAACTGGGT
This sequence comes from Pinus tabuliformis, assembly GCA_031772625.1. NCBI lineage: Eukaryota > Viridiplantae > Streptophyta > Pinopsida > Pinales > Pinaceae > Pinus > Pinus tabuliformis. The sequence continues at coordinate 1,141,987,846 of CM062805.1, read as the reverse complement.
GAATACTTCAACAAACTCTAATCCAACATAAAGATTGAAAAATAAATATAACATAAAGAAAAGTGAATACATAAACAAGAGATATGGTGCTTGTAAGCAAAAAAATAAATCACATAATATTCATAGATGATATACAAAATATTCATGAGGTGAGTACTTATATACAACTATTGGGGTTATAAACCCACACAAATGCTTAGGTTGGCCTTGGCCTATTAAAATTATATAAAATATGTTCACTAGGTTGATTTTTTTTTTGTAAGTAAGAAAGTATCTATTAATTCAAAAGATGGTATTTATAAACAGAGTGGGGTAGCTCGAGCAGGATGCTCATACACTAGTTCCAGACTTTCCTTTTACAATAATTATAAAAAAAAGACCCTCTTACACCAATTATAGACTTTTATTTTACAATAGTTAACAAAAAATATCCTACTTCTAGGCAGAAAAGAGAGATGGAGGTTATGCTTGCAAATTATGCAAAAAGTTACAAAAATCGCCTATTAACTTGAGAGGGCGAGAACTGTGAGTATCAGGGGCAACCGAATCACAAACAGTAGCTTTACTGTCGAAAGTGCCACAATTATGAGGATAGTTCCAAAGACCTGTAGAAATCATCATATTCATTAAGCAAAGTCATCCAAAGGATCATCATACAACCTGAGGGGCTTCTCCAGAGAGCTGCTAGTAGGGGCATCCGACGTGACCTGGTGACTAGTGGAGGCATTGGTTGTCTCTTACTTAATGCTTGGAAAGACATCGTTGCTACCCTACATGGTAGCTATACGATGCTTTCGTAGAGCATAGTGTGGCGAATCATTCGTGACAAAGTGTCAGTGGTAGACACATTCCACATAGACAGTGAATTTATCATTCAACATGTCTAACTTTGCCTCCGCAGCTTTAGTATTCTCAGACTGTTCTTGCAATGCGAGTCCAAGAATGGTCTTAAGCTGCCATGAGAGCTCAATGGTGCACTAGGTTGATTATTAAAACATAGGCTATTAACACAATAATGAGGTTTCTTAGCCATAATCAAGTAACCACAAGTGAAGATTACCATCATTTCAACAACTAGGTCCTTAATCCGCATTTCAATTAAATCTTATTAATGCAGTTCACTATAATTTCTCATTGATACAATAAAGTGTAATACTCTTTTTTAACACTTAAATTATCCCATCTCAAAGAGAACCTATGGTAGATGCCTTTCCCCACTAGGAGAGTTATGGAAGCACTATGGATTGGTCTTGACGCCCTAGGAATAATCTAAACCATAAAATAATGTGAATTTTTATTTATAATCAAATAACCACAAATGAAAATTACCACCATTTAAACGTTTAAATAATTGAAATACTTAATGTGTAGTCACTAATTAATACAATTCACTGTAATTTAAAATTGATTAGTATGAGAACAACATAACTTTTTTTTGACACTAAAATTGTCCCATCTTAAGAAAAGCCTATTTTAAATGCTTTAGTAGGATCGAAACTTTATGTCATACTTTTAATATGACGATTTCATGAAGAGAAATATTTACTATATGCAAAACCTCCCTAATTTGGCCTTGGCCTTTTTCTTCTCCACGAAACGAAATTGCTTTCATTTTCAATAAAATTCACCAGCCATGTTCACGATGAAAAATAACATATTCATCGCAAGCTCAAAAATGATTTCCAGTGCCTACTAACCATTTAACCATTGGAATCACTTTCAGGGTCTTTAAAGTAATTCATGACAAAATGTGGTTGAGGTCAACTCACAACAAAATAAAAGAGAATTTTCATTGTGGAAAACGATATATTGGAATCAAGATAATAAATGAAAAAATACGACCTTCGAGTTGCCATTATTGCATCTTGATGGAAAATTTAGTAGCATTAATCACAATAATAATACAACAGTGAGTGTCAACACACTCAGAAAAAATTATAACAATATTAAGCAAGTCCATAGGTGAACTCTGTATCCACTCCCATGCCTTGTAACCATAACTAATTCCTAATATTTTAACCTTCTATGTGTATTAGGTATATGATTTATCTTCGTAGATGAATATTGACTACCGATGGTTGCATAAATGCTTGTTGAATTGATATTGCAAAGGGGAGAATTGGGCAGAAAATAAATGATGCTACTCGTTTTGTGTGTCCATCAGTAGCACTAACTTCTAATCCTGCCCAAGTGCATTTTATCAATTCGTTAGAAATCTTAATTCAACAAAATTTTGAACATCACATGCATGCCATGAACTACAACAAGTTTTCCCCTCCAAAATGTTTGGGATAAACTAGTGGATAATGCATATCAATTCACTAGTATTATGTGAGCTACTATAACAAGTGAACAATTAGAACTAAAAGGAATGAGAAAATTATATAGGAATAACGAAGACACTTTTGAAGAAAACAATGCATTTTCCAAACCAGTATATGAGCAAAAACATTCCACTTCAGGCACCGTAACTAAGCATTACATATGAGCTTCTCTTAATAGTATAATAAATTGTATACTCTTACATATGAGCTTCTCTTAAAAGTAAAATAAACTATAAAATGGAGGAAATACATCCAACGAGTACAAATATCTTCTACATCTGATAAATAGGAGTTCCTCGGGCATATTGTTTCCCTTTCTAAAAGAAAAAATGTTAAAGATATACAATTAAAAAAGTTTTATCCACTGTTTTAGTACAAAGCTACAAATTATTCATTTCCTATGCATTTTTTCCAAGGGTCTATGATAATTTTTTTATTTCTAACCCTACTTGCGAAAATAGCTCCACACATTTGTACTTGAAGGTTTTATCTAGCATATTGTAGATTGATTTAAAGTCCTTAATAATACTGGAATTTAATTTATAGAAAAGAAGTCATATTTGGTGAAACTCTAAATCTAGGGTTTGACCCTAAAAGGTGCATGATTTTTTATACAGCTCATTTAATACAATCTAACAATGAAACTCATATAGTAATTGATTCATTGTGTTTATATTTAATTTTAGAGATTTGGTAAAACCCTAAGGGGATTCACCACCTAGTGATGCAAATTAATAATAATGTCATTTTTGTATATCATAGGAACATGTAGATTATCATTTGCATGCTCTTTCTATAGTTATTTTTAATTACCCAAGGAAAGTTGTCCATGATCTAACATTCTAAGTGACTTTTAAGCACTCATAAGAAGTTTTTCCTCATTCAAAATGTGAATTTTCTATGTTTTTATTCATAAATCATATTCTGTAATTTGTACACAACAACAAGGTTGTCCATTTTGTGGCATACTATCATGTAGTAACTCAAGTATATCGTTTCCCTTGATTTCTGCAATATTATTTCACTCTTTTATTGGAAAAAAGTGCTTATTTTATAGCTTGAAAAATAATTTCATAGTTTTTTATTTGTATTTTTGTTGTAGCTAGTATCTATTTCATATTTCATTCATTCATTAATTAGCTCTTAACCCACTCTATATAATGGTGGTTGATTCCCTAATGTTTCGTTGAATATTCTTAAAGAATCTTATCATTTGATTGACACTGGTAAATCTAATTACATATTGAGGTATGTGTTGCTTGAAGTGAAATGTATTGTGCATACAACGCTATACTTTACAAGTTCATTTCAATAGATTGGGATACATCCCATGGCTTCAAGGAGCTAGCCTAAAGTGAAGGGAAGATTGCACTAAGGCAATAATGGTGTGTTTCCCAAGTGTGCTTACCCTTGCGGCACCACATGAATTTCATAAGGGTGTTAATTTGGGTGCTACCACTACCAACACAAGCTTTAAGAAAAAAGACTAAAAAATAAGAAAAATCCACACAATACAATGTTTCTCCCAAAAAACGACAAATAATTTTGGAAAAAGTAGAGAGAAAGATAGGGTGTATTACCTTATAAGCGTACATATCTACTAAAATTATTTCTCAAATTTGTTGGAACAAACAAAAACCACTAAAAATACCAAAGTATTTGTGGTAAAGAAAGTACAATACCTTGAAAGAAATGTGTATGGAAATAGGGCTAGAAAAAAATGCTTTCAAACAATGAATAGAAAGAAGGACAATGTTACCCTAGAAGGGCACACATCTGCAAAAGATGCCCTTATATCCATTGAAAATACTTAAAAATATGTCGTTGTCCAAAAAAAGTTGCAAATCCCTCATTTCAAACTTGAAACAACATGAAAACAATTTTCAAATAATAAAGATATTGTTAAACTATGTGAATACTTCAACAAACCCTGATCCAAAATAAAGCTTGAAAAATAAATATAACATAAAGAAAAGTGAATACATAAACAAGATATATGGTGCATGTAAGCAAAAAAATCAATCACTTAAGAATCCTAGATGATATACAAATTATTCCTAAGGTGAGTATTTATATACAACTAATGGGGTTATAGACCCACACAAATGCTTAGGTTGGCCTTGGCCTCCTAAAATGATATAAATTATGTTCACTAGACTTATTATTAAACCATAAACTATTAACATAATAATGAGGTTTATTAGCCATAATCAAGTAACCACAAGTGAAAATTACCATCATTTCAACAACTAGATCCTTAATCTGCATTTCAATTAAGTCTTATTAATTCAATTCACTATAATTTCTCATTAATATAATAATAGCATAATACTATTTTTTAACACTTAAATTGTCCCATCTCAAAGACAACCTATGGGAGATTCCTTTCCCCACTATGAGAGTTATGGATCCACTATAAATACCTGGGTTGGTCTTGACATCCTAGGAATAATCTAGACCATAAAATAATGTGATTTTTTGAGATAATCAAATAACCCTAAATGAAAATTAACACCATTTAAACATTTAACAAATTGAAATACTTAATGAGCAGTCACTAATAAATATAATTCACAGTAATTTCAAATTGATTAATATGAGAATAACATAACACTTTTTTTTAACACTAAAATCGTCCCATCTTAAGCAAAACCTATTTTAGATGTTTTAGCACGCTCAAAACTTTTTGTCATACTTTTAATATGATCATTTCATGAAGAAAATTATTCACTGTATGCAAAACATCACTATTTTGGCTTTGGATTTTTGCTCCTCCACGAAATGAAATTGTCTGCAGTTTTAATGAAATTCACCATGATTCTTCACGATGAAAAATAAAATATTCATCGCAGGCTCAAAAATTATTTTCAGTTCCTACGAACCAATTAACCATTGGAATCACTTTCAGGGTCTTTAAACTAATTCATGACAAAATGTGGTTGAGGTCAAATCACAACAAAAGAAAAGAGAATTTTCATTATGGATATCGATATATAGGAATCATGATAATAAATGACAAAATACAACCTTTGAGTTGTCATTATTGCACCTTCATGGAAAATTTAGTAACACTGATCACAATAATAATAAATCAGTGAGTGACAACACACTCGAAAAAAATTCTAACAATATGAAGCATGTCCATAGATGAAGTTTGTATCCACTCCCATGCCCTGTAAGCATAACTAACTCCTGATATTTGAACCTTCTATGCAGATTAGGCATATGATTTATCCGCATAGATGAATATTGACCACCGATGGTTGCATAAATGCTTGTTGAATTGATATTGCAAAGGGGAGAATTTGGTGGAAAAAAAATGATGCAACTCCTTTTGTGTGTCCGTCACTAGTACGAAATTCCAATCCTACCCAAGTTAATTTTATCAACTAATTATAAAGCTTAATTCAAAAGAAAATTATGAACATCACATTCATGCCATGAACTACAAAGATTTTTCCCCTCCAAAACTTCTGGGCCAAATTGATGGATAATGTCTATCAATTCATTAGTATTATGTGAGTTACAATAACAAGTGAACAATTAAAATTAAAGGAATGAGAAAATTATATAGGAATAACAAAGACACTTTTGAAGAAAACAAGGCATTTTCTAAACTAGTATACGAGAAAAAGCATTCCACTTCAGGCACCGTAACTAAGCGTTACATAGGAGCTTCTCTTAAAAGATAATAAACAATAGACTTTTACATATGAACTTCTCTTAAAAGTATAATAAATTGTAAAATGGAGGAAATACATCTAACGAGTACATATATCTTCTACATTTGATAAATAGGAGTTCCTCAAGCATACTATTTCCCTTTCTGAAAGAAAAAATGTTAATGATATACAATAAAAGAATATTTATTCATTTTTTTAGTACAAAGCTAACAAAATATTAATTTCTTATGCTTTTCTTCCAAGGGTTTATGATTTTTTTTTCTAACCCTACTTGCAAAAATGGCTCCACACATTTGTGTGTGAAGGTTTCATCTAGCATATTCTATATTGATGTAAAATCCTTAATAATTCTAGAATTTAATTTATAGAAAAAAAGTCATATTTGGTGAAACTATAAAGCTAGGGTTTAACCCTAAAAGGTGCATAATTGTCTATAATTAAAATTTAATACAATCTAACAATGAAAGTCATCTAGTAAGTGTTTCATTGTGTTTATATTTCATTTTAGAGGTTTTGGTGAAACCCTAAGGGGATTCACCACCTAGTCATACAAATTAATGATAATTTCATATTTGTATATCATAGAAACATGTAGTTTATCATTTTCAGACTCTTTTTACATGTATTTTTCATTACCCTAGGAAAGTATTCCATGATCTAACATTCTAAGTGGCTTTTAAGCACTTGTAAGAAGTTTTTCCTCTTTCCAAATGTGAATTTACTATGTTTTTATTCACAAATCATATTCTGGAATTTGTACAAAACAACAAGGTTGTCCATTTTGTGACATATTATCATGTAGTAACTCAAGTATATCATTTTCCCTTGATTTATGCAAATATTATTTCACTCTTGTATTGGAAAAAGTACTTATTCTTTAGCTTAAAAGATGATTTCATAATGTTTGATTTCTATTTTTGTTGTAGCTAATGCCTATTTCATATTTCATTCATTCATTAATTATCTCTTAACCCTCTATATATAATGGTGATTGATGCCCTAGATTATTCTTAAAGCATCTTATCATTTGATTGGAAATGGTATATCTAATTACATATTGAGGTATGTGTTGCTTGAAGTGAAATGTATTGTGCATACAATGCTATACTTTACAAGTTCATTTCCATATATTGGGATACCACATGTTGACCCTTAAGAAATCAATTTCCAGGTTGTGGACAAATTGTGCTTAAGACATTAAGTTTTGTTATGCATGTCACTTATTTGTATAATGTATCTTCATTTGAGAGGTCTGAAGGACCTGATCTTAAACCCTTAATATTTAGCTGATATGAAAGTCTCAAGATGCCATGTGATGCTGAATATAAATGTTGTGTGAAGAATATTTTGAGAAATTAAAGACAATATGTTGTGTTTGACAGAAACTATTATCTGTAACTTAGAAGAAATATAGGGAAAGGAGTTTTAAATATGGGAGCGCTATTTTAAGGAAATTTAACTTTATTCACATAAGCAAACAAAGACCTGCAACTTCATTACCATATTTAAAGAGAGGAAGAGACATAATGACACATAATAGAGAAATTACAAAATCATACCCAACATTGTATGGAAAACTCCTGATTCTTTCATTAATCATCAATTTATCAAGTACAAAATAGTATAGTCTTCAGATTCTTCAAAATTTGGAGCCTTTCTTCTATAATTTTCCCTCTTTTTATACATCATGAGACAGTTGGTAACTACCAAAACTGTCAAACTACTTAACTACTTTCTAACTGTCTAAAGTAAAAAGTCATTTCAGAACATTACATTGGAGGGTAAAAGACACCTCATTTTCCTCAGGAAATAAGATAACATAAAGTAAAAAGGAATTAAACTATGATTGGTGATTGTTGATCATTGTTCGAATCTATGGCTTGAGTAGGTGGTCCTGCTGGTGTATCTTTTGTCTGCTCTATCATCCATTCTTTGCATTTTCTCCACAATGGTACATTTGACTTTGGTGCTTCTTCCAATTTGTTGAGTGCTATTTTGCATGCTGTAATCCTACTATAAGTAGGCTTATCTATAAACAAAGTCTTCACCATCCACAAAAGCTTAAAATCTTTATTAAGGTAATTCACAATAGTGGCTCCCTTCAATACTGTTGTCTTTTCATGAGTGTTGTCAACTTTGATTTTTGCCTCAACTAGCAAAATCTCATATGTTTTCCATGGCAGCAAGTTTCCTTGTAGATCCCAACAAGAGGGAAGCCCAGCTCTAACCCTTTTATCAAACAGGATGTTAAACTTGGAAATTGCTTCCTTTATCTCCTTTATCTTCTTCTCAGCAGTATTTCTGTAAATATTTCTGACAATCATCTTGTTAAAATCTATTGCACATAGCATTCTGTCTGGAATGTCATGCTCCTTTAGTTCTGAAGCAGATTTAGAATTAATAAAATCTATCATTCTCTTTGCAAACTTTGATCTGTCTAAATATTTCTGCTTATCTTGCATAACCACACTTTCCATGTCTCAGACAATTGCTTTCTCATCAGACATAATAACAAGGAACTCCCAGATGCTCCTGATAATTTCAATGATTTCATCCCATAGAATATCCCTGGCTTGAATTAAGGACATATTGCCCTTCATTTTCTCCTTTAGTCTTTTAATTTCCTCTTTAGCCCTTAGAAGATCTTCTCTATACTTCTTTGTGTTTTCCTTTTCCATTCTTGCTTCTTCTTCACTCATATTCAATAGCTTACAGGCTGTTTCCAATTCCTTTTGTGCTTTCTTCACATCATGCTCAACCATTTTTAACTCTGTTCCCAACTGTAATACCTGTGCTGTTGGATCCTTTGTATTGGCTGGCATTACTATTGTATAGACATGAGTATCTACCTATTGTTGCAGCTTATCCAAAGATTCTTTAAGTAAAGAAACTTCTTTAGTTTTCTACAATACATCCTGTAACAGCTTCTCCTTTTCATTTTCAACTTCAGCTATCCCTGCAGCAATGGGATGCTCACCTATAGGCAGATTCAATTTCTTCTTTAAAACCCCAATCTCTGACTTAGCAGATTGCAACAATTTTTGTATTGCAGGTTGATCATTAGGGTTGACACCTATTTTTACAATAATCTTCTTTAATTCATCTACTTGGGCATTCAGAGCCCTGGAGTTGGCTTTCTCCAACTTTAATTGTTGAATTACTTTATTTAACATTTTCTCTGCTTTAATAGCAGTTGCATTTGTTTTATGTAAATCATTGACAATCAATTGCCCAGTTTGCATGTGCAAATTGATCTTGTCAAGCATTGGAAGCTTATGAGTATCAATAGTCAAATTAACAGTTTTGAAATTACTGGTGGACCCAACTGACATTTTAGTAGGATGAGAGAAAGCAATTTTAAGTTGACTTTTCTCCAAATCCATAGCAGATAACAATCTGGTTTGCTCAGGAACAACTTGAGACTCAACTTGAGCCTCCATATTTAACTTCACTTTCTGGTTTCTCTCAGCTATTTGAGCAAACATACTTTGAATCAAAGGAACCTGATCATGAACAGGTTCTCTAGAGGATGGAGAAGCTGGTGCACCCTCTGTTTCTCCCAATTGGATTACTAAACCAGGTTGTGTTGAAGACATTGCATCCAAAAGTTTAGTCCTTTTTGCTGCTTCTGATTCTTCTTCATCCAAATCAATAACATCTTCTCTAGCCCTCTTGACACCTTTTTCTGAAATACTAGGGGTTTCAATCTCTATCCCCTAGGTGTTCTGTAAACCTCCATTTTCCATTTTCTCTGTTTCTGGTCTACTCTCATGCACAAAGGCTGAATATCCATTCTCTAACCTCCTCTTTGAAATAATTTGATGAGGGTCATAAGCCCACTCAACCACCTGTAAAAGACACATGTCATTCAATAATTTCTCGACCTCTTGAGCAGCTTGTCTAGTGTTCACAATGAAGGGTCCTACTGCTTTGGGAAATTTAAAGAAATAGCCTTTCTTCATGGGAACAAAATGAACTTGATCCACATTCAAGCTCTGTCTGATAAATTCAAGAGAAAAGAGCCTCATTGGCACAAATTTCGGTAACCTATATGGTTTGATAGAGGCTCCATAAAGCCTAATCTCTGCATGTTCTTCAAATATGAACCAGTCTCCACACCTCACATCTTTACTCAATTGAAGGAATTCTTGAGCTTTAGGAAGAAATGTTGGGGGAAAGGTTCCATTCAAGATCTTGTAGGCCACTGGAAGGAATAAAGAAGTGAATTCAAACAAGCCACCATCTCCTGGATCACCCCTTATCAGGTCTGTCCAGAATACCACTGACTGCTTCTTTTTATTTATGTCAACAATATTTAGTTCCAAACCTGTAAAATGTTCAACATTCTGGTACAGAAATAAATAAGTAATAACTGAAGGAAACTTAAAGGACCCAGTAAGAGGCAGAGTCATGAATTGAGTATTGATAGTGTCTACCCAAAATGTTGGAATATCTAGTACTACTTCTGGTTTCATCATTAAAGAGAAAAATCCCAGCACTACTTTATCAACCTGCCTGGAGTCTTCCTTCCCCATAATCTTAGAAATTACTTGCAAGACTGGTCTTATATCTACTGCAAAGATGTCTAAAGAGAACAAATTTCCATCTAGAGAGAATTGTCCAGATTTAGGAGCTAGGAATGAGGTAGCATAAGAAAACTCTTGGGATGATAGGTTATCATAATATGAGACCAAAGACTCTTCAGTAAAGGTGGTGTAAGTTCCAGATACAGGGTAATTCAAAGCTTGGTGAATTAATTGAGAGGTTACTTGGAAAACACTCTCCCCAGACTAATTCATTACAAAAAACCTATTGGGGTACATTTTTGAGGCTAACCGCTGAATGAATTCAGGGAACTAGTGAGTCTTTGGGACAAATGCTGCTAAAACACCTGACCTAAACATTTCCATCAATATAGGGGACTTTTTATGGCTCAGAGTGACTTCTTGATATAGTGAAAGGGGCTTAATTGTGCAGAGGGTACAGTTGCTAACTCGGAATGCTGAATTGGGGGTGAGGTTGCTCGATACCGAAAGAAAATGTCTAATGCAATGGGGTTTTTTAATTTTCTTTTATATATTGTAAGAAAAACATATGGAAGCCTGCAATTAGTGTAATGAATTAATTGAGTGGTGGATGAGATGACGGGGTATGGTGGGTGAGGTGGACAGTAATGAATGGGAGTGACGGATGGCATGGAAGCGGTGAGGTGGAGTGAAACAGTGTGGGTGGTCCGCTACGAGGGTAGGGAGTGTATGGGAGGTTCATCAGGCTTGAACCCCCGCTGTGATCACGGTCCGTAAATCTTGGTCAACCATGTTGACGTCATGGTAAACTGCGGGGGTTGAGCTTGAATTATAATCCGTGCTCATTGTTCCCCCGCAGAGCACTTTGCTCACCTCCTGAACTATCTTTTGATCACACTTCATAGAACCGTTCGAGTTTTAGTAGATGGGTCGGGCCCAATTTATATTTCCTTGAATGTCGTCGATAACATAAATCAAATCACTTTGGACTATCAAATTCTCTTTTGATTTTTCAAAACTTTAGACATAATATTTTTATTTTTATTTTTGTGATAATATTAAAAAATTCAAATGACAATGGATGCTACAACACCACACATGGCTTCAAGGAGCTATCCTAAAGTGAAGGGGAGATTGCACTAAGGCGACAATGGTGTGTTTCCCAAGTGTGCTTACCCTTGCAGCACCACATGACTTTCATAAGGGTATTAATTTGGGTGCTACCACTACCAACACAAGCTTTAAGAAATAAGACAAATCCACACAATATAATGTTTCTCCCAAAAAACAACAATGAATTTTGGCAAAAATAGAGAGAAAGATAGGGTAAAGAAGGCACAAAATCTTAAAAGAATTGTGTATGGAATAAGGCTAGAAAACAATATTTTCACACAACGAATAGAAAAAAGGATAATGTTAACCTAAAAGTGCACACATCTACAACAAATGCCCTTATATCCATTGAAAAACCTTACAAATATGTTGTTGTCCAAGAAAAAGTTTCAAATCCCCCATTTCGAACCTTAAGCAACCTGAGAATAATTCTAGATAGGGAAGCAAGAGTACAAACTAGATTTGAATCCCTTTTGAAATGATAATGATATTGTTAAACTGTGTGAATACTTCAACAAACTCTAATCCAACATAAATCCTAAAAAATAAATATAACATAAAGAAAAGTGAACACATAAACAAGAGATATGGTGCATGTAAGAAAAAAACTCAATCACTTAAGAATCCAAGATGATATACAAATTATTCTTGAGGTGAGTATTTATATACAACTAATGGTGTTATAGACCCACACAAATTATTAGGTTGACCTTGGCCTCCTAAAATGATTGAGCCGAGAGGCTCATTCTACAACCCAGTATGATGTGTAACCCTGTTCGTCCATCATCAAAGTTGAAATTTTTCTCATGTCGGCTCAAATAAAAATTTAAAAAAATCTAAAAATTAAAAAATTAAATAACTATACCAAACATTTAAATAATGTCGGCTCATAAAAAAAATTGCATGTGAAGAAATTGGATCCCTCTCGGTTCATATTAGATCCGTATTTAAGATGGATCTACACTGGTATAAAATATGTTCCCAAGGTTCATTATTAAACCATAAGCTATTAACACAATAATGAGGTTGCTTAGCCATGATCAAGTAACCAAAAGTGAATATCACCATCATTTCAACAACTAGATCCTTAAATTTCATTTCAATTAACTCTTATTAATGCAATTCACTATAATTTCTCATTAATATAATAATAATGTAATACTCTTTTTTAACTCTTAAATTGTCCCATCTCAAAGAGAATCTATGGTAGATGCATCTCCCCACTATGAGAGTTATGGACCCACTATAAATACTTAGGTTGGTCTTGACCTGCTATGAATAATCTAAACCATAAAATAATGTGATTTTTTAACTATAATAAAATAACCACAAATGAAAATGACCATCATTTAAACATTTAAATAATTGAAATACTTAATGTGTAGTCACTAACTAATGCAATTTACTATAACTTCTATAACTTCAAATTGATTAATATGAGATTAACATAACACTTGTTTAACACTAAAATTGCCCCATCTTAAGCAAAACCTATTATAGATGCTTTAGCAGGCTCGAAATTTTTTCTCATACTTTTAATATAACAATTTCGTGAAGAGAACTATTTACTATATGCAAAACCTCCCTAGTTTGGCCTTGGATTTTTGCTCGTACGCGAAATGCAATTGCCTGCAGTTTCAATGAAATTCACCACGCATGTTCACGATGAAAAATAAAATATTCATCACAGGCTCAAAAATTATTTTCGGTGCCTACCAACCATTTAACCATTTGAATCACTTTCAGGGTCTTCAAAGTAATTCATGGAAAAATGTGGTTGAGGTCAACACAAAAAAAAAGAGAATTTTCGTTTTGGACATCGATGTAGAGAAATCAAGATAAAAAATGACAATACGAACTGCAATTTGTCATTATTGCATCTTGATGGAAAATTTAGTAGCATTGATAACAATAATAATACAACATTCCATAGATGAAGTCTATATCCACTCCTATGCCTTGTAAGCATGACTAACTCCTGATATTTGAACCTTCTATGAAGATTAGGCATCTCATTTATCTTCGTAGATGAATATTGACCACTGATGGTTGCATAAATGCTTGTTGAATTGATAGTGCAAAGGAGAGAACTAGTTGGAAAATAAATGATGCAACTTGTTTTGTGCATCCATTGCTAGCGCCAGCTTCCAATCCTGACCAAGTGCATTTTACCAGCTCATTAGAAAACTTAATTTAAAATAAAATTTTGAACATCACATGCATGCCATGAACTGCAACGAGTTGTCCCCTCTAAAACTTCTAGGCTAAATTCATGGATAACGCCTATCAATTCATTAGTATTGTGTGAGCTACAATAGCAAGAGAACAATTGGAACTAAAAGGAATGAGAAAATTAGATATGAATAATAGAGACACTTTTGAAGAAAACAAGGCATTTTCCAAACCAGTATATGAGTAAAAACATTTCACTTCAAGCACCATAATTGAGTGTTAAATATGATCTTCTCTTTAAAGTATAATAAATTGTAGACTATTACTTATGAGTTTCTCTTAGAAGTCTAATAAACTGTAAAATGATGGAAAGGCATCTAATGAGTACAAATATCTTCTACATCTTGTAAATAGGAGTTTCTCGGGCATACTATTTCCCTTTCTGAAAGAAAAAATGCTAATGATATACAATCAAAAAATATTTATTCATTTTTTTAGTACAAAACTAACAAAATATTCATTTCCTATGCTTTTTTTCCAAGGGTTTATGATAAAAAATATATTTCTAACCTGACTTGTGAAAATAGTTACACAAATTTGTGCTTCAAGCTTTTATCTAACATATTGTAGATTTATTTAAAGTCCTTAATAATTCGAGAATTTAATGTATAGCAAAAAAAGTCTTAATTGGTGACACTCTAAAGCTAGGGTTTAGCCCTAAAAGGTGCATGATTGTTTATAAAGCCCATTTAGTACAATCTAACAATGAAATTCATCTAGTAAGTGCTTCATTGTGTTTATATTTCATTTTGGAGATTTTGGTGAAACCATAATGGAATTCACCACCTAGTCAAACAAATTAATGATAATGTCATATTTGTATATCATAGGAACATGTAGTTTATCATTTCTAGGCTATTTTTACATGTATTTTTCATTACCCTAGGAAAGTAGTCCATGATCTAACATTCTAAGTGACTTTTAAGCACTCGTAAGAAGTTTTTCCTCATTGAAAATTTGCATTTTCTATGTTTTTATTCATAAATCATATCTTGGAATTTGTACGCAACAACAAGGTTGTGCATTTTGTGGCGTATTATCATGCAATAACTCAAGTACATCATTTTCCCTTGATTTATGCAATATTATTTCACTCTTGTATTGGAAAAAGTACTCTCTTTAGCTTGAAAAATGATTTCATAGTGTTTGATTTGTATTTTTGTTGTAGCTAATGTCTATTTCATATTCCATTCATTCATTAATTATCTCTTAACCCTCTATATATAATATTGATTGATGCCCTAGATTTTCATTGAATATTGTTAAATCATCTTTTCATTTGATTGGAACTGGTATATCTAATTACATATTGACATATGTGTTTCTTGAAGTGAAATGTATTGTGCATACAATGTTATGCTTTACAAGTTCATTTCCATAGATTCGGATACCTCCCATGGCTTCAAGGATCTATCCTAAAGTGAAGGGGAGATTGCACTAAGGGGAAAATGGCATGTTTCCCAAGTGTGCTTACCCTTGCGGCACCAAATGACTTTCATAAGGGTATTAATTTGGGTGCTACCATTACCGACAAAAGCTTTAAGAAAAGATCCTAAAAAATAAGGCAAATCCACACAAGGAAAAAATAAAGAGAAATATAGGGTATTTACATTATAAGTGTACATATATACTGAAATTTTTTCTCAAATATGTTGGAACAAACAAAAACCACTAAAACAATGAAATTATTTGTGGTAAAGAAGGTACAAAACCTTAAAAGAATTTTGTATGGAAATAGGGTTAGAAAACAATATTTTCAAATAATGAATAGAATAAAGGAGAATGCTACCCTTAAAGGGCACACATTTGCAAAAGATGCCCTTATATCCATTGAAAAACCTTACAAATATGTTGTTGTCCAAAAAAGAGTAGCAAATCCCTTATTTCAAACTTGAAACAACCATAAAACAATTTTGGAAAGAGAAGCAAGAGTCTGCACTAGCTTTGATACCCCTTTGAAAAGATAAAGATATTGTTAAACTATGTGAATACTTCAACAAACTCTAATCCAACATAAATCCTGAAAAAAAAATAAAAAATAAAAAAATAAAAAAAAAATAAAATAAAATAAAATAAAATAAAAATAAATAAATAAATAAATAATAATAATAATAATAATAATAAATAAATAAATAATATAAAATAATATATATATATATATAACATAAAGAAAAGTGAACACATGAACAGGAGATATGGTGCATGTAAGCAAAAAAAAAATCACATAAGAATCCTAGAGGATATACAAATTAATCCTGGGGTGAGTATTGATATACAACTAATGGGGTTACAGACCCACATAAACGCTTAGGTTGGCCTTGGCCTCCTAAAATGATATAAAATATGTTCACTAGGTTGATTATTACACCATAAACTATTAACACAATAATGAGGTTGTCTAGCCATAATCATATAACCACAAGTGAAGATTACCATCATTTCAACAACTAAATCCTTAATCTGAATTTCAATTAACTCTTGTTAATGTAGTTCACTATAATTTCTCATTAATATAATAATAGCCTAATACTCTTTTTTAACACTACGTTCCCCACTAGGAGAGATATGGATCCATTATAAATACCTAGGTTGGTCTTGACCTCCTAAGAATAATCTAAACCATAAAATGATGTGATTTTTTAAACTACAATAAAATAACCACAAATGAAAATTACCATCATTTAAACATTTAAATAATTGAAATACTTAATGTGCAGGCACTAATTAATACAATTCACTATAATTTCATATTGATTAATATGAGAATAGCATAACACTTTTTTTAAACACCAAAATTGTCCCATCTTAAGCATAACCTATTTTAGATGCTTTAGTAGGCTCAAAACTTTTTGTCATACTTTTAATATGACCATTTCATGAAGAAAATTATTTACTATATGCAAAACCTCTCCTAGTTTTACCTTGGCGTTTTGCTCCTCCATGAAACAAAATTGCCTACAGTTTCAACGAAATCACCACCAATGTTCATGATGAAAAACAGAATATTCATTGCAGGCTCAGAAATGATTTTTGGTGCCTACTAACAATTTAACCATTGGAATCACTTTCAGGGTCTTTAAAGTAATTCATGATAAAATGTGGTTGAGGTCAACTCACAACAACAACAAAAAGAGAATTTTCATTTTAGATATCAATATACAGAAATCAAGATAAGATATGAAAAAGTACGACCTTCGAGTTGTCACTATTTCACCTTGATGGAAAATTTAGTAGCACCGATCACAATAATAATACAATAGTGAGTGACGACACACTCGGCAAAAATTATAACAATATGAAGAATGTCCATAGATGAAGTCAGTATCCACTCTCATGCCCTGTAAGCATAACTAACTCTTGATATTTGACCCTTCATGCAGATTAGGCATACAATTTATCTTCGTAGATAAATATTGACCACTGATGGTTGCATAAATGCTTATTGAATAGATATTGAAAAGGGGAGAATTGGGTGGAAAATAAATGATGCAAATTGTTTTGTGCGTCCATCGCTAGCACCATCTTCCAATCCTGCCCAAGTGCATTTTATCAACTCATTAGAAGGCTTAATTCAAAAGAAAATTATGAACATCACATGCATGCCATGAACTGCAACAAGTTGTCCCCTCCCAAACTTTTGGGCTAAACAGATGGATAACGCCTATCAATTCACTAGCATTACATGAGCTGCAATAATAAGTGAACAATTAGAACTAAAAGGAATGAGAAAATTACATAGGAATAACAAAGAAACTTTTGAAGAAAATAATGCATTTTCCAAACTAGTCTATGAGCAAAAACTTCCACTTCAGGCACCGTAACTGAGCGTTACATATGAGTTTCTCTTAAAGTATAATAAATTGTAGACTATTACATATGAGCTTCTTTTAAAAGTATAATAAATTGTAAAATGGAGGAAAGACATCTAACGAGTATAAATATCCACTAAATCTAATAAATAAGAGTTCCTCATGCATATTGTTTCCCTTTTTTAAAGAAAAATGTAAAAGATATACAACCAAAAAATTTTTTTTTTTTTTTGAGTACAAAGCTAACAAAATAGTCATTTCCTATGTTTTTTTTCCAAGGGTTTATAATAATTTTTTTATTTCTAACCCTACTTACAAAAATAGCTCCACATATTTGTGTTTGAATATTTTATCTAGCATATTGTAGATTAATGTCCTTAATAATTCTGGAAATTAAGTTATAGCAAGAAAAGTCATATTTTGCGAAACTCTAAAGCTAGGGTTTAACCCTAAATGGTGCATGATTGTTTATAAAGCTCATTTAATACAATCTAACAATGAAATTCATTTAGTAAGTGCTTCATTGTGTTTATATTTCATTTCAAAGATTTTGGTGAAACCCTAAGGGGGTTCAACACCTAGTCATACAAATTAGTGATAATGTCATATTTGTATATTATTAGAACATGTAGTTTATCATTGTCAGACTCTTTTTACATGTATTTTTCATTACCCTAGGAAAGTAGTCCATGATCTAACATTCTAAGTGACTTTTAAGCACTCATAAGAAGTTTTTCCTCATTCCAAATGTGCATTTTCTATGTTTTTATTCATAAATCATATTCTAGAATTTGTAAACAATAGCAAGGTTGTTCATTTCGTGGCATACTATCATGCAGTAACTCAAGTATATAATTTTCCTTTGATTTATGTAATATTATTTCGCTCTTTTATTGGAAAAAGTACTTATCCTTTAGCTTCAAAAATGATTTCATAGTGTTGGATTTGTATTTTTGTCATAGCTAATATCTATTTCATATTTCATTCACTCATTAATTATCTCTTAACCCTCTCGATATAATGGTGATTGATGCCTTAGCTTTTCATTGAATATTCTTAAATCATCTTATCATTTGATTGGCACCGATATGTCTATTTACATATTGAGGTATGTGTTACTTGAAGTGAAATGTATTGTCCATAACAATGTAAACTTTGAAACGAGAATTGTAAACTCAAAACGTGAACTCTAGCCAAAAAACATAAAAAAACAGCCTAAGAACAAAAAATGTTGATGTTGGAACATTGAAACACTGGAAAATCTTACAATTTTGACAATTTTTCAATCATGACATTATGAACAAAAATTTATGACTAATTTTTTTTTTTAAATGAACACATGAATGAGAGAGTCATTAAACCAAGAGTAGTTTCTTTTTTAAATGTTAAAAATATGACGACTTGAAAATCTTAGCCTAAGACAACTTAAGACATTGCAAAAAAAATAAAAGTCAACCATCAAATTGACACAGTGTAGGCAAACTCGACCCACTGTAATGAAAACTTAAATATCAACCATGAAATTGACACATTGTGAGGGCAGACTCGATCCTTTATAACAAAAAATTTAAAAGCAACAATCAAATTGACACATAATGAGATCGGGTCACTAGTCGAGGATCGACATGGACCCTGTAGGAAAAATAAAATAAAACAATATAATAAATAAATAAAAATGAAAAATACAAAAGAAAACAAAAATTAAAACATTGAAAAAAATTAGAAAAATAATAGTAATAATAAGTAAATAAAAATATATATCTTAAAACATAAAAAAATAAAAAAACATCACAAACAAAGAAAACAAAAAACAAAACATTGAGAAACATATAAATAAAACAATAATTTTTTAAAAATAATAATAATAAGTAAATAACAATATATATTAGAATAAAAAAAAAATATGGCAAAAAAGATAAATATAGAAAAAAAAAAAAAATCAAACATAAAAATATGTCAAAAAAAAAATTATTTAAAAAACTATAAAAAAAATATTTAAAAACAAACTTAAAAAAAAAAAAAAAAAAATAACGGAAACAAAAAATTAAAATTAAAATTAAAAATTAAAAACCATTAAAATTAAAATTAAAACATTAAAAAAAAAACATAAAAAACAAAAATAAGTCAAATTAAAAAAATCCCATAATTAATAAAAAAAAAAAATTTAAAGCATACTTAGAAAAAAAATTTACTAAAAAGACTTTAAAAAAATTAAAAATTGAAGGCCCTGGGCTTGGGAGAGAAATTCTCAGAATCGACTTTCCAAACCCACAACCACCAGCCAACCCAGCGGCTAGGCTACCATGGGTCTGCTTGGTCAATTCTCGCAATCGGCTCGACATGCCCAGCCGTTGCGCTGGTCGGGCCACCCTAGGCCTGCCTGGGATTTGTCCAGGGCCAGGGTGGCCCGACCGCTGGACTAGCCTACCATGGGCTTGGCAAGCCAATTCTAAGGATCAACCTACCAAGCCCAGGGCCTCTGATTTTTTTTTTAAGCCTTTTTAGTAAAAAAAATTTCCAAGTATGTTTTTGGTTTTTAATTTTTCAATTTTTTTATTGATGATGGTGATGGTGGTGGTTAACATCCACTGAGACCAAATTGGTCTATTGGACCTATAATTTTCTTAGGTCTTAATTGTTTGGCTTCTCATCATTCTTGGCGAGATTGGTGTTGTAGCTTTCTTTTTTTTCTCTACAGTCTTCCAACTTCCTTTCTCTTGCATCTCCTTCATCTCTTCTGGTTCTTGGGACATTGGTGTCTTAGCTTCACGATCTGTTGTGTTCGTCCTTTTGAAGATAGTCGGAGAAGAAGCTTGGTCTAGGAGATCTGCTTTGCTGTTAAATGAAGATTTATTTTGTGCGGTATGCGAATCCTCATAACTGTTGATGCTTGAGGGGTTGTCGAGTTCACTTTTTTGCTGTTGGGTGGGGCTTTCCCCGCGCTTGTCTTGAGAGTTGTTTCTTTCTTGCCCGATTTCCTGCGATTCAGAGTTTTCTGGAGAGTGTTCTTCCTTGATGACAGTGTAATGTTCTTTTTGGGCTCCTTCCCACCATGTAGATTTGTGGTGATTCTTTCTAGCATAATTTTTCTGGGAGGATTTTGGGCAATTTTTGGCTAGATGGCTTGTCTCAAAGCACGATCGACATCTGAAGAGGACACTTTCATAATCGAGTTTCTAGTTCCACATATAGTCTTTACTTGTTAGGTTTTTTTTCAGCTGGGAATCCGGCGTTGAAGTCCATTTCCACACAGATGCGTGCATAGGTGGTTCTGGCATATTCCTCTGTTTCTGGGCACCTGCAGTAAAATTTCCCAATTGCATTTCCAATGGCTTTTAGTGAGGAGAAATTCTAGAGATGCAAGGGTTTATTTTTTAATTTGAAATTTTTATGTTTTTTTTCTTTGTTTATTATAAATTTTTAATGTTTTTAATTTAATTTTAACAATGTTTTTATTTTTTTTATTTTTTAAAATTATTTTAAATTGTTTTAATTTTTTTTTTTGGTTAATCTTCTAGTTAGTTAGTTAGTTAGTTTTTTTTTTGTATTTTTTATTTATTTATTTTTATAGTTTTTTTAATCTTTTACAAGATAATTTTGTTTCTTTTTTTTACATTTTTTTATGTTTTTTTGTCTTTTTTTGTCATTTTTATATTTTTTTAAGTAATCAACATTTAAAAAAACAGAAATAAGACAACTAGAAAATTTGTTAAGTAATCAACATTTAAAAAACAATTGTGAATAATTAGAAAATTTAAAGTGGCCAAAATAAGCCTTCTAAAAAAAGGGGTTGATGTTGCATCAACATGTTTCAAAACCAGCATGAAAATCACTAACATTTAAAAACAATATTTATACTTGATACATGAGAAAATTTAAAGTGTTAAAAATAGCTCAAAAAAAAAGTGTATTATGAATCAACGCTTTTCAAAATTGGATGATTTTTTGCTACCTCAAAAGAAAGGTTAATTGTACTAGTTCTCGTTTCAAAGTTTACATTGTTCCACACAATGATATACTTTCAAGTTCATTTCCATAAACTGGGATACCTCCAATGGCTTCAAGGAGCTAGCCTAAAGTGAAGGAGAGATTGCACCAAGGCGACAATGGTGTGTTTCCCAAGTGTGCTTACCCTTGCGGCACCACATGAATTTCATAAGGGTATTAATTTGGGTGCTAATACTATGAACACAAGCTTTAAGAAAAAATCCTAAAAAAGAAGACAAATCCACGCGATATAATGTTTCTCCCAAAAAACAACAATGAATTTATGCAAAAATAGATAGAAAGATAGGGTAAAGAAGGTAAAAAACCTTAAAAGGTTTGTGTATGAAAATAAGGCGATGAAACAATATTTTCAAACAATGAATATAAGCAAAGAGAATGTTACCCTAAAATGGCACACATACGCAAAAGATGCCCTTATATCCATTGAAAAACCTTACAAATATGTTGTTGTCCAAAAAAAGTTGAAAATCCCTCATTTCAAACTTGAAACAACTTGAAAACGATTTTGGATAGGGAAGCAAAAGTCCACACTAGCTTTGATACCCTTTTGAAATGATAAATATATTGTTAAACTGCGTGAATACTTCAACAAACTCTAATCTACTATAAAGCTTAAAAAATAAATATAACATAAAGAAAAATAAACACATAAACAAGAGATATTATGCATGTAAGAAAAAAATCAATCACTTAAGAATCCCAGATGATATAAAATTATTTATGTGGTGAGTATTTATATTCAACTAATGGGGTGATAGACCCACAAAAATGCTTAGGTTGGCCTTGGCCTCCTAAAATGATATAAAATATGTTCACTAGGTTTATTATTAAACCATAACCTATTAACACAGTAATGAGCTTGCTTAGCCATAATCAAGTAACCACAAGTGAAGATTACCATCATTTCAACAACTAGATCCTTAATATGCATTTCAATTAACTCATATTAATGCAATTCACTATAATTTCTCATTAATATATAATAATAGCGTAATATTGTTTTTTAACACTTAAATTGTCTCATCTCAAAGAATTATGGTAGATGTCTTTCCCCACTAGGAGAGTGATGGACCCACTATAAATACCTAGGTTGGTCTTGACCTCTTAGGAATAATCTAAACCATAAAATAATGTGATTTTTTAACTATAATCAAATAGCCACAAATGAAAATTACCATCATTTAAACATGTAAATAATTCAAATACATAAGGTGCACTCATTAATTAATACAATTCACTATAATTTTAGATTGATTAATATGAGAATCGCATAACACTTTTTTTAACACTAAAATAGCCCCATTTTAAGCAGAACCTAGTTTAGATGCTTTAAAAGGCTCAAAAAAATTTCGTGAATATAACCCTTTCGTGAATAAAATTATTTACTATATATAAAACCTCCCTAGTTTGGCCTTGGATTTTTGTTCCTCCACACACTTGGTAAAAATTCTAACAATATGAAGCATGTCCATAGATGAAGTATGTATCCACTTTATGCCTTGTAAGCATAACTAACTCCTAATATTTGAACCTTCTATGCGGATTAGGCATATGATTTATATTCGTAGATGAATATTGACCACCGATGGTTGCATAAATGCTTGTTGAATCGATATTGCACTGGGGAGAATTGGGTGAAAAATAAATTATGCAACTCATTTTGTGCATCCTTCACTAGCACCAACTTCCAATCTTGCCTAAGTGCATTTTATCAATTCATTAGAAAGCTTAATTCAAAAGAAAATTATGAACATCACATGCATGCCATGAAATGCAACGAGTTGTCCCCTCCAAATCTGGGCTAAATTGATAGATAATGCCTATCAATTCACTAGTATTATGTGAGCTACAATAGCAAATGAACAAATAGAACTAAAATGAATGAGAAAATTATATGGGAATAACAAAGACGCTTTTGAAGAAAACAAGGCATTTTCGAAACTAGTGTATGAGAAAAAACATTCCACTTCCAGCACCGTAACTGAACATTACATATGAGCTTTTCTTAAAAGTATAATAAATTATACTGTAATGTTACATATGAGCTTCTCTTAAAAGTATAATAAATTGTAAAACGGAGGAAAGACATCTAATGAGTACAAATATATTCTACATCTGATAAACGATAGTTCCTTGCGTGCACTGTTTCCCTTTCTGAAAGAAATTATGTTAAAGATATACAATGAAAAAAGATTTATTCAAATTTTTAGTACAAAGCTAACAAAATATTCATTTCGTATGCTTTTTTTCCAGGGGTTTAGGATAATTTTTTTATTTCTAATCCTAATTGCGAAAATAGCTTCATGCATTTGTGCTTGAAGGTTGCATCTAGCATATTATAGATTAATTTTAAGTCCTTCAAAATTATAGAATTTAATTTATAGCAACAAAAAGTCATATTTGGCAAAACTTCAAAGCTAGGGTTTAAGCATAAATGGTGCACGATTGTTTATAAATCTCATTTAATACAATCTAACAATGAAATACATCTAGTAAGTGCTTCATTGTGTTTATATTTTATTATAGAGATTTTGGTGAAACCTTAAGTGGATTTTCCACCTATTCATACAAATTAATGATAATCTCATTTTTGTATATCATAGGAATATGTAGGTTATCATTGGCAGACTCTTTTTACATGTATTTTTCTTTACCCTAGGAAAGTAGTCCATGCTTTAACATTTGAAGTGAATTGTAAGCTCTCATAAGAAGTTTTTCCTCATTCCAAATGTGCATTTTCTATGTTTGTATTCATAAATCATATTCTCGAGTTTGTACACAACAACAAGGTTGTCCATTTTGTGGCATACTATCATACAATAACTCAAGTATATCATTTTCCCTTGATTTAAGCAATATTATTCCATTCTTGTACTAGAGAAAGTACTTATTCTTTAGCTTGAAAAATGATTTCATAGTGTTTGATTTGTATTTTTTTGTAGCTAATATATATTTCATATTTCCTTCATTCATTAATTAGATCTTAACCCTCTCTATATAATGGTCATTGATGCCCTAGCTCTTCTTTGAATATTCTTAAATCATCTTATCATTTGATTGGCATTGGTATATCTAATTACATATTGAGTCATGTGTTGCTTAAAGTGAATGTATTGTGCATACTATGCTATACTTTACAAGTCCATTTTCATAGATTGGGATACCTCCCATGGCTTCAAGGAGTTAGCCTAAAGTGAAGGGGATAATGCACCAACGTGACAATGGCGTGTGTCCCAAGTGTGCTTACCCTTGCGGCAACACATGACTTTCATAAGTGTATTACTTTGGGTGCTACCACTACTAACACAGGCTTTAAGAAAAAACCCTAAAAGATAAGACAAATCCACACAATATAATGTTTCTCACAAAAAAAAAGAACAAATTTTTTTGGCAAAAATAGAGAGAAAGATAGGGTGCATTACCTTATAAGTGTTGGAACAAACAAAAACCACCAAAAAGATTATATTATTTGTAGGTTAAGAAGGTACAAAACCTTAAAATAATTGTGTAAGGAAATAGGGCTAGAAAACAATATTTTCAAACAATGAATAGAAACAAGGAGAATGTTACCCTAAAAGGGAACACATCTGCAAAGATGCCCTTATATCCATTGAAAAACCTCATAAATATGTTCTTGTCCAAAACAAAGTTGGAAATCCCTCATTTCAAACTTGAAACAACCTGAAAACAATTTTGGATAAGGAAGCAAGAGTACACACTAGCTTTGATACCCTTTTGAATTGATAAAGATATTGTTAAAATGTGTAAATACTTCAACAAACTCTAATCCAACATACAACTTAAAAAATAAATATAACATAAAGAAAATTGAACACATACACAAGAGATATGGTGCATGTAAGCAAAAAAATTAGTCACTAAAGAATCCTAGATGATATACAAATTATTCCCAAGGTGAGCATTTATATACAACTAATCGGGTTATAGACCCACACAAATGCTTATGTTGGCCTTGACCTCCTAAAATGACATAAAATATGTTCACTAGGTTGATTATTAAACCATAACTTGTTAACACAATAATGAGGTTGCTTAGCCATAATCAAGTAACCACAAGTGAATATTACCATCATTTCAACAACCAGATCCTTAATTTGCATTTCAATTAACTCTTGTTAATGTAGTTCACTATAATTTCTCATTAATATAATAGTAGCGTAATACTCTTTTTTAACACTTAAATTGTCTCATCTCAAATAGAACTTATGGTAGATGACT
The DNA here is from genome assembly GCA_031772625.1 of Pinus tabuliformis. NCBI lineage: Eukaryota > Viridiplantae > Streptophyta > Pinopsida > Pinales > Pinaceae > Pinus > Pinus tabuliformis. The sequence continues at coordinate 1,141,961,912 of CM062805.1, read as the reverse complement.
TTCCCCACTAGGAGAGATATGGACCCACTATAAATACCTAGGTTGGTCTTGACCTCCTAGGAATAATCTAAACCATAAAATGATGTGATTTTTTTAACTATAATCAAGTAACCACAAATGAAAATTACCATCATTTAAATATTTAAATAATTGAAATACTTAATGTGCAGTCACTAATTAAAACAATTCACTATAATTTCATATTGATTAATATGATATTTGCATAACATTTTTTTTAACACTAAAATTGTCCCATCTTAAGAAGAACCTACTTTAGATGCTTTAGCGGGCTTGAAACTTTCATTCATACTTTTAATATGACCATTTCCAAAATAAAAATATTGACTACATGCAAAACCTCCCTAGTTTGCCCTGTTGGCCATCAATTTTGATCTTCTTTTCCTATCCTAAATCCATTTATTTACCACCATATTCCATCCTATTTCAGCTATATATTCCTCATTTTAGTCCTATTTTTCATATTTAGGCAACTAAATTAATTTTTTCATTTTTTGGAAACTTTTGTAAAAGTTAGGTTTTAAGAGTAAATTTGGATTGCATTAAAAATTCTCGTAATAGCTTCATGAAAGTCATATGTGCATGACACCTGGGAAATATTTGAATGCATATTTGGAAATTTTGGAAACCACGGATGAAGAAACACCTATTGGTTCAGTCAAACTGAGCAAAAACAAGCTCGATCAACTCTGGTCAAACTTGACCTGTCATTTAGGAATTCCTAGTAAAAATGAGCATATGTATTATTTTGTGGGATTTTTCCTGATTTTGTGAACCAAACTTCATGAGTTCAACCTATATGGATAGATTATGATTGATAAGGTTGTTAGTGCCATTATAACAAAGTTTGTTTCTGATTTTCCTATTTAAACAGAGTTTATGGACCATTCAAAAAAAGTGTAATTTTGTATTAAGATTATTGGAGACTTTTGAGATAATTTGAAGAATCATTTCTACTGTTCTATTTGTTGTTCATGTTGTGGATGCTTTATTAAGTTAGTTTTAGCTGAAGAGTTCTTCAAGTGTACAAGGCAAGGTTGGAGGGCCCCCATACCAAGCTACGTACACTTTGGTTAAATTCTGTACAAATTATCATAGTTTTGATTCAGTATTTCTTGTTTCAGTGTTGTGATTTAGTTATTTAGGTGTGTTATGATTTATGTCTGATTTTTGGATGATTTTGGTTTGAAATCTAATTTGTGTACAAAAGGACAAACAAGTATTTAAGTTAAATTCTCTTTCAATCAAATTATGAATCACAACTAAAAATCATCATTTTGCATTTCTTGAATTGTTTCTTGAATTCCAGTTTATGATTTGATGCAATGGTAATGTTGTTGGAGTATAACCCCAAGGGTTAGCTTAGTTGGTCAAAATCAGTGCCTCTCTGTTCGGGAGGTCACAGGGTCCATTCTGCCTGAAGCCCTTGGGATTAGGCCTTGCTAGTGGGCTACGGGGCTAGATTCCCTTCAAGGTCGATCAGCCTAGATTTTTCTGTGGAGGTAGTGGCCACCCATTGACCAAGGTGTCCGTGAACCACATCCAAAAAAAAAATGTTGTTGGAGTATAACTGTAAGGAAGGACAACCAGGACCTCCTAATTTAGGAGTCTCTTCTCTTGCTTTCCACACATCAAAAAATTTTGCTCTTTAGTTTCTCTTCTTGAGGACAGTATTGTGGGGAAGAACAACCAAGACCTCCTAAGTTAGGTGCCTTTTCCTTCACTTCCCGCATCTTGAATCAGAGACTTTTTAGTTTCTTTAAACTTAGAACTTATATGTAATATGCATTTCCCTTGACCTTTGAGCATTGCCTTCCAAAATTGAATTATCTGAAATCCATATACTTTGGACGTGCTTCCAAGTCTATAAACCCATATTGTCAAGTAAAACACCTGCGTTAGTTTACTTAGTAAATTGACCTGACATTTTTGGCGCCGTTGTCAGGGAAGCACATCCATATATAATCAAAATAGGAAGATTTAAACAAAAACAGAAATAAAATTTTGTTGTTAGGATTTTTCCATTATGATTCTATATGACTAGAAAAAGAGATGAAAAAGGTAGATACATAAAACAAGACCCCCCAACTACTAAACCATTGGTAGAAGCATGACTACTTACATTCGAATTAATTACACCAATTGCAGGAAAACCAACTTTGGAATAGTTAGAGGAGAAACAATGTTCAGGACAGAGGTTAAAGCTTGTTGAAAGATAAACTTTTTTAGCTTATGAAGTGAAGAGAAAACAAAAAAAATAGGAACATATTCCATAGGAAAAAAAAAAGAGAAAGAAGAAAACCAATTGATTAGCCTATTCTTGAACAGTTAGATCGGCCTATCCTTGAACAACTAAATCAACCTATCTCTAAACAAACAAAACAAGTTGAAAACACAGTCTCAATTCATTACTGAAACATTTAAAACTATTGAAAAAGATATGGAAGAAGAAGGGCAAGGATCTAATATCCCAATACTAACTCCAAAACAAAGGTTACAATATGAAAAGCAACAAAAGGAATGGCAAAGAAAAAGAGAGGAAGATATGAGAAGAGAAGCAGAAAGAAAAAGAGAGGAAGATGCCAAAAGAGAATATGATCATAAGAGAAGACAAGATGCAGAAATAGATAATGATGAAGAAGCTACTTTTGGATTCCCAATTTTAGATACTAGAGCAATTCTTGGAGAAGAGGTAAAAATGAAGAATATTCCACCTTCGATTTTACCAAATTTCTATGGAATGTCTTCTGAAGATCCTAATTAATTCATGTTTGAATTTGATATCTTATGTTGTACTTATGGTTACACTGATGATACACATAAGCTTCGTCTTTTTCCTGCTACTCTTAAAGCAGTTGTATTTAAATAGTTTATGGGATTAGGAGAAGACACTATTACTTCTTGGAAAGACATGAATAATTTTTTTCTTAAGAAGTATCAACCCTATTGTATGCCTAGAGATTCAAAGGAAGATATTTTTAGGATGTCTCAACAAGAAGATGAGAATTTGGAACAATAATTAGAACGATTTCTTTACAACTTACAAAATCCAAACAACATTTTTTAAATCCTGATACCATTCGAACATTTTTTCTCAAATGAATACGAGATGAGTATCTTGATATTCTCAATGTGATGGGTAAAGGAGATATTCCATACTTACCATTCGATGAAATTTTTGAATTATGTCAGAAGTATTCTAGAGGTAGAAACAAAATAGGAAAAAGAGATATAACTTCAAAAGCTTCTAAATCAGCAACAAGAGGAGTAACAAGAGCAAAAATAGGGAGTTTATTAGAAAACTTTAAAACTAATATTTTGAGCACCTTAGAAACATAGGTTGATGTACTGAAAGCAAATAAGAAACAAGAAGAAGAAGAACAAACTCTATTAATCTTTGTCCTAAGTGTAGGAAGAAGCATCAATTACGAGAATATCCCTTGGATAATATACATGTTTGTAGACTTTGTACAGAAAATCATGTCACAGATGATTGTCCAACATTAAAATAGTTGCAAGTGGGCCAACTAGAAGAAACTCAAAGATTTTATTATATGGCACCAAGAAGAGCTTGGAAAACACGTTTTGCAAGTACATCTCAACAATTTCCTTAACAAATTCCCCAAAATTTTCAGTATCAAAATTCATGGAATACTCCTACACCATGGAAAACTTGGCTCACTCAAACTCAACACCAAGGTGGGAGAGGATATGCCTATCCATCTCAACCATTCTATCCATTTCAAGCTTATCCTCAATAGCCAACTCAACAACCTTACCCTTAGCAGCCATACCCTCAACAACCAATGCCATTTCCACAACAAAATCTTGCACCCTTACTAACTCAACCACAATAGATTCAATTTCCATCTAACTAACCACCACCCAGACCAACTCAATTACCATCTCAGCCAGTAGCAAATCCGAGTAATAGAGTGGAAAGGCCAGCATATAATGTGGAAGAAACAACATTATTTCCTACATATTCTATTCTTCCTATTCAAGACATCCACTTGAGGTCTGGAAAAGTTCTACAAAAAGATTCTCCACCAATCATAGAAGAACAAATTGAAGAAGGAGAACAATCTGAAAAATCTAATCCAAAGAATCAAATTCAGAAAAGTAAAACTATTATGACTCAAACACCACCTTTCCCAGAAAGGTTAGTAGAGCAGAAAACTTCAATTTCTCTTCCTGAATTTGATATCTTAGATGAATTAAAGAATTCTTATGTCAAAATTCCTTTGTTGCAAGCTATCAAATATATTCCAATCTATACAAAAACAATAAAGGAATTATGTATTAAGAAAACTAGCAGAAAGAAAAGAGATCCACCCACAATCCAAGTCATTGGCAAATTAGCTAGTCTCATGTCTGCAAAAACAACAATTGAAAAGTATATTGATCCTGGGATACCTATGGTTACCATTTCAATCAATAATTTTTTAGTTCCTAAAACTTTAATTGATTTAGGAGCTGTTATAAATGTCATGACAACAAAAACTATGAAGTATTTAAAATTGCCAAATATCCGACCTACTACTACAATTTTAGAACTAGCAGATAGATCTAAAGTTGTACCAGAAGGAATACTTGAGGACATCATTGTTTCTTTGGATTCATGGGAATACCTTGTAGACTTTCTGATCTTGCAACCAAAAACATATCTAGCAAGCCATACTTTAATTATTGGCAAACCATGGTTAGCTAAGCAGATGTCTTCATTGGATGCAAGTCAGGAAGCATGACCATAGCACATGGAAATGAAAGGAAACATATTACACTCTATCCTCCTACTCAATCTCCTTCTTTACTATCATGGCTTGATAACCAACAAGAAGAAACTCAACATTTTTTAAGCATTAATCAAGCCTTTAATTTTAGAGAAAAGGAAGAAAATGAGGATTTAATAGATCTTTTTATCTTAGAACCTGATATTTCTAAGCAGCTAGGAATAACACAATATGAAGTTGCAAATCATCTTTTAAATCAATGTTTTCAAGAAAAATATACTATTCAATCATTGCAGAATTCATTTGAAAGCATTTTTCCTGTCAAGTCAATTACCAATTCTCAAATCAAAACCATTAAAATCAATCCTGGAAAGAATTTAAATATTGGTAATAATCTACAATCATCACAAGAACAACATGTAATTGAATTTTTACAAAAATATTCAAAATATTTTGCCTGGGACTATACAAACGTGCAAGGAATTTATCCAAAAACATGTATTAACCATATTAGTATTGATGATAATATCAAGCCAGTTAGACAACCACAAAGAAGAATGAATCCAATGATGAAAGAGATAGTTAAGGAAGAACTACAAGAACTATTACAGGTAAGATTCATCTACCCTATCTCAGATAGTCAATTGGTTTCTCCCTTTGTTGTGGTACCAAAGAAAAATGGAAAATGGAAAATATGTGTAGACTATAGGGAACTGAAAAAAGCAACATTGAAATATTATTTCCCATTACCATTCATTGATCAAGTACTAGATTCACTAGCAGGAAAGAAATTCTTTTCTTTTCTTGATGGATTTAGTGGATACAATCAGATTAAGATATCATTGAAAGATCAGGATAAAACTACATTTACTTGTCCTTGGGGAACATATGCTTATAATGTTTTACCTTTTGGATTATGTAATGCAGCTGCTACATTTCAAAGATCAGTCCTAGCTATCTTTGCAGATCGTATACATGAATGTGTTGAAGTCTACATGGATGATTTTACTGTCTATGGAGGTACATTTGATGATTGTTACACTAATGAGATGCATAGAAACAAACTTATCCCTCAATAATGAGAAATGTTTTATGATGTTAATTGAAGGGATAGTGTTGGGACATCACATTTCTTCTTTTGTAATAAAGGTAGACCCAGTAAAGATACAAATCATTGGAAAATTAATGCCACCAACAACACATAAATAAGTAAGAATTTTCTTGGGATATGCAGGCTATTAGAGAAGATTCATTGAAAAATTCAGCAAAATAGCTTTACCCTTGTTCAAATTACTTGTAAAAGACGTAGAGTTTCAATGGACTACAGATTTTCAAGACGCGTTTAAAAAATTGAAAGAAAAATTGTCTATAGCACCCATTCTCAGAGGACCAAATTGTTCATTTCCATTCCACATATCTATTGATGTATCAAATACAGTTATAGGAGCATCTCTAGGACAAAAAGAAAATTAGTTTAACTATGCCATTTATTTCATTAGAAAAAGTCTAACTCCGGCAGAATTAAACTATACAGTAACTGAAAAAGAAATGCTAGTTGTTGTGCATGTAATCAATAAATTTAGGCATTATATAATAGGCTATCAAGTGTTTATTCATACATATCATTCAACCATTAAATATTTAATGAACAAAACAATTACCAATGGCAGAATTACTAGATGGTTGTTACTAATGTAAGAATTCAATCTCATTGTTTTAGATCAACTAGGAAAAGATAATCAAGTGACAAATTTCCTATCAAGACTTCATTCTCTTGGTGATCTTATTCATGTTTCATACAAATTTCCTGATGAACATCTATTTTCTATAACAGCTAAAACCCCATGGTTTGCAGATGTAGCTAATTATTTATCATCTAGAATATTACCATCTCATTTCACTAACAAGCAGAAAATAAAAATAATCAGAGAGTGTTAGATATAGTTGGGTCAATGGTGACGTCTTCTATACTAGTCATGATCATTTGATACAAAAATGTGTAAGAGAAGATGAAATTCTTGATATTCTAAAAGCATGTTATGATGAACCATGTGGTGGCCATTTTGCAGATAAACAAACAACTTACAAGGTACTCAAGCTTGGCTACTATTGGCCAACAATTTTTAAGGACTCAAAGGCCTATGTCAAAAGATGTGATAGATGTCAAAGAATAGGAAGACCTATAGTGTCAGATGAGATTTCATTCAAACCTCAAGTACTTATAGAACCATTTGAACAATGGGCTCTTGACTTTATGAGACCTCTTAACCTGCCTTCAAATGGAAAGAAGTACATCATAGTGTGTACAGACTATGCTACAAAATGGGTAGAAGCAAAAGCAGTGGCACGAGCAAAAAAAGAAATAGTGGTTTCATTCTTCTTTGAAGAAATCTTTTTAATATTTGGGGTCCTAAGACAGATTGTTACAGACTAGGGATCACAGTTCACTTCTAAATTTATCCGAGATCTTATGAAAAAATACAAAATCAAGTATAGAAAGTATACTCTGTATCATCCTCAAGCAAATGGACAAGTGGAATCTACTAATAAGGTTCGGGAAAATATCATGACAAAGAGAGTGAAAATGAACAGAAAAGATTGGTCAGACAAATTAAAAGATGTATTGTGGGCATATAGAATTACATGGAGAAATACTACTGGATTTAGCCCATATCAATAAGTATATGGTAAAGAAGTTTTGCTACCAATCGAATTTCAAATTCATACATTTAAACTTGCAACAGAATTGGGATTGGACCTGTCATAATCCCAACAACAGAGAATTATGTCACTGAATGAACTAGACAAAATCAAACAATAAGCAGTTGAGCATACATCACTGGTACAACAGCAGAGAATCAAATGGCATGACAGATTTACCAAAAACAAAATTTTGCATAAGGGATACTAGGCACTTTTTTTCGACTCCAAATACAAAGATTTGAAAGCTATGTTTACTACTCATTTGCTTAGGCCATATGAGATAGAAGAAATCTTTGACAATGGAGCAATCAAGATCAAGACAATTGATGAAGTCGCTATTTCATTTCTAGTTAATGGTCATAGACTCAAATTTTATAATACATCTATCAATAAAGAAGACTTTCTGAAGAGAGTCTCAACATAAAACAATATGGAAGTACTGGAACAACATAGTGATATGCCTTCCTTACTTCCAGAATAAAAAATAATAAAATTTATAAAATAATAGAGTTTGGTTGTGAAAATCCAAAATACTGGCACAATACAAACTCAAATTCATATTGGAAAACCAACTTGTTTTGCCAATATGAATTCTCTTTTATGTTTTTCAATTTCATTTTGCAAAATCATCCTCTAAAATTCTAAGACTTGAGGACAAGTCTCAAGATCAGAAAGAGGGAAGATTCATAATAAACCAACAAACTATGCAACTAGTTTAATGTCAAGCAGTTGTATTGCAGAAGGGACCTGAGACATCATAATCAATATTTATCAGTAAGGGGCCTGAACAAGATCAATATCATACATTATTGCAGAAGGGACCTGAACAAGATCAATATCATATGTTATTGCAAAAGGCACTTGGTTATTCATCTTGAAATCAACATCAATGGGACTTGAGAAGCATCTACAATCCAACAAAATCATTCAGAAGAATTCATTTTGAGGTCAAGGTATCATCATCATTAGCAAAAGGTCAAGTGTTGACAAAAGAGCTAAGGTCATCATCAACAAAAGAAAAGCATTGACAATGAGCTATCAAGCGAAAGGAAAGTGCTGTAAGTTTAAAGTATTCTTAATTCTTTCGATTTTGAATTTTTTCTAAGATTGACAAACTAGTTTAAACTTGAATATGCAGTACCCCTATCCATGTATATATTATCCTACATTATCCTACATTACCCTAGATCCTACATCACCCTACATTATATACATTTATCTCTTACATTATTCATTCATATTATTACATTCATTAATCTCATTATAACCTTACATTCATCAATTCATCATTCACTCAACCACATTTATTTCCATTTTTTACCAAACTTTTTGGCCACATCTCCTTTTTGGGCCAAAAAAAAAATTGCCTCATGAAAAATTGCATAAAAACAAGAAGGATTAGTCTCATATGCCTACAAAACAAGGACAAAGAGAATTAGTATCATTACAAATATACTTAACATCTTATTTCAAAAAGAATTTGATTTGAAATGACCCAAGATTATGGTCATTTAAAAACCAATCAATACATAAGTATATGTAAATAATGACAAAAAGTAGGGGCAAGTATGCAATGATAAAGGCATAATAATGGATATGCAACATGCAATGCAAGTATAATGGATCTAAAAATACACAATGAACAAGCATAATGCATAATAAAAAAAACATGCAATGCAAAATCCATAGACTAGTCCTAATAGTGATGAGTATTGAAAGCTCTAAACTACAAGAACTTACGAGCTATGATGCAGCATTAGCAAGAGAACAAAACAAGTATCGAGACATGTACAATGGACAACACTTATGTTACAAAGTGGTGATAAGAGTATAAAACCATGATGCATCAAGTGAAACAAGTGGCATATAAAGGTACAAGTGACAGGATGAACAGCCAGCTAGTCAAATCGAAAAAACGCAGCAACAAACGTCAAAATATGTTTCAAAGGGTTGCATGCACAATTGAACATTATCTGCACATTTTTCTTCATCATCACAGCAAAGTTTCATCATAACCCAGCTTAGAATCAAAGGACATTGTGTATTCATTGTTTATCCACAGCTTATAGAAAACACGACAAAATAAACCTTGTTTGACTAAGAAATACGCAGAGATTGGAAGAGAACTGTGTGCAAAGAGGAGCACCATGTGCAGTAGAGATAGTGTCAAACCAGGAGGTAACTCCTCAAATGTAAACATATTATTCATTCAGGTTGTTCATTATTATATACAAGAGGGAGTCTCTGTTCAGTTCATCTCCCAATGACTCTCCATTTTCTCTATTATTTATTTACACTAATTACAGTTGTTCACCCAATCCCTATGATTAAGTGTCAACATTTCCCCCCTTAATCTGAAGGGATGTTGGTGAGTCCAAGCATCGTTCTGAATCTTTCAATCTTTTCCCTTCTAAGCACTTTGGTGAAGATGTCTGCAATCTACTCATTAATGGAACAATGGAAAAGGTGGATTGTTTTGGCCTCAACATGATGTCGAATGGGATGATATTTTGTATTGATGTGCTTTGTTCGATCATGGAACTTTGGGTTCTTGGCCAAATTTATTTCTGAGGTATTGTCAATCATGAGTGGAGTCAATTGTACTTGTTTTACCTGCAAGTCTTCAAGAATTTTCCTGAGCCACACAATTTCTTTTGTTGCCTCAGCTTCTGCCACATATTCTGCCTCTGTTGTGGAATTTGTTGGAACTGATTGTTTGCATGATCTCCAGGAGACAACTCTTGATCCAAGACTCATAGAATAACCCGAAGTAGATACCCTAGTTCTTTGTCTCCATCGAAGTCTAAATCAGAGTATCCAATCAAGCTGAAGTTACCCACCTGTGTATACTTGATTCCAAAGTCTTGAGTTCCCTTCAAGTACTTTAGAACTCTTTTTGCAGAGGGCCAATGTCCCTCACAAGGCTTTTGCATAAACCTGGAGAGGATTCCAACAACAAACAAAATGTCTGGTTTGGTAGTAGTTAGGTAGTTGAGACTTCCTACAAGCCAACTATACTTTGTTGCATCCTCAAATTCTTTTCCTTCAATGGATGTGAGCTTTAAGTTTTGTTCCATTGGAGTAGTAAGAGGATTGCATTCTTTCATGCCAAACCTGTTCAACAGATCTCCAATGTATTTCTTTTGAGAAAGGAATATGGACTTCGGATGTTGAGTTACTTCAATACCAAGATAGTAATGAACATAGCTCAAATCAGTCATTTCAAAACCATTCCTCAATTCCTTCTTTATGGATGCAATTTAGCTCTCATTTTTCCTTGTCATCAAAAGATAATCTAAACATACCACAAGATATACAACTGTTTTTCCAACCTTCTTGACAAACAAAGTTGCATCATCAAGATCATAATGTTTGAAATTGAGTTTCAGAAGATGCTTAGTTAGTTTTTCAAACCAGGCTCGCGGTGCTTGTTTGAGGCCATACAAGGATTTCACAAGTTTGCATACTTTATGTTCATGTCCTTTTACAGCAAATCCTTTAGGTTGGGAAATAAAAACATTCTCTTTTATATCTACACTCAAGAAAGCAGCTTTTACATCCATTTGATGGACTTTCCAACTGTTTTGAGTTGTTAGGGCAAAGAGTGTCCGATGATAGCCTATTTTGCTGTGGGAGAAAAAGACTCCTCATAATCGACCCCTTCCTTCTGTGCAAAAACTTTTGCCACAAGCCTGGCTTTGTGATTGTCAAGTGAGCCATCAACTTTATACTTTTTCTTGTAGACCCACTTGCAGCCAATTGGTTTGGTTCCCAATGGAGGATCAACCAGCTTCCAAGTTCCATTCTTTATCAAGGCATCATACTCCTTTTGCATTACTTATTTCCATTCATCATGAGAAGAAGCTTCTTTGAAGGAATTTGGTTCAAAATCTATAGACAAATTCAATTCACAATCATAAGAAACATCCATATCAACAGGTGAATCAGATTCATCTACATCATCTCCATTTTGCCAGGTTGAATTTCTAGTTCCTATCTTTCCAACCTCATCATGATGAACACTTTCAAGTGTCTTTGTCAACCATTTTGGGGGACCTTTCTGAGATATTCCAGGCTACTCTGTTGATTGAGTTGGGACTGAATCAAGATTGAGTCTCCCAATTTCGTCAATCACATCAGTCAAAGTATCATCCATTGTTGGAGTTTCATGTGGGGGATAGAGTGCTTCAGAAGGAGATTCCATAGGTTGATCTAGTATAGGAATCCCCCCTTCAAGATGTGGAATTTAATTATCAAATTCTTGAAATGATTTTTCATTTGCGAATCTATCCAAGCGATCAAGTTGTCGCTCAACAACATTGTCAGTTTTGGATGATTCAAGAAAGATTACATCTCTAGATACAACAAACTTTTTATTGACTTCATCATAGAGATGGTATGCTTTGGAGGTGTTTGAATACCCCAGGATGATACACTTACGAATTCTTGCACCAATTTTGTTTCTATGTACCTTTGTTATCAAGGCATAACATGTGGAACCAAAGATGCTGAGATGCTTTACCAAAGGAATGTGCCCATACCACATTTCATAAGGAGTCTTGTTTCTAATAGCATTAGATGGACATCTATTCTTTACATATGCAACACATAAAACTGCATCAGCCCAAAACATCATTTTTACATTTTTGAAAAACATCATGGAGTGCACCATATTTAAGATTTTCCTGTTCATTCTTTCAGCTACTCCGTTCTATTGGGGATTATAACGCACAGTTGTTTGATGTTTGATTTCATGTTGGCAAAGATAGTTTTCAAATTCATTTGAAGTGTATTATTTTCCATTATCAGTGCAAATAGAGCCAATATGAGATTGTGCATCATTTTCAGTCCGTGTAAGAAATTTCTTGAATGTTTAAAAAGCATCAAATTTGTTCTTCAATAAATAAACCCAACACATTCTGGTGTAGTCATCAATAAATTTCATCATATATTTGTTTCCATTTGTAGAAGGAACAAGCATTGGACCACATAAATCTGAATGAATGAGTTCAAGTTTTCTATGTGCTCTGGAATGTGAATCATGAAAAGAATGTTTGCAATGCTTTCATAGAATGCAAGCATCACATTGCTTAAGTTTCCTAGGAATTGTAGGCAAACCAGTAACACCATTTTTCTTCAACAAGTGGAGGTTGTCATAGTTCAAGTGTCCAAATCTAGCATGCCATAATAAACTTGATTGCAATGTACCTTCTTCATAATGAGAATTGTGTGAGAAATTTTGTGCACGAGTAGAGGTACCCTGCAGCTTGAGAAGCCTTTCTTCTTCTATCCCCGTCATGACAAGTGAGTGGTTTGATGCTTTTTTCACCTCAAGCTTTCCATCAAACATATGAATGGAGTGTCCTTTCTGGCGGCTGTGGACCAAGGACAACAAGTTTCTCCTCAGTTGTGGGAGATATAAAACATGGTGCAAAAGAAAGTATGGAAGACCAGGAAATTTAAGCCTGATTGTACCAAGCCCTAATGGCTTGAGTTTTGATTTGTTTGAAAAGTATACTTCTCCATCAACATTGTCAGTAAATTCTTCAAACAATCTGTTTTAAAAGTCATGTGGCAAGTTGCTCCTAGATCAAGAAACCAATCATTTTTCCAAGAAGCGAGGCATTAAATAAGTCTTCATTTACTCCAATATTATAGTGTATCACAACATAGTGAGCGGATTCAGGTGCTATACCTTTTCTCTTTGTCATTAGTTTTACCTTTGGGTTGGTTTCTTTCATGGTCAATTATGTCCCAAGGCAACTTGCATGTGGATGCATCATGTGATCCATCTCTTTTGCAGCATATGCAGTGCAAATCTGACTTTTCTCCTTAAGAGTGTTTGCCCCCCCACCTCTAAAATTTCTTCCTCTTCCTCTTCGACCACCTCTTCCTCTTGAAGAATTTTGGGCAATATTCTTCTCTCTATGTGCAAGGCACACAACCTCTTCAGATGACTGAGGAGTTGTCTTCTTCCTAAGAACTTTCTCTCTTTAACAATTTTTTTCACAAGGGAGTCCAAGGTAATATCTTTGAGGTTTCCATTTGCTTGCAATGACTCAAGATAATTTGAGTAAGTGGGATAAAGTGCCTTGAGAAAAGCTATCAGAGGAATGTCCAATTCAACATTAGTGGCTTTGACATCATGCATAATAGATTTTACTTCTGATGCAAGAGCAAGAGGATCATTATTTTGTAATTCAAGGGTGAACAATTTAATCATGAGTTGAACAACTTCAAGTGCAGAGTGTGAGTCATAGAGTTCCTTCAATTTTTGTAAGGCTTCAAAAGCATTTGAAAATGGAGAAATATGGTGACTCACCTCTTCATTTACTGATGTTGCAATCAATGCATATGCCTTGCTGTTCTTATTTTCCCAAATGGCAAATTCCTTGTCTGAGGTAGGCTATTTTGGCTCTTTGTCTCTGTTACAAACACACACTTCTTTCCACAACTCATTAAAAATGAGAGTGTATTGTATTTTCCGAGACCACTCAGGATAGTTATCCTTCCCATTGAGAACCACTCCCACAACAGATATCAATGAGTGCATTTTAAAAATATGTATTGTGTAAAAAAAATCGCTCTTCTGCTGTGTACAAAAATGAGGTGGTAGTCTATAATTCGACTACTGGTTAACTTTGTAACCTCATCAACAAAGTTGCATCTTTACACAATTCGCAGACCTATGGGTTATGGGCCCTCAACATTTTATTAATTTATTTATCACAACCGAAATGAACATGATTTCTTTAACGTTTATGACCAAAACCCAAATAAATTTAATCTCCTTTATGATCATTTCGCATCCGCCAGAAATGTTAACCTATACGCATGTTGTGATGTGATTATCGTCCGATCAATCAACCAATGAACGGTCATGATGGCCAGAACTCAACGAGGTTTTAATCCCATTTTATAAAACCTTATCGCATCCAAAATTTAAATTAACTCACATGCATTTTCTGACACGATATGTGTCTGATTACCCATTAAATAGAAGGTCCAATCACTCTGAACCTTAAACTCTTTTTAATGATTTTATCAGATCCCCTAGCCGAGGTAACTTGCTTGCAAGTTCCCACGCGATCACCGTGGATCTTCTTAAATCCAGTTCTGTACGTGGATTTTCCCCTTGAGGGTCCCGCTTATCTGACCAATCACCGTCAAGGCCTCGTTCACTTCTCCTTTTATCAAGTGCTTCAATCCACGTCGTTGATCTCATTCTCCAGATCCAACGAATATCACGTCGTCCGCTCACCAACCAACCCGGACGATCTCCACCATCGATTTGACCCGTTCAATCAAGTGGTTGTCACGCAATCTCGCGTGAAATCTTGCACGACTAGTATCAGGTCGAGAGCAAGCGAGAAGAGTGGTTTTCCTGTGCTACGTGTTGCCCTATATGGTTAATCGTGTGAATTTTAGGAATACAGTTTACAGCCTTTAGGGCACGCGAGATACGTCTGCAACAGTTTCCAGAGAGGGGCAGCAGTTGCGATAGAGGGGAAAACCTACAAGAGGTCAGTTCTGCAAAATAGGCAGAACATAGGCAGAAGGGAGTTACAAAGTAGAGAAGGAAGCCAAAAATGGCGTTGGCTCTGATACCATGTCAGACCAAGCTCCTCAAATGTAATCGTATTATTCATTCAGGTTGTTCATTATTATACACAAGAGGGAGTGACTATTCAGTTCATCTCCCGATGACTCTCCATTTTCTCTATTATTTATTTGCACTAATTACAGTTGTTCACTCAATCCCTATGATTAGGTGTCAACAAATAGCTCGAGGAAATGCATGGAGAAATAAGGAGGAGCATTGTGTTTAAAAGGAGAGATAGGAAAGTGCAAAACCGAGATTTCTTATGCGCTGAGCAGACATATTTGTTGGCATTATGATTCAAGTGTTGTCCTTGATGGCAACTCACTCAGAGGATGGTACAGGTGCTCAGAGGTTGGTACAGGTGATGGCAACTTAATCAGAAGACAGATCTCAGTACAGCATACCAAGGAAGCTCATACATGCCGTTTCGTTAAGCCCAAGTCGCGTGTACACGCAAGTTCGATTCATAAAAAGCGCGTGTATGTGGAAAGGTTCCTTTGGTCCATGGTGGTTAGTCCTTGGAAGTTGTGCCTATGATTTCGGACCATTGTGTCTCGACGGGCGTGTCGATCCCTAGTTTTGAAGTTGATGGTATTGTGTTACTATGGTTTTGGCTCTTGGTATTGAGTTAGGCCTAAGACTATATAAGGAGAAGAAGATCATTAGGCAAGATCATCTTTCGACAAGGCTTGAATATCTAAGAGAGAAAGAGATCTGATATGCAGGTTCTGGGTTGCTTGATCTAAGCCAAGGAGAGATCACATCGGTTGATGGAAGACTAGATCTAAGGATAGATCGGGATCTAATGGTTTGAAATGCACTATCATGATATGGTTGATTATGCGTATTTCTAGATCTGCATATTGTCGCAATGTTACGTTTTGGATCTAACTAATGTCTGGTACAGCTGCAAATTGAGAAAGTTTATTTTTAGATCTGTACGCAGGTTGGCTTCGGTAAAAGAGCGTGTATACGCGGGTTTTGCTCATTGAAGTAGCGTATATCTTTTGAAGCTTGATTTTGGGTTTACAGTGGGGTCTGACTGTTATTGCAGAGTTCTGTAGTCTGCTCTGTGTTCTGGTAACTGGTGATTGACAGGGTTCAGTGGTTCAGTGATTCAAAGTTTGGTTGTTTTATGCTTCAATGATCTGTTGTGGAAATTGAATGATTTGTGGTCTTCAGATTGTAATGTTGTGCTTCAGGAATATCCAAGTCTGAAAATGTATGAAAAGTGATATCTGAAAGAAGGAAGATTGTAGGTCAGCACCTACGTACTAGTATCTTGGCTAGTACAAGAGCAAAGGGGGTTGGAGCTCCCTTCCAAGGAAGTTTGGAGAACGAGAGAAGGTTGAAGCCTTCTGCAGGTTGTAGCCTGCGTACTGGTATAAGGCTGCACCAGTACAAAAGATTGTAAACTGAAGTTTCATATTAAAGAAAGATAGAGACAACTTGCAGCAGGTGGTTTTCACCCACATTGGGTTTCCACCTTATATCTTGGTGTTCATGTGTGTGGCTTTTTATCTGTTCTGTTTTACTGCACATGTTTACTGTTAATGTGATGAATAATGTCCTGATGCACTTAATTGAAGAAAAAGCTAACTAAATTGTGAGTTTTCTTCCTATACGCTGTTTTACTTCGTCACAGTAGCGTGTACACGCTGGTTCACTTAACTGAAGTAGCGTATATGTTTCTGAGCATTTAAAAAGTTTGATTAATCAGATAATACTGATTCACCCCCCCTCTCAGTATTATTTCCAACAATATTCTCCATCAAATCCCATAAATTGTGCAGTGATAAGTTAAGAGTAGATCTCGGGGTCTTCTCAACAGTTAAAAAATTTCTAAGATTGTGTTATTCTCTCAAAAAGGGTTCAACATAAGCTCTTGTTTAAATTTATCATACTATGAGAGAAACACGACTTGAGTCCTAGATTAGCAATGCTCTGTTACCCTAAAAAGACTCTGCCACCTGTAGACCAATGATTTTTCGAATTGCTAGAGACAGAGAGTTTAACTAGGATTGTATGTTTACACATGAGCAAACAAACCTTAACAAGATAATCTCTACAAGGTTTCGACAGTCATTTGCAACTCATGTATCGTTCCAAAAATGATTTCCTCATACATTTTTAAACACAGTTTGCCAAATTTTGCACATAAAAAATACAGTGAACATGCTTTTGTATACAAAGTGAGCAATTTTGTATGAAATTTTGCAAACAGAGAAGGTTTTTCATCGATTTTTATGGGAAATTTTGCAAACAAAGAGGATTTTTAAACACAATTTTGCAAACAGTGAGAGATTTTTGCAGTGGAGATATTTTCACATGGTTTTTCACACAATGAGAGTTTTTCATCCAATTTTACAAACAAATGATTTTTTTAATTTTTTTTAACACCACTTGTTGGAGACATAGGAATTAAAAACCTGAAGGCAGAAGAAGTAATATCATTATTTTCTTTTTCAAAGCTACAGAGGTTTGGTAAGTACATTCACCACTCATGATAGTTCTCCTTCCTCATCATGATGAACACTTTCAAGTGTCTTTGTCAACCACTTTGGGGGACCTTTCTGAGATGGTCTAGGCCACTCCGTTGATTGAGTTGGGACTGAATCAAGATTGAGTCTCCCAATTCTGTCAATCACATCAGTCAAAGTATCATCCATCGTTGGAGTTTCATGCGAGGGAGAGAGTGCTTCAGAAGAAGATTCCACAGGTTGATCTAGTATAGGAATCCCCCCTTCATGATGTGGAATCTGATTAGCAAATTCTTGAAATGATTTTGCATTTGCAAATCTATCTAAGCGATCAAGTTGCCACTCAACAACATTGTCAGTTTTGGATGATTCAAGAAAAATTACATATCTAGATACAACAAACTTTTTATTGACTTCATCATAGAGATGGTATGCTTTGGAGGTGTTTGACTACCCCAAGAAGATACACTTACGAATTGTTGCACCAAGTTTGTTTATATGTACCTTTGGTATCAATGCATAACATGTGGAACCAAAGACCCTGAGATGCTTTACCAAAGGAATGTGCCCATACCACATTTCATAAGAAGTCTTGTTTCTAATAGCATTAGATGGACATCTATTCTTTACATATACAACACATAGAACTGCATCAGCCCAAAACACCATTTTTACATTTTTGAAAAACATCATGGAACGCACCATATTTAAGATTGTCCTATTCATTCTTTCAACTATTCTATTATGTTGGGGGATTATAATGCACAATTATTTGATGTTTGATCCCATGTTGGCGAAGATAGTTTTCAAATTCATTTGAAGTATATTCTTTTCCATTATCAGTGCGAATAGAGCCAATATGAGATTTTGCATCATTTTCAATCCATGTAAGAAAGTTCTTGAATGTTTAAAAAGCATTAGATTTGTTCTTCAATAAATAAACCCAACACATTCTGGTGTAGTCATCAATAAATTTCATCATATATTTATTTCCATTTGCAAAAGGAACAGGAATTGGATCACATAAATTCGAATGAATGAGTTCAAGATTTCTATGTGCTCTAGAATGTGAATCATGAAAAAAATGTTTGCAATGATTTCGTAGAATGCAAGCATCACATTGCTTAAGTTTCCTAGGAATTGTAGGCAAACCAGTAACACCATTTTTCTTCAACAAGCGGAGGTTGTCATAGTTCAAGTGTCCAAATCTAGCATGCCATAATAAACTTGATCGAAATGTACCTTCTTCATAATGAGAATTGTATGAGAAATTTTGTGCACGAGCAAAGGTACCCTGCAGCTTGAGAAGCCTTTCTTCTTCTATCCCCGTCATGACAAGTAAGTGGTTTGATGCTTTTCTCACCTCAAGCTTTCCATCAAACATATGAATGGAGTGTCCTTGCTGGCGGTTGTGGACCAAGGACAGCTAGTTTCCCCTCAGTTGTGGGAGATATAAAACATGATGCAGAAGAAAGTATGGAAGACCAGGAAATTTAAGTCTGATTGTAACAAGCCCTAATGGCTTGAGTTTTGATTTTTCTGTAAAGTATACTTCTCCATCAACATTGTTAGTAAATTCTTCAAAAAATCTATTCTAAAAGTCATGTGGCAAGTTGCTCCTAAATCAAGCAACTAATCATTTTTCCAAGAAGCAAGTGAAGCATTAAATAAGTCTTCATTTGTTCCAATATTATAGTGTTCCGCAACATAGTGAGCGGATTCAGGTGCTATACCTTTCTCTTTGTCATTAGTTTTACCTTTGGGTTGGTTTCTTTCATGGTCAATTATGTCCCAAGGCAACTTGCATGTGGATGCATCATGTGATCCATCTCTTTTGCAGCGTATGCAGTGCAAATCTGACTTTTCTCTTTAAGAGTGTTTTCCCCCGCTACCTCTGAAATTTCTTCCTCTTCCTCTTCGACCACCTCTTCCTCTCGAAGAATTTTGAGCAATATTCTTCTCTCTATGTGCAAGGCACACAACCTCTTCAGATGAATAAGGAGTTTTCTTCTTCCTAAAATCTTTCTCTCTTTCAACAATTTTTTTCACAAGGGAGTCAAAGGTAATATCTTTGAGGTTTCCATTTGCTTGAAATGACTCAAGATAATTTGAGTAAGTGGGATAAAGTGCCTTGAGAAAAGCTATCAGAGGAATGTCCAATTCAACATTAGTGACTTTGATATCATTCATAATAGATTTTACTTCTGATGAAAGAGCAAGAGGATCATTATTTTGTAATTCAAGGGTGAACAATTTAATCATGAGTTGAACAACTTCAAGTGCAGAGTGTGAGTCATAGAGTTCCTTCAATTTTTGTAAGGATTCGAAAGCATTTGAAAATGGCGAAATATGGTGACTCACCTCTTCATTTATTGATGTTGCAATCAATGCATATGCCTTGCTATTCTTATTTTACCAAATGGCGAATTCCTTCTCTGAGGTAGGTTGTTCTGGCTCTTTGTCTCTATTTCCAACACACATTCCTTTCCACAACTCATTAAAAATGAGAGTGTATTGGATTTTTCGAGACCACTCAGGATAGTTATCCTTCCCATTGAGAACCACTCCCGCAACAGATATCAATGAGTGCATTTTAAAAATATGTACTATGTAAAAAAAATCGCTCTTCTGTTGTGTACGAAAATGAGGCGGTAGTCTGTAATTGACTACTGGTTAACTTTGTAACCTCATCAACGAAGCTGCATCTTTACACAATTCGTGGACCTGTGAGTTATGGGCCCTCAACATTTTATTAATATATTTATCACAACCAAAATGAACACGATTTCTTTAACGTTTATGACCAGAACCCAAATAAATTTAATCTCCTTTATGATCATTTCGCATCTGCCAGAAATGTTAACATATACGCATGTTGTGATGTGATTATCGTCCGATCAATCAACCAATGAACGGTCGTGATGGCCAGAACTCAACGAGGTTTTAATCCCGTTGTATAAAACCTTATCACATCCGAAATTTAAATTAACTCACATGCATCTTCCAACGTGATATGTGTCTGATTACCCATTAAACAGATGGTCCAATCACTCTGAACCTTAAACTCTTTTTAATGATTTTATCAGATCTCGTAGCCGAGGTAACTTACTTGCAAGTTCTCGCGTGATCACTATGGATCTTCTTAAATACGGTTTTGTACGTGGATTTTCCCCCTGAGGGTCCCGCTTATCTGACCAATCACCGTCGGTGCCTCGTTCACTTCTCCTTTTATCAAGCACTTCAATCTGCATCGTTGATCTCATTCTCCAGATCCAACGAATATCACGTCGTCTGCTCACCAACTAACCTAGACAATCTCCATTGTCGATGTGACCCGTTCAATCAAGCGGGTGTCGCGCAATCTCGAGTGAAATCTTGCACGACCGATATCAGGTCAAGAGCGTGCAAGAAGAGTGGTTTTCTTGTGCTACGTGTTGCCCGCTAAGGTTAATCGCGTGAATTTTAGGAATACAATTGACAGCCTTTAGGGCACACGAGATACCGCTTCCCACTTATCAATACGACCCACGTCCTTAATTCATACTTTTAACAAAGGTGCTAAAGGAAAGGTTTAGCGCTAAAACTCAGTATTAATGCTCAACACAAATTGACTGTGATTTATAAATAAAATGTATGAACAGAGAAACATACCTCGCATAACCAGTTGAACATCTGCAACAATTGCTAGAGAGGGGCAGCTGTTGCGAGAGAGGGGAAAACCTACAAGAGGTCAGTTCTGCAAAATACACAAAACATAGGCAGAAGGGAGTTACAAAGTAGAGAGGGAAGCCAAAAATGGCATTGGCTCTGATACCATGTCAAGCCAGGAGGTAACTCCTCAAATGTAATCATATTTTTCATTCAGGTTGTTCATTATTATATACAAGAGGGAGTGACTATTCAGTTCATCTCTCGATGACTCTCCATTTTCTCTATTATTTATTTGCACTAATTACAGTTGTTCACTCAATCCCTATGATTAGGTGTCAGCAAATAGCTCGAGGAATTGCGTGGAGAAATAAGGAGGAGCATTGTGTTTAAAAGGAGGAGAGATAGGAAAGTCCTAAACCGAGATTTCCTCTGCGCTGAGCAGACATATTCTCCATCAAATCCCATAAATTGTGTAGTGATCAGGTAAGAGTAGATCTCGGGGTCTTCTCAACAGTTAAAATATTTCTAAGATTGTGTTATTCTCTCAAAAAGGGTTCAACTTAAGCTCTTGTTTAAATGTATCATACTATGAGAGAAACACGACTTGAGTCCTAGATTAGCAATGCTCTATCTCCCTAAAAGGACTCTGCCACCTATAGACCAATGATTTTTCGAATTGCTGGAGACAGAGAGTTTAACTAGGACTGTATGTTTACACAGGAGCAAACAAACCTTAACAAGATAATCTCTACAAGGTTTCGATAGTCATTTGCAACTCAGGTATCGTTCCAAAAATGATTTCCTCATACATTTTTAAACACAGTTTGCCAAATTTTGCACATAAAAAATACAGTGAACATCCTTTTGTATACACAGTGTGCAATTTTGTATGAAATTTTGCAAACAGAGAAGGTTTTTCATCAATTTTTATGGGTAATTTTGCAAACAAAGAGGATTTTTAAACACAATTTTGCAAATAGTGAGAGATTTTTGCAATGGAGATATTTTCACATGGTTTTTCACACAATGAGTTTTTTCATCCAGTTTTACAAATAGAGGATTTTTTTAATTTTTTTTAATACCACTTGTAGTTGGAGACATAGAAACTGAAAACCTAAAGGCAGAAGAAGTAATATCATTATTTTCTTTTTCAAAGCTACAGAGGTCTAATAAGTACATTCACCTTGATTGTTATCCAAGTATTGCATGAATGAGAAGGTCATCTATATATATATATATATATATATATATATATATATATATATATATATATATATAGATATATATATATATAGATATAGATATAGATATAGATATAGATATAGATATAGATATATTCATGATGAGGTTATTTACTGGACAAGGCCGTATTAATTGGTACAAAGATCAGATGCAAATGGCAACCAAAACTGAACCTAAAGACTTCAAGACACTACAACAAAACCAGCGATTTGCGCCAGATTTTGCGCCAGGTTTTAGTGCATTTTTTTTGTAATTGTGATGAGCAACCTGGCGCTAAATCTGGCTCTATTGTACAATTTTTAAAGCGTCCTTTTTTGCACCTGATTTTGCATCCTTTTTCACGCTAGATTTTGCATCATTTTTTACACCAAACTATGCATCATTTTTTGCGTCAAATTTTGAACCAAGATTTGCATCTTATTTTATGACAGGTTTTGCTTCTAGTTTTGTGTCATTTTTTGCATCTATTTTTCATTCTCTTTTGCTTCCTATTTTGTGTCATTCTTTGCTTCCATTTTTGCACCATCATTTGCATCAAGTTTACACTGTATTTTGAATCCAATTTAACGTCTTTTTATGCATCCATTTTGTGTCAGTTTTTGCATCTAGTCTTACGCCAAGTTTTGTATCTAGTCTTACACTAGTTTTTGCTTCTATTTTTGCACCAGCTTTGGTGCCTATCTTTGCACCATGTGTTGAATTTGGTGCTAGATTTAGCACCAAATTTTGCATCCATTTTTGTGCCCATTTTTGCATCTTTTTTTGGACCATTTTTTACATCCACATTTACGTTTGATTTGTCTCCATTTTTCCCATCTCATTTTGCACCATATTTTGCGTCATTTGTTTCATCCAATTTTGCATCATTTTTAACACCATCTCTTGCATCTAATGTTACATCATTTTGAGCATCGAAATTTGCATTTATATTTGCATCTTATGTTGAGTCATGTGTTGTGTCCACCTTTGCATCTTATTTTGTGTCTAATGGTACATTCAATTTAGAGCCATTTTTTACGTCTACGTTTTTGTTTTTGCACCAAGTTTTACATCCAATTTTAAGCTATTTTATGCCCCTTTTTGCACCATTTTTTTGTGTCTACTTGTGTCCAATGTTGCACGATTATTTACACCGACTTTTTCATCCAATTTTGCATTTTTTTGGTGTCTAGTTTTACATCGTTTTCACCATCCAAATTTGCATCTTTTTTTTCCTCATTTTGTGTCCACATTTGCATATAATTTTGTGTCTGAGTTCGAGCCTAAATTTGCATGTGATTAGGAATCATTTTTTACATCCAATATGGCATCCTTGGTTTCACCTTTTTTCAGCCCCATTTTGCATCTTGTTTTATGTCTTTTCTTACATCTTTTTTTTTCCTTTTTTGCACCCAAGTTTGCATCCCAAATTTACACCATTATTTGCATCATCATTTGGCATATTAATTTGTAACGTTTTTTGTTTCTTTTTAACGCTCAACTTTGCATCTTATTTTACATTTAGTTGTTGTCTTTTTTTGCATCTAATTTGGTGCCCATTTATGTGTCCTTGTTTTTGCCCAATTTGATATCCTTTTGTATGCCATGTTTTGTTCCCTTCTTTGTGTCAACTATTGCACAATTTTTCACTTCTAATTTAAAACACTTTGTATGTCAATTGTTTCCATTTTGTATTAATTCCTAGTTTAACATCCAATTTTACTTTCAATTTTGCATCCATGGTTACATCCGCATTTGACTTCTTATATAGAGTATATTTTTCTTTACATATATGACCCCCTTTATAGATTCATAGTGAAATATATGATAGTTTCTAAATATCATTAAAGCAGATATCACAATTCAAAATCATTTGTAAAGAAATTTAAGAGAAATTGACAACATCCATCCAAAAAAATAACAATGTGTCATTAACAATTTTCAAAACATGTATAAAATAGCAACATAATACTAATAAAATCAGTATTATTTTTAATCAAAACAACTAAAATTCAAATATGATTAACAAATCAAAATATTTCATGAATATCGTTATTCTACGATAAATTAACAACATACATAAATCAAACTCATCGTATGATTACAAAATCAAAATGTCTCATTGATATAGGGTAAATTCACAACACCCATCTAAACATAACAATGTCATTCTACACAATAATTTCTTCATAAAAAACAATGCATGTGCATGCCTAGCTACCACCACCAAGATCATCCTCATGATCATCTTGACCATCCTCATTACTCTGATCCACATCATCACCAACACCGCAACTATCATCATCATCTCCTCCTTCACCACCATCATCCTCATCCTCATCCTCATCATCTCCTGATATATGTTGAACATAATTTGGATCATCGTCTTGGCAATCATTACCTATAGCATTCTGACAAAAAAAATCAATATTACATGTTAGTATTAATTACATAACACAACGCATGTTTTTGTTATACAATGTTAACCATAAAATGAGGTAAGATATAATATCTAATAATACTAAAAAATAAAATGAAAATATGGTTTAAAAGTATATTGGAAATCCAACTAATATTACATACCATAGAGTCCATCCAAACAACAAATTCAACCCATCTCTTTTGCTGCAGCACCTCCTTTTCCAAATGATTTGGAGATCTTCAGGGTAAAAATATATATCCCATGGTTTATATTTGGCCTTAAAAAACAGTAGAAAAAAAAAAATTTGAGAACACAGGAGCAAGATGAAAAAGGAATTGAATGTCTAAACATTTTGAAGTCTCAAAAAGCATTCATCAACATAAAGAAGACTACAACACTACTCTTCACTTCCAAGTTTTCAACTAATGGATTTAACTGACCAGCAATGTTTTTTGCATGAACCATTCTCAAATGCTCAAGATGAGGTAATGAATGGATGTTATGCGCCTATCTGTGAATTGCAACCATAGGCATACATGTAAGTGCAAATTTGTAAATCTCATACCCAGATTTACCCATCATCAAGCACACAACTTTTGCGGGATCCATTTGACATATCTTATGTTTAAGAAGGAATAACATCCTTGAAGAGACTCATGGCTTTTCTTAGGGAAGGATCTTTGCATGCAGAATCTAGATTAACTCTGAACATTTCAATCAAACTAAGGTAAATGAAAGGCAACAATCCATCGGTCAAACCTCACAGGTTAAAAGCACCCGCTGAGTTTCACACAAATGAGAAAGCCTAAGGGAAAAGATTTGAGACATGCATGCTACATGATTTCATGTAGGATAAGTACCTAAGCTTAAGGCAAAAGATTTGAGACATGCAAATGTATGAAGTACAAGATTCAGATAAAGAGAAAGAAGCTCCTTCATGCCATATTCTCATTGACAGTGAATCTCAGATTAGGTACTTATCAAGCATGAAATCATGTTGCATGCCAAGCATGAAATCATGAAGCACACACCATGATAAGATTATCTGACTCCAACTACTGCATCAAGATGAAAAATTCAGCACTCTAGACAGTCACATAAGAATAAAAAAACATTCAAAAGATATGAATGCATATTAGCCACTATAGAGGACCAAAACATAAACTTACGCCATAGACAGTGTGGCTGAACCTTTCCCTGCTTTTGCTTCAACAACTTCATTTCCTCCATCCTGTGTGCGCTTTGTTAAGGCTTTAATGTCCTCCTTAGACAATACAGAGTTTGGCTTTGGTGTTGCCTAAAAAAAATTATCAAAACAAAAAAGTGTATGTTCCCTTTTTAACTGTATTGAAGGGTAGGTAATTATGATCTCATTTTATCTTTGATAAATTAGTTTTCTAATATCCAAGAGTAAAGAACAAACTCAAGATGAGGATCCAACAAAGTCATATACATGTGAAAAAAGTGGAAGAATTGTAACACCCGCATGTCCACCTACAATAGGAACATCAACTTCTGCAGACAGCATAGGATGACAACAACAACAAACATAAAACTGAGAATTGTATCTAATGTTAAAAAAAGCATGATGTTGGTAAGATCCTGCAGCATATCATGTATTGGGTCTAGCCTAGATGGTTGTGTGCAAAGACTGTTATCCTTCCCACCCGGGTTCAATTCCCTCAAGTGACATCTTGAGCTGACTATATTTTTGATGGCCTTGAGCCCTATGATACCATCCTTGAAATGAGGAGAAGTGCCTGGCATGTTTGCCCAGGATGCATATTTCATGATTAAATTATAAAAAATAAAAATATTTTACAGAATACTAAATATTTGAGAGTAGCTAAGCATAACAAGCCAAAATTTTAAATACCTTCAACAGGAACTCCTGCTTTTGAAGCATAGAACGTCTTTGCGCGGACAACATCAAGAGTAGTAACACCAAAGAGTTTCTTTTCATTATAGGTCCCTGCCTTCTTAAAAACCTCAGCAGCTATTGGTAGAGTAGAATTTACAGGATTGCTGATGATATTTACAATTGCCTGCCATGGATATCAAGTCCTCAGCAATGCCATAAAAACCAATTCTAGATGATTTCTTGAATCCAAATATACCATTCCTGATAGAAGGAAAACGTTATCCAGTACACTCTCCCCCCTCTCCATATCTCTATCTATATAATATGTAACAATATACTATACATACTGTACACACACACCAGTACATGAACAAAACAAATAATTGTGAAACATACTTCTTTATCTATTAACTTGCCACACTAATGGTAGTACATACTGATTGTATGTAATATATAATGTTATAGAGGATACCTCGTGATCAAGTGGATTTGTGCACAATTAAATAGAAGACCAAGGATATTTTTTATATTGATATTCATATGCCAATTTTCTCAAAAGTCCAAAAGCTAAGTTACTAACTACAAGAGGAGAAACAAGAATAACAGGGCTTTAACAGTGGCTGCAAACTTGCATTGGACTACACAGCTAATTACTCTTAAGTTCATTTCAATTAGTATTTCCTTCTTATGGGCAAAAGTTAGCTGCAATTTGTCTAAATAAAGAGTCAATAATGAGTCAATCACCTATTCGTTTGACTCAAAGAAGTCTTCAAGCTTCCTTAACCTCTCCAGTAGAATTGATTATATACAAGAACAGTATGTAAATCTAGATCAACAACTTGCTTAAAGATTCTTGCAAATATGTATTTGTATATATTGCCATCTCTATAGATCTGAAACATACAAAGCCTTCGACAAAGCAACTTACAATTAACGTCATGCTTATTCCTATGAAATAGTCAATAAGAAAATCGCATGAAAACAAAAACTTCAAAGAAGATCATAAATCATGACAACTTACCTCTGGGCAGTATTTTGCAATTGCAGAGCAAAGAGATTTAACAAACCCTGCATTGATGTTGAAGAGATCATCACGAGTCATGCCAGGTTTTCGAGGCACACCAACAGGAATAATCACAACATCTGCATTCTCCAATGCCGTGCCAAGTTGTTCCTCTCCCATATATCCTGCAACCTGCACCCAGGTCACACTGCTGTGAATTACTGACAAGGTCGTGACACAAGCATGATAAAATAAATATGGCAGTACCAAATTAAATTATAAATATGTAGACCAAAAAATAAGAAAAGAAATTATTATCGCAAAGTTCCAAAAGAAGTAAAACTTGTTATCCTTGTTCCATGACCCAAGCAATGGTATGTCCTCC